>CM053774.1:123271897-123369456 GCA_028658325.1 Potorous gilbertii | reverse complement strand
CTGCAGATCTGCCCAACTAGTGCTTGGGGTCTGAGATTCAAATGCTGCTCCCCAGCCTCGGAGCTTTTGGTGGCAGGCCTGGCTGCTATTCAATGAGAGCTTAAGTTCTGGTGCTCAGGTGGGAGCAGGGCCGCCTCCCAGGCTCAGTTCCCTCAGGGGGTTTATGTGGAAACCTTCCGTAATGGAGCTGCTGCTGAGCTCCTGCTGCCTGCTCTGGGAGCCTCTGGCCAACCACTGCCTCTGCTGCTGCCTCCCAAGGGGGCTCGAGTCATGGAGACACCCCACTCCCCTCTCAGCCTGTCCAGATGTCTCTCTTACTGACCTGTGTGTCTGTTTGTGGAGGGACCTTCATGGCTGCTGGAGATTCCATCCCTGAAGCCTGCTCGGATCTGCTGGATCTGTTCCTCTCCATGCTGCACAGCCAGGGCAGGTCTGGGCTCTGCTCCCATCCAGTGCATGATGGACCTTTGGGATTGGTTTTTCAGGGCTCTCTGGAGTGGAAATCTCTTTCACTCTGTTGCTGCACAGCTTCCACTGTTCCAGAACCTGTTGGGGGTTCTCTTTATAGGTAATTATGGGCTGTGGGTTTGGAGCTAGCCTGTACGAGTCTTTCTACTCCACCATCTTGGCTCCTTCCCAGAAACCACCACAAAGTATATTGAGCCAAGTCAGGGCCAGCCTTTCTGGAAAGTCTGAAGTAGCCCTAATGGCCACCATTGCTAATTACATTCCTTCTGGGCTATTTAAGAAAAGGGTGTAGCAAGTAGATCTCTTCTATCTTCCCTGGAATAATCCTAAAATTCAGCTTCTGAAAATTAGTGGTCAACCCACTGAACCTTGAAAAGGTTTTTTAGGACATGTAAAAAAAAGGAACACTCAACTGAATGAATGCTATATCCTTGCTAAATATCATTTCTCTGCTCTAGCTAAGTAATACTGCTTTTGTTAATTGTTACATGGTCTACTCATGTTTAATTTTGTTCCAGTTCATAGCTCACTCAGATGGATCTGAGTTGGGACTGAATTAAAATAAGGCATGACTTGGTTAGACCTGAACTTCAGGAAAATCACTCGAGTAGGAGTATAAATAATGGATTGAAATTGGGTGAGATCTGAGAGAAGGAGACCAGCTTAGGTACTGAAATAGTCCAGATAGAATAAGGTAAGTCTGAACTAGGGTTTTAGCCTTCAGAGTAAAAATGAGATTGATGCAAGATATGTAAGAATAAGAAAAACATGGTTTGGCATCTGACTGCCTTTCTGGTCTGGGATAGGGCAAGTAAGGGATCAAAAGAAATAATGAAAACGTTTGAGAGAGTTCAGGCCCAAAGCATCTCAATGGTGGAGACCCCTAAGTCTTTGGCAGGGCTGTAGTTAAAGTCCCTCCAGGGCTGTAGTCCATTTAACAGCATTACCAGGAATCATTTGGTTGAAGACCAACTAGCCCCTTCATCGTTTTTGCAGAACGTTAGATAAGGTATCCAATACTTCTTTCAGGCTCTGCCTCACTCTCCACTCAGAAAACATTTGAAATACACAGAATGTTATAGAAGAAAAGCCAAGAACAAGAGCCCTAATATTGGAATCAGAAGTAGCTCACTACCTCTCCATGACATTGATTTATTGTTCCATGTACAAGGAGAAATTGGTTAGATTCAGTGATCTCTGAGACACTTTCTGCTTCTAAATCCTATGATCATATTTCTCTTGCATTTTTTCCAGTCACTTATCCAGTTTTCCCTTTTTTCCAACTAGACTTCATGAGAAGACGAATATGAGCACTATATACAGTTGTCATATTCATACTAAAGTGATAAACAAAACACTGGTAAAAATTATGAAAAGGTCCTTGAATTACTAAAAATGCATTTCCAGATGCCACTGCCTCTCCTCTTTAATCAACCATCTACACAGCTGATAAAATAATGCACAGGTCTAATCATGTCATTTCACTGCAGAATAACCTTCTATAGCTCCCTATTATCTCAAGGATAAAATGTGAAATTGGACATTTAAAACCCTTCATGATATGGCTCCAGTCCACCTTCTCAGGCTTCCTTCATATAAGTCCTTTACAAACAGTATTTATTTCCATTTGATTGACCCACTTTGAAATTTTCTGAACTCAGTATGCCATCTTCTACCCCTGAATATTAGCACATTATGCCCTTCCCTGGTCCTACCAGGCCTGAAAAGGGGGCTCTCCTCTCCTCTGTCTCTAAGTTTGCAGGTTCGTCAAGGCATGTTTCCTGTGCTACCTTCTCCAGAGATCTATCCCTGCTCCCTCTACTTATTGAGCTTTGCTCCTGTTCATAAGCTCTATTCCTCCCCTTGCCCCAAGTAGCGGCTCAGTTCCTTGCAGAAAGGATACGTTTTGCCTGTTCTCTTAGCATCCAGCACAATGTTATAGACTAGCGGAGTAGAAGAGTCTTAAATGCTTCTTGGATTGACCTGGACTGGAATTTAGACATGTATAATGCAAGGTTCAGACATAGGATTATACTTTCTATGCATGCTTAAGTTTGCAAGAAAAATTTAATAAAGGGAACCCATCAGCATTCTATTTCACATTATCTCTGAATCAAAGTGATTTTTCCCTCTGAGCTTCAAGTGGTATGTTGCTAAATTCTAAAATCACAAAAGAAGAATGTTCTACTTTTCCCAGCACCAAAGGACAGAAGGTTACAAGTTCAAAGTGCCATCTGGGCATATGCTATTTGAACCTTTGAAGAAACAAGATCTCTGGGGAAAGAGGCCTTCTGATAAGTGCTCTTAGTATCTAATAAAGATGTATTAAGATGGGACAGGATCAAATCGACAAGTTTCGTCTAAGGCTTTTCAACTGATACTATCAACATTGGGGGCTAACCAAAGTGCCTCTTATTTTTCCTAAACATTTTAAATGATGAGCAAGTTGTGAAGACCCAGCAAATGACCTCTGTTTGGAACACCAGTACGAAGGGCTTGTCAAAGTGACCCTGGGTAAAAAGGAATGGGAAGCTGTGAGTTGAGCAGCAAGACAGAGTCAGATTGTCTGAGGGATAGATTTCAGTTTGATCTGGCTGGAGAATCAGGGTTTATTTGTCCAACAGATCAGGTGAAAGGTTAGGTCCCTATTAGATTAGAGGTTGAATAAAAACAGCAGGAACCTGTCCCAGGAGACATCGGGCTGTTAGGGGTGGAAGGGTTGGGCACTCTTCCTCCTGTCTGTGATAACCTTGATGTGGTCCATCTAAGGCCAGTCATACTCTCTAACAGACAAAGCTAATTTTGACTTGGCTGAAGTTTTAGGATGAACATATTTGGGGACTCTAGTTTGAGATTAAAGAATCATAGCATCACAGATGTTGGACTCTTAGAGATCATTGAGTCCAACCATATTTTTTTTTGACTGAGTAATCTGAGGCCCAGAAAGGTTAAATGATTTGCAAAAGGTCACACAGCTGAGGTAAGTGTCAAGCCCAGGTCTTCCTGCCTCCATTGTTCCACCTTGTTTTTCACTCCTCAAATATACATGCTGAAATAAAGGCAAAGCAGAATTGACTCAGTTTCTAGTTTTATTTGGGGATTAAGGAATGATTTTCAAGAATGAGGCAACAGAAACTGTTAACAATCACTTCAACAATGCTCAGCTTCAATAAGAAGGGGTAAAATGCCAATTAAAACAACATAGAGGTAAGACAGGACATTCATCCAGCGGGTAAACACCGTGGGAAACAACAAAATTCAAGGGTGAGGCTTATTGCCAGGTTAACTTGAACCTGGCAGCTCACTCATCCATTCCTCTGTCCAATGGAGATAATTATAGCCCTTACATTAAAGGGCTATATGGAGGATAAAGTGAAATAATATGTTTAAAGCTTTTTTGCCAATATAAAATGGCTCTGAAATTTGTTAATGATCATCAACATTATCATTCCCACTGCAAATTCGTTGGACAGAAATCTGGCAACACACAGTAAAATATGTAAGAAGAATCATATAACTTGAAGCAGTAATTCCACTGTTGGAAAAGTAACTCACTTCAAGACTTAGGTAAGTGACAACCTATCTGGGCCTCAGTTTCCTTATTTATAAAAGGAGTCATTAAATAAGATAGTGTCTAAGATTTTTTCCAGCTCTAAACCTATGATGTCATGATATAATCAAAAATATTTACTCTTTCCCCAGCAGAAAAAATAATTAAATTCTATACATTCCAAGATTTGCTTAGCACTGTTATATGGAATGGACAAAAGCTCTTAATAGCCAAGTGTCAAATAATTGTGCAAAACTTAAACAAGCTGTGATACAAAAATGAAATGGACTATAACATAATTAAGATTGAGAGGCATGAGTATACAAAGAAATCTGAAAAGACCTTTAGGAAATAATGCAAGGTTATGGGAAAACTAGAAGAAAAGATTACTCACTATTCACCACCATAAGAAGAAACCTGAATAAGAATGAGTGATCAAAGAATTCAAATGAGGACTTATTGGGGCTTATAGGGGGAAAGACTATGATCTTTTCTGCGCTGGAATTAATTAACTTAGATATAAATATTTATTTAGCAAGTTTAGGTGGTTACAATTCTCATTCAATGTTAATTTTTAATAATTTTTATAGAGAAAAAGATGATTGAAGTTTGCAGCAAGGGAATTTCCTTTTCTAAAGTTGAAAGATGGGAATCTGTAGTGTCCTTTTCAGTGAATAGCTCAAGGATAAACAGGATGAAATTATGCAGGCACAGAAGCAGCAAATGGAGAAGTCACAAAGTCACAAATTCCCGTCAGTCTATGGAGGGAAGGATTCAGTTCTGGGCCTTCCCAATCCTCCTTCCAAACCAAGGAATGAATAAATTGAGTTAAAACAAACCAACAACTAAAGAGAAAAAGGAGGAGGGGAGGACAGGCTGCAGCTGGTCAATGTTCAGGTCAAAAGAAAGTTGCTCTGGTCATTATACAATACTCAGCCTTCCAAGGAGAAAACGATTATGTGAAAAGTGCCTGTTTGTTATTAGTTGGAAAGGCAGCACGTTCCTGAAACCTGGAGAACTGTCTGAGTTATGCTTTGCAACTTGTGCCTAAAACACATGCATGAGTCTCTCTACAGACACCTCTCCTACTTTACAAAATAAAAGTTGAACAATTCCATGTCATGTCTATTTCCAAATGGATTCCAATGATTTTAAAATGTCAGCATCTTTCTAGTTCAATGGAAAGCTTCTCTTAACTAGTTCCAATCTTTTTATATATTCATTGATATTTTTCTTACAAAATGTAGATGTTCCCAATGCAATTTTGTTAAAAATACTTGAGCACAGTTTTAGAGAAATCATATGAAATTTCATTTGTAAGGATCTTATTAATGCTATCATGACAGAAGATGATATTAACAGAAATCAAACACTAGGAATCTGTCACTCAAATAAAGGGAAAGTATGATACAAGCACCTAATTATTGATAAGTTATAAGGTAAGCAACTTTGATATGATCAGGGTTGCCAAATCTCATTCTGAGGAGAAAATCATAATGCCCTAGGTATATACATAATTGAATTGATTTGGACAGTGTGTTAAGAAATGGACAATCTAAATAGACTGATAAGAATCAGAAAACCTGGAAATCTCCATATCAACATGTTAAATAATATATTTGGTGATTGACTCCACCAGCTGTTTCAGGGACACTTGACTCTATTGAATGTATGTAAATGCATTCATACAGTTATTCAAAATGCACCATGAAAAATAAAAATAATACTCAATAATGATGTCTTATCCCAGCAGACTAAATAAGGAGATTTTGTCCTGTTCTTTTAGAAATCAGTAATCACAAGAAAGTTCGGTTCTGCACATTTTCATTCCAAGGAGTATCAAGGATTCTAAATGGAAACCACTCTGCCCCCTTTATATTTTCACTGGACTTCAGCAATATAAGCATAAATACAAAGATTCAAGAAGTCTAGAGACTAAGCAGTCGGTTCTAGCCACTTCCTTTTATGATGATAGATTGATTCAGAAGACTACATATTTAAATTAAACTGTATAGTTTTCATGCCAGGTTTATTTAGTTTGAAAACTGTTCTTATATACTTTAAAAAAATAGTTATTATCATTAAAATTTCAGGGGCACTAGCAGATTGTTTAATTGTTTATTTGTTTTGAAAGATCACCTAAAGCAAACTTATTTCAATGGCAGATCAGAAAATGTAAATAATGCTTATCACCATTTGTTTAAAACAAACACAACTTAATGGAGTTTGTTTTCAATTTAAAATAAACTGGATTCCTTTAAAATCTAGCTAAAGTCACACCTTCTGCAAGAATATTTTTCCAGATCCTCCTTAATCTTAACTGCCTTACCTCGGAGATTACCTGCAATTCATCCTATCTATATTTTTGTTTGTATGTATGTAGTTGTTTGTATGTAGTCTCTCTCATTCCCTTTGGTTGGAAAGGTCACTCCCAGATCCTTCATCAGTTACAAAGAAGCACCCAAGGAATTCTCATCATTTCATATCTACTCTGCTTTCTTGGACTTCATCATCTCCAGAAAGTCATCATTCTGAAAGATGAAATCTGCTCTGAACCTTTCCTAAACTGACTGCAGGACTTAATCATGCTCCCTCCTGCCTCTGCCTCAGGGAATCTCCAACCCTAACTTTTTTCTCTCTGATATTTTCCCCCCACTTCATTGTCAGCTCCTTCAGGACAGGGACTATCTTATACCTTTCCTTGTATTCTGGGCACTTCACACAGTGTCAGGCACATAGTAGACACGTGACTGACTCAGAGAAAGTAGTAAAATATGGCCTCTGGGATTTCTTCCACTTCTAGATCTAAGATCTTGTTATTTAAAAAAATAACAATAAATTTTAAAAATTGTCAGGATGATACTACTTTTAGGTCTGCTTTTCATAACTATGCAATTTTTGTGTGGGGGATCTCAATTATTTAGATACACTGTCCATTGCAAGTGCATAAGGAAAGACTTCATATAACATTCATTTTTTTCATCATAAGTCTGACATCTAGCTGCCTTATACATCTGACCTTCAAAAATAGGAATAATAAACACTCATTTTTCATATAATTTGTCATTCAGGGAGCTTTCCAATGTCACTCTTGGCAAGAAACAAAGTATTCTAGTCAAATATTTTTTGCAACTTTATTTCAAATCTCCTCTATTATTACCTTACAGGTAAATGCTTGAACTCAGACCCAATTAAATGAAACTATTGCTGGAAAAAGGTGTTTTTTTTTTATTATGAACTATAAAAAATACCAGTACACTAATTATTAAAGAAGGGAAAGGGACATTGTAAAAAAAAAAAACACATTTAATGGCCCCATTGATTCTACTTCTTCATACAGAGATCAAGGATTAAATAAAACTGGATGAGTTTGAAAAATGTACCGCCCTAAATACTGTCTCAGAATTTGAGAGAGCATGACCATGTCCAATGACTAAAAGTCCAAACACTGAAATGCCAATTTTTCTCAGCTGCAGAAATGGAAACATGAAAGTTGCAGCTGAACTCCATAGAGATGAGTACTAGCACCAGACAGCATGCAGTGTGCATTTCAGAGCTGAGATTGCCCATGCATCTTTAAACTGCCATTTCTAATACACTAAAACAATAAGAATCGGTTGGTCCAAAGATTAAGAGATTAAGGAGGCTGACACAGATTGTACCTAGAAGAGATTTCTAAATACATTTGAAAACTAGTCATATTTTTGGAATTTAGGGACATAGCACTGTTTTTCACAAACTGTAAGTAGATATTTGTCAGTGATACTTTTTCAAAGCTGAGAGCCATAGGTAGGAAAGAAAGATACACGAAGCGACAAGTAAATTGCAACACATTTCCAGTAAGGTTGGAAATGCCATCAACAAACAGAGAATTCTGACTAGAAGGGATGCTGAGGGACCGCTAGCTAAGATGGGGTTTGTAATGGGCTTGGAGGGTCATAGCTCCCCTGACATTCACTCCAACAATTATTTAAAAGCATCCCGAGATGAAGAAAAAATCAATATAGCAAAAAGAAGCAACAGTAAATTCTTCCATGCCCTGTGGAAGTGCAGAAGAAAATGGTCAGAAGCCTGTGGGCACTTTAACTGAGGATATGCATGTGTGTGCTCTGGGGGGAGGGAGGGAGTGGAAGGTGTGAAGTCATCTTAGTCTCTGAGAAATGAGGCCTGAAGTTTATGGGCATTGTGAATGGGGGATGCAGTAGTGGAGGTAAAGCCAACCCACTCTCAGGTAAATGGGGCCTGAAGTCAGATAGACTGGAACCCAAGCCTCATGGAACTGTAGGAAGATTTGGAACCAGGCCTAAGGACATCACGGGGGAGGAATATGAAGCCAGACAATACATGGGGGTGGGGGTTGTAAGAGCTCTCAAAGTTGGGATGTTGTTGGAGGCACAGAAAGAGACAGAGTCAAGCCAACACGTACCATAGGGCCCCCAGGAGACCCTTGACTTGCATGATCTCCAACATCCAGTCATTGTTTATGAAGGTCACGACAGAATATGGTGCCTACTCTGTCTCCTTGGTACCTCCAGGTGAGTAATGCATAAGGGAAAAGAGCCAGAGATAAGGCCAAAGCCAGTACCCATGCTGGGCCACCAGGAAATGAAGGCAGAAGTCAAGGGTTTTAGAAGAGGCTAGAGCCTGATTACAGCCACTCCCATCACAACTGTAGTGCCAGCAGCATCTGTATTGCAGAAGGAATCGGACCTGTCTACTGCATCCAAGAGTGCAAGAGAGAGAACAGTCTGGTACTGGAACAATTTCCCATAACAGAAACTGAGATTAAAAATATGGAAGCTCAGCAATGGGTTATAAGAACACCGACAGGTCTACCCAGAAGAAAATCATTTTACAGAAAGTCCAAGTAGATCTTTAGAAAAAGAGAATGGTATGGCCATAAAGATTCCAAGAGCACATGAAAGAAAGAAGAAAGAGAAAATGAAATTAGACTACTTAAGCCAAAAACAATGCAGGTAATAAATAGTTTAGAAAATAAGACAGAAATCTTTGCCCATCTAGCAAACTCTACAAAAAAACAGAAAACAGAGTGGAACAGTCATAATTAAGTGATTCAGTAGGTCAAAAATCAATACTATAACAGAGGAAGGAAGGGACTGAGCATTTACACAACAACTCCTAGGGACCAAGCACTGCGTTAAGTTTTTTTTAATATCATCTCATCTGTTCTCACAACAACCTGAGCGGTAGGTGCTATTATGACACCATTTTACAGAGGAGAAAACTGAGCAGACAGAGGCTAAGTGACATGTCCAGGGTCACATATTTGGTGTGTCTGAGACTAGATTTGAACTTGAGTTTTTCAAATTCCAGATCCAACGTTCGATACTTTGTGTTTCTATACAGCTGTTTCTCATACTGTCATACTGAAAAATTAGAAAGGGTAAAGTGTCTACTTCCAAATACAACTGACCTAGAAAAGAAGTCAAGAAGAGGTCTATTATAGACTTTCTGATAACTGTGCTTGGCGCTGCTGACATTAAAGAGAAAAATGGAAAAGCAAAGTCCCAGATCTCTCGAAATTTATTATATTCTACGGGAAGAGACAAAAAAATTAAAATAAACAGCTAAATGAAAATCTTTAATTCAATCTCTCACTTGTAACATTCTCTAACACTCTCATGCTAACAAGGGGATCAGAAAAGGCATTCCACAGGAACTGGTATATAAAGTAAGCCTCAAAGGAAACTTGGATGATTGGAAGCAAGGAAAAACTGCTTCTTAAGCACATAGCATAGCCTGTGTAAAAGTGTGGCAACTGGAAGAGGAACCCCATTTGTAAAGGGCGTATTGACAACTCAACCATGAGATTTAGGATTAAATTTTTTCTTTCTGATGTCACAAAAGGCAAACATCTCAATCTTTGGAGCAGATTCCTTCCTGTTCTGAGCAATAGCCAAAACTCTCAATGTATCCCTTCCTCCAAAATAAGACGGCTTTTAACACAGTATCAAATGCCAAGATAAAAAATGAGAATTCAAACTAATCATCTATGTTTTGTCCAAAAAATGCCTAGTATCTAGATATCTGGAAACATCTGGATGGCTTTTTTTTTTCACACAGAGGCTTAATGTGTTCATATATGTGACCTATATTTCATCTCTCTGAAAAAAGTCAGTTCCAAAAGAAGCTCTGAGTGAACTGTCTCAGCACAAGGAAACTCATTGTGCAATAAATCTCAGGACAGGCTTATTTTCCCTTAGAAACATTTATAATTGATCTGACTTAATTTTTTTTCCCTGTTCTTCCTCTGCTCCTCATAAGCCCAAAACTCAGCTTTTATCAGTTGGGAATCTAGCCTCAATGACAAAATCATCACCACTTTTGTAAATCAATATTCCCATCTGTAAACAGCTCAGGGACCTTAGCTCAGAATTAGTTACGAAAGAAAGTTGATTTGAGTTGTGGAGTTGTCTGTAAAGTTATTGGGTTCACAAAGACCCATACATAAAGACCAATACGAAATGCAGGAATCTAAATGAATTGTTTAGAGCTAGCTTTTTTTAATCCTAAAACCACTGTCCTAGAATTCTACTCATGTGATTGTTTTGTTTTGTTTTTAAATGTTGTGATACTCCATCTTTGGGAGCTTATGCAAAAATAAGAGATTCCATTGACATGGTATAGTCATTGAAAAAAATAAGGCTTTTTCTTGGATTGAACTTTTCAGAATACAGATGCAGGGAAACATGAATCAGTTGCAGCTTTAAAAATCAGATTTCTGAAAGAATCCCCCGTCACTTGCATTTGTAAAACCTCATTCCTGAGCTTGTCCACAGAGTCTAAGAATTTTAAAGTGTTCACCACAATAACTGGATTTAGAGTTGGCCATAGACTGGAAGCTGCTTGAGGAGAGAACTATCTTCCTTTTGAGGATGTCACATAGTACTTGGCTGGCACATCCTGGTAATATTTAAAAAGGCTTAGCACAGCGCTTTGTCCCTAGGAGTTGCTATATAAATGCTCAGTCCCTTCCTTCCCCTGTTACAGTACTGATTTTTGACCAATTGAACCACTTCATTATGTCTATTCCATTCTATTTTCTGTTTTTCATAGAGTTTACTAGTTGGGCAAAGTTTTCTGTCTTATCTCATGAAAATGATGGTTGATGGATTGAAATAGACGATGCAAATGACGTTGCCCCTCTTTTACAGATGGAGTAACTGAACCTGAGAGATTAAAACAAGATGGACTGACATCAAGTCAAAAGCTTTTTTCACCCCACAGAGCAGTCTCTCCTTGGGGTGTTTTACACCAATAAATAGACAAGACCCTTGTATAAGTTATACAATAGGTAAAATTTGTCCTGGAGTTCCCTTTTCACAGTCATTCTGGCCCTGCTGGGTGCCCCAGGCTGCTTCAATGCAAGCCCTAAGGAGGGATTGCTTATGCAGTGTTAATTAAGGAAGCCAGACATTCCTTTACAAGGATAAGCCTTTTGCTCCACAATTAGAGATAAGGCACAAAATGGAGACACCCCTGGGAGACCTAACACAGGGACTTAGATGCACTTTAAGAAGTAGCTGACGAGAGGGTATAAAGGGCAGAGAGCTGGTTGTGACAAAAGGAGAGGGAGCATACAGCCTCTGAAGGGGATGGGAGGGCATTTGATAGCATGGTGGTGGGTGGGGAAAGCCTCTTCAGAGGGGAGCCCAGGGATACCCAAGACAAGTATCTCCTGCTTCATTATTTTTCCCAGGTCTTGCCATTATCCCAGATTTTTTATAAGCAGGGCTATACTCTTAGCAAGCTACCAACGAGTTCTCCCTTGCATTTGAATTTGCAAAGTAAACTCCTAAGATTTGACAAACTTTTATCAACCCAACAGAATGAAATTCTAAAGGGGATGGGGGGTGGGTTGCATTTCAGGCACCAAGGATAAAGTGGGAGAAGAGGATTTGAGGGGCCTCTCAAATTACAACCCCTTGGATCAGCCTCAAGTCCAGTGAAAATGTTATTGTTAACAGCTTTTTATTCCTTTGCAAAGCATCCAAATAATGTTACAGAGGAAACCAATTATTTTGAAATAAATATCTACATTTTTTCCATCCAAGTCTACAGACCATTCCTTCCACTCAAAGTCAGTGAATCCTAAGGAAAAAAACCTTTTATCTTAAAATGTTAATTATATACAGTGAAACTCTATATCCAGCTGTAAAATATTATTTATGATTAACACATTTATATTTCATTGGCATGTCCTTTGAACAGATTTTTGAAGGGCACCTGTACATTCCTCATTGGGACAGGGCCCAGGTAGGAGGAAAGATATGAAGGAGAAGAGAGAGAACAACTATTCATTAAGGTCCTATTATGGGCCAAGCAATGTGCTAAATGGGTTAAATTATTGCTCATCCTTTCCCCCATTACCAAGGATGTTTTGGTTTGGTTGCTGAGTCTGACTTTGGTCAGTCACTTTATCTGAAAACAATTATCTCCCCAATTATCAGATCTATTTATACCTCAAATAATTTGATTTGAAAAGAAAAATCTGATCATAAAATAAGTGTAGGAAACATTGTACACACCATAATACACTGTATGAATGTCCACTGTTATAATCACTAAAGGAATGAACAAACATTAATTTAGATTATAAAATCTGAACACTGATTAAGTCCTATTGACTTGTGGACAATATAGAGATGTGATATATATTTGCACATGTATACACATGTGCATAATACCTCTTAGAATACAAACATACACACACACATATATATATATATATATATAGTTGAACACATGGGTGACTTGGGACATTGTAACATGTGACACAAGATCATAAATCTATAGCTAGAAGGTATTTAAAAGTTCATCTAACCCCATTTCACAGATGAAGAAACTGAGTCATGAAAAGTCTAAGTGACATATCTAAGGCTAAACAGATAAGTATCAGAGCTAGGACTTGAACCAATATCCTCAGATTCCATTCAATTACTCAAGCGGATCCCACTGCTATGAATACTTACATATCCATGTGTCAAAATACCAGGGTGATTTTATCTTTTCAAGAGTATGCAATAAAATCATTAAAGTGGGCCTAAATATAATTTTATTACCACTTTGGTGTAGGAGAGGATGGTATAAAATTCTATAATGCTATCAACTTAACTGGAAAATAATTTTGAAAGCAGAATTAAGAGCTTTGTGGTAGCACCACCTAGCAGGGTCAGATTCTGAGCAAGGCAGGGGAACAACCACAGCCTATCACTGCAGTCTCATGAACTGTGTCTTCACCTTGAAGATAATACTATCATTACCAGTATCTATAATGGATAGAGAGATGCTAAACCTATCAATTCCCTTGTACTTTCATTCACCTTTTTGCTCTTGTAGATAGATTTCTGAGTCATGGCTAGATTCACTCCTCCACCCACATTATGTGTTCTCCACTAAATGCTGCTCATTAGATTTGTCCATTTTTAATCCCAGGTCATTCCTCAACATGGGCAAAAAAGTCTCCAAATCTCCCACTGATTCATATGGTGATGATTTCCAAAGAGCAGAGAGCTCTTCTCCTCTAGCTCTCTAATGCCAAGGGCCAAGTTGACTCCTCAGAGTGTGTCTTTTTATACTTTTTTTTTCTCAGAAGCATAAAAATTGCTTTAAAAGACATTTATTTGAAGTAATTATGAAAACCATATTTGTATTGCTCCTTTTCTTTTATGACCTCCTTAGAGAACAGAAGATTATGGCAGATGTGTTCTTTGGCAACAGCTGGCAGAGGTGAATGAACACTAGACTCAATTTCCTCTTAAACAAAAAAGGACAAAACCAAGGAGGAAAAGTTGCACTATTCTTTCAGTCCTCATCTGCTCAGATCTTACTTTTGCTGATATAAGCACTAGAAAAAAACAATATTTGAACCATGCAACAAATGCAGTGTGCGAGTGTGAACTTTATCTCCTTCATTTTGCAACGACATCAAAAAGTTTACTCCGCTTCTAACTTAGAAGGAAAGTGTCCTGAAAAATTGTTATGATTTATCAGCTTATAAGTTGCCTTTTGCCAAAATTTCTCCCAAATGCTGTGGTGTCCCATCATTAAAGAATCTTTCTGTTTGTTCTCCTATTTGCAAACATGCAGAATATAAACACAAACCAAAGGCAGCAAATTATTTGATTTTTCAAGAGGTTTCCAAAGACTTCAGTTGCTTTTCTATAGGTATTCTGCTATCTATTTTCTTGCTTTAAGAAAAGACTAATTTCGGCAAATGAAGGTAAGGGTTTGGTCCATCAAAAACACATCACAAAATCCCTATCATACCCAGCATTGACCACAGAAATATTTGTTTTAATTAAAAGAAAATTAAGAAGTTTAATCCAATCTTTATGAAATAATTAAAAAGAAACCAGAAATGGTTCAGGAAAAGACTGAAGGACTGCTCAGACAGCTCACACTTGTTAGTGATATAAAGTTGAAAGACTTACATGGAACCCCAAATGAAATGCGGAATAAGAGGGACATTATCTACCTTGTAAAAGAACGCAATGCCCAGCTGTTCTTTGCTTAAAATTGCCTCTTCATCAATGAAATGTATACACATTCTCCCCTACTGAAATACTGGACTGCCTGTCTTTTACCCCATCTTCAGGTTTTCTGCTTTTAATATTTTAAGATGTTAAAACAAGCTGTGGGTTTTGTTTGGCAAAATTAAAACATATATTCCCTCCATCATGTTTTGCAGATGTCATCTGGAACAAATTCCTCTGTGATTTCTAGACTAGAGCTCTGGTAAATTATTTTGTTCACACTAAGAGGAAGGAAAGAAAAAAGGCAGTGGTGTCTTCTTTGGACTATACATTTGGAAACTTATGCCCAGTGGATGCTTCGGCTGCTCCTGGCATTGAAATGACTGGATTGCATTGCTGCAGATGATAGGGAAGCTACTGGAGGCCTAAGTGTACCCGGGGCAGTCTTTGTTAACTTGAAATGGAACTGAATTCACGGATCTCATCCCACAAACCGTTGCAGTCACTCCAAAATTATAAGAACATTTGTACTCTCCTGTGATTCAAGACATGAGATGCATCCATTACTTTTAAAAGAAAAGGTAGGAGGGGCTTGGTGTTTTCCTGTTATTGGCAATTAACATAAGGAATCTTGACCATCATTCTGTTTGATAATACTGTGCAGTGATAAAGTAGAAGTCACTTTGAAAAACTGGTAGAATTCAAAATCTATTTTAAAAAAAAATCTTATTGAAAGAATTGCTTAGTTATAGGAGATGGAGAGTAGAAAGTTGAATATTAGTTTTCAAAGTAAAGAGTTTTGTAGAGTCTATAGAGATTTCATTTAATTATAATCCATGGTGACCTCTGCTTCTTCTAAAAAGAAAAAAGATTATAGGCTCTGAGATGAATAAAAAAAAATAGATTAAGGAAACAACCCAACACATTCCAAAATAAGTCTTCCAGGCCTTGCCCCAAGTCCATATAAATTGTTGAGGTGATAATATTCCTCAATTCTGACACAGTATTGGCCAATAACACTCACTCTTCTCTTCTTCCTAGCAGCTAGCAGATGGCAATCCACTTCTGGCAAAGTTCACACTTTCACCTGCTGCCAGGGAGGGTGCCTGCTGCTTACAAGAAAACTTGACAAGGGGGAAGGGAAGATGTTGGAGCTCCTAATAGTGCAAGGCCCACATCTTGTCCCCTGGTACCCCCTAGTGAGTTCTCAAGGAAAACTACTGAGAGAGTTAACCTCAAATTCATCTACATTCTAGTATGGGAGCACATGATGGAGTTCCGGTGCCCTTCTGAAAATTGTGGATTCACCCAAACTATGTTATAGTCAGAGTTTTCCTCTCATGTATTCTGAATCCTCTTTCTCTGGACGCTGTGAATCAATGACACTCACCATATACAAGGAAGGAGGGAGAGAGGGAGGGAGAGAGAGAGAAAGAGAAAGAGAGAGTTGTTTAAAGATTTAGCTCTCTAGACATGAAACTGTTAATGAAGTAAATCTCTGAACATATGGAAGAGGAGAAATCCACCCTATACCCTCCCCCCTTCAAACATTACTTGATTAAAGTTTTAAAAATAGCACTACCACCCCACTCTCCTTCATTCTTCTTCCCTTTACTCCTTCCCCACCCCTTCCAACACACAAAAGGAATCTGGGCAAGAAAGGAGCTAAAAGCTGGATCACCAGGTTCCTCAATCAGCTGATGAAGTTCCATCACTAGCCTTAGAATGACTGACCCACTGTGGCTCTCCAGAAAGTTACATTTGCCTATAACAATAAACTACCCAGCTTTGGGAAAGCACCATACTTTCCCACATGAATGTTAAATAGTTCCAGGACAAATAAACTGAGGGATTCCACTCCCCCCAACCTTCTAAGAGCAAAAGAGCTTCTTCAGTTATATACTTTGTTACTGTCTTAAGAGATAAAAGCTATATCTGCAAGTGATTAAAAGATGTTTTCTATTCATGGCCTTATTTCTGCTGAAATAAAGGCATAATTTAAACCACATAATTCTAAGCAATTTGGGCCCATTACAGCATTCTAGCTTCTTCTTCTTTTTTTAATGATAGTTATTAATTAAAACAGAGTGTTATTGCAATTCTTAGCCTCATGCTTTGACTTCCAGGTTGAGTGAATTAAAAAGACCTTACTTAAAATGAAAACAATATCCTAGACCAGGCTGTATGGAGATTGTTATGTTTAGAGAGTGTGGTACAGATTAAGGACAGACATTGAAGTTAGGCTCACGGGAGGGTGAGAGCAACAGCGTGAGAGCAACAGATTATATGGACTCCCCCCACCCCTTTCTATGGATATAGAAAGTATTTTTTGAGAAAAATATGAATTAGGATTCGTTCGTCTAGCTACTGAGTCACTTACGGTTAATTACTCCACTTTCTTGCCTCCCAAAAGCTAGGAGAAAAACACTACTGATGGTTAAGTCAAGGGACATTTTAACATAATTCCAAATATATTTAGATTAAAAATGGGAATTGGGATCCAATTAATTATATTGCCCAGTTTTTAAATTTTGAGGAGAGAGACTGAGGCAAATGAGCGCAGTCTACAAGACTGCAAAGCAAAACCTGGAAATCGTATGGATTTTTCACTTTGGTAAAATGGTATTTTTCCCCCTGGAGGTTGATTAATTCATATGAAAGATAGGTGTCAAAAAGTAATACCTTCCTGGTATTTTCACATAAATCACATAGAAAAGTATGCAGCAAACCGATCGACTGAATATAAAATGTAGCTCCCTTTTAAGGTTGTCTCATTATCCTTTTAACAAACACGAATCAGTAATAAATGTTGGAGGTCCTCATATCTACATTTTCTCGGTGTCTTTCTCTTTCTCAGTCTCCTGTCCCTGTCTCTTTGTGAGTTTCTCTTTCCTACCCTCCTCCTTCCAGCCTTATTAAGCGCACCTGGGATAAGTACATAACTTACAAGGAGGCAAGGAGGCCTTTCTTCTCAGAGAAACCTCCCAGGCTTTTTCTGAGGCGCTGGGTGGGAGGAGAAGGAACGGAGGTCAAGGGACTGACAAGGAGGGAGGAGAGGAAGAGAAGGACGAGGAAAACCACTGAAAAGTGCTGCTGTGTTTGGGAAGGAACTCTTCAGAAGAGGCTAGAGGGAAGAAAGCCTTTCCTATGACGTCGGGCAAACCAAAGGAGAGAATTAAAGCCTTCCAGGAGACCCACTAAGTTCTCCGAGAGTACCGAGAAAAGAAAGGCATACTAGGCAAGCTATCCCTGGAGGTCTGTTGCCGGGATGGTGCCTGGGCGCCCCCTGGTCAGAGGAGGAGGAGGAGGGCAGGAGGGGAGGAGCAGAGCGCCGGGGCAGCCCTACAGTGGGAGCTCTGGGGGAGGGAGGCTGTCTGATTCCTTGGTATCTCGTTGGCATCCTCCTTATTCTCCTCCTACTCCCGAGGGAGGGGGAGGGCGGACGCAGAGGGACGCACTTTCTTACCCAGTTTCGGGAGAAAAGGCAATTGCAGCCTTCTGCCCAGGGCGTCTGGTTTCTGAGTTTCTCCAGGAGCTCAGCTGGACTCTGAGAGTGCCGAATAAGAGGAGATTGGGGTCCCCGGGAACCCCAAAACATAAAGGGTAGCGAGAGACAGAGCGGGGGTCGATGGGGCGAAGAAGAGGCAGGAGCAGGAATCTGACGAGCTAAACGCCCTACTACGCGAGCTGACATCTCCTTCCCGTCAGGGTCCTATAAGCGGGTGGCAGAGTCTCCTGCCAGCCTCTGCCCTGCGCCCCTACCCTGTTGCTCTGCCCTGCTTGTTCGGGCAGTAGGTAAAGGAGGAGTCCAGACTGGCACATAGATTTCGTTTGCTGCCCTCTCCCCCTACCCCCTTGACTCCGTCATCCTGCAATTCCTGCCTGCATACCTGTCCTATATAGACTGGCC
Source organism: Potorous gilbertii (assembly GCA_028658325.1). Lineage (NCBI taxonomy): Eukaryota > Metazoa > Chordata > Mammalia > Diprotodontia > Potoroidae > Potorous > Potorous gilbertii. The sequence continues at coordinate 123,351,032 of CM053774.1, read as the reverse complement.
GCAGAAGGAAGGGTCGTGAGCAGCAAGGGGGGGGGGTCCCCTCAAAGGTACTCCCTCCCTGCTTCCCTCATGTACCTTAGACATCTAGAGAAGCACCCCCGGCCCCGCAGCTTACCCCTCCCCTCCTGAGGTGTATCATTATCTACTAGTGCCAAACTTCTACCGCAAACAGCTAGTAATTGTGTGACCCTGAAGAAGGCACTGTCTCTGATCTAAGGTCCCTTGCAGCTCTAAATCTGCGACCTTTTCCTACCTCTCCACAAGGTAAATTTGAACCCTGCCCGCCAACCATCACTTGGGGGGGCGAGGGAAAGAAGGGTGCAAGTTCCTGGAGAAAAGGGACGGTCTGGTTGGTATCTTTACAGCCTTCCACGCAGGACGCCTTTAATCCGCGTGAGTTGTTTCATTTGGTTAAGACAGTAAGCCAGCCTGAACAGGGGAAGGGAAGTGGCATCTGGGGCAAACCACCCTCTGCCCTTTGCAGCAGGGACCAGCACCTTCCCTTGTCCTTAGAGTCCCTGAGGGACTTCCTTTACCTCTCCGAACTCGGTTCGGGGTTCCCAATCTTCCCAGGTTCATCCCCAGGAGATTCCACCTGGCAGAGAACAAAACCCAGACCCAGACCCAGCCCTGCTTATCGCTCCGTGACTTCTCCCACCTAAGGGCTACCTTCTGCCTTCTACTGCACCTTGAATGCCCAAATCACCCTCTTCCTTTCCTCAACTTCTCTTTAGGCACAGCCAAGGAAGGGGTGTGGACCCCACACGCACCAACTCCACGCCACTATTTCACTTTTCTGACCCCCACCACCCATAGGACCCAAAGACACCCCTTGCCCCAAACTGTTGAGGGACTTGTCCTGAGGGAAGGAAGGAGTCTGTGCGTCTGGTCCGACTGTCAGTCAGTGTTTTACGGGCTTCAGTGGGGATGCGGCTGGCTTCCCTCCGGTTCGTACTTACCTCTCAACGTCTAGTATGGGGAGGGAGTTTGCCCTGAGACGGAAGGAAACAAATTTCTCCCCAAGTAAGGTGCTTCTTTGCGAACTAGTGCAGCTTATTTCGATGCGTCCGAGAGGACCAACTCCAGTGGCCAGGTAGACCCCCAGGGTCCCGCTGAAGCTCTGGTAGGAGCAGCCGCCTCCCCAGAAGCAGCGTCCCAACTTTGCTGAGGACGCGGCAAACTTCCACCGCCTGTGGGCCGGGGCTCCCGGACGGCCCCAGGAGGGAGGATGCGGCTCCTGCAGTCGCCGCGGCTGCTGTGGGCTTCCCAGACGAAAGTCCTGGGCAGTAGCGGGTCCCTTTACATGTCTCGGGGGGCCCCTGCGGAGTGTCGGGCTGAGGCTCTAGGCTGGATGGGGGCTGAAGTGGATGGATCAGAGCCTGCGAGGCAGCGGAATGGGCGAGTTGCAGGCGGCTGCTGTTTGCAGCGAGGGCTGCTCTCTGCGGCCGGCGCTGCTAATCCGACCCGGGCACCCAGAGCTCCGGGCAGCGAGCAGCGAGCGAGCCAGAGAGGGGCTGCGGAGCCCGCGGGAGGAGCCCGGGGCAGCCCCGGCAGCTGCGGAGGAGGCAGAGGGAGCGGCGGCGGCACCAGCCTGGGCTCCCGCTCCTGACCGGACGGTGCAGACTCCCAAACACCGACACGCCGGGTCCGCAGCACCCAGGTCTGGAGCCAGCTGGGCTCCCGACCGTCTGATGCCCTGATGCGCCAGCCGATGTGGGACTCTCCTGTCCTCTCCTCTTTCCCCTCCTCTTCCCCTGGGCTGCTCAGTGCGGAGCGCGAGTGTGTGCGCTCCCAGTGTCACTCACTAGTGAAGCTCAGAGACGCCCTCCCTCCCCCTCTTCTGCCTGGGCCGCCCTCCACTCCCACCCCCCCCAAGCTGTCCCTCCTGCTGGCCGAGAGCGCGCGCGCACTTCTCTCTCTCTCTCTCTCTCTCTCTCTCTCTCTCTCTCTCTCTCTCTCTCTCTCTCTCTCTCTCTCTCTCCTCTGTCTCTCTATTTCTGTCTCTCCCACCCTGTCTCTCTCAGAATAGTGACATAGTACACCCAGCCTCTGATTTTGTGATGTTTCCAGCATACCCAGCAAAAGCTCCAGCTTATCCCTTCTTTAGCCCTCAGATCTCTACTTAAGACACCAAAAGTGAATGTGTGTGTGTGTGTGTGTGTGTGTGTGTGAGAGAGAGAGAGACAGAGAGAGAGAGAGAGAGAGAGAGAGAGACAGAGACAGAGACAGACAAAGAGAGAGAGACAGAGAGAGACAGAGAGACAAAGACAGAGATAGAGAGAGCAGTTAGTTGATTCAAGAGTGGGGAGAATGGGTATCATTTCAAAGCTCAGAATGAAAGAAACAAATACTGAAAAAGAGATGAACAGAAACAGAGAAAAGAAGTGGAGAGATCAACAAAGACAGAAATCGAGAGGCAGAACTGCAGCAATGGGGTCAGAAACAGGAAGAGACCCAGAGAACCAGAGAAAGACGGGAGGACTCACGCGACACTTGGTTGTAGGAATAAGAAAGTAGTACCCTGAGCCAAACCAGACAAGCACAGGAGAGTGTGAGGAGACGCTGAGAGCAGATCAGAGGTTACCTAAGGCTCCAGGCGGGGGGCACTGGTCTAAAAAAAGTGCCTCATTTTTTTAGGGTGAAGGGAGTGGAGGGTTTAGGCATTTATCTCTTGCCTAAATATATGCTGGGGTAAGCTAGACACAATAATAAATATTTTAGGAACATTATTGCATCCTCACAATAACTCTTTGAGGTAGGTACTGTTACTATTTTGATTTTATAGATGAAGAAATGGAGGCAGAGGTTAAGTAACTTGCCTAGGGTCACACAGCTAGTAAGTGTCTGAGGCCAAATTTGAACTCAAGTCTTCCTAAGTCTATTGAGGTGTAGCAATCTGCCCAATGTATGGTCTAGTTGTCTGTCTCCCCATCTCTGTCTCTCCACTAGCTGAGATTCCCTTCTATTCATAATGTTAGGACTTGTTCTTGAACATGGTGCTTTTCAACCTTGAAAGTGGAATGTTGAAAGTAAAGGAGATAAAAACTTTCAATTTATCTCTACTACATCATCAGCATGCCCTTTATGACCTCATGCCTTGTCAAGAGAAGAATTCCAGTGTGGGGCCTCCAGATGGCTTTCTATTCTAACTCCAAGCTGGAACAACATGTGCACCTTACTTTACATAGTCACCGCATTTGTGTTTGTCAAATATTTGTAAGGGTCACAGAATTTCTAGAGGTGGTAAAGACCACCAAGAACTGTTCTGCTACATCAAAAGGAGCACTAGATTGAGAATGAGGAAATCTGGGGTCTGTTCCCAGCTTTCTCCCTTGAGAGTGACCTTGGAGATAGTATGTCTCATCTGTGAAGAGGATATTGGCTTTTAAAAGTCTTTCAGCTCTTAGAACTTCTCAATCTATAGTCCTTCCTGTACTTCTATTGATTCCTTTAATTACTCTGGGATAAGTGATGCAGCTTAGATTCATCCCTATGTTTGATGGATGAAGAAAACTGAGGCTCAGAAAGTCAAACCAGCCAGTCTGGAACAATTCCAACCCAGGTCTTTTGACTCCCAAGCCTAAAAGTACATACAAAGCAACACAGAGTTTTTATCAGATCTAGAACTAGAACCATTGGTAGAGTTCTAAAGACAACCTAAGGTATATACATTTGCAAATCAAATAACCTCTCCACCTTATAAATTAGAGCTCAATTTAAAAAAAATTAATGTTCTATCAGTTTACACCTTTCAAAAATAAGGTTGTTAGTAAGGATTATAAGCTTAGTGGTTATACGTAATTGAATATTTATACTATATATAAATTTTTCAGTGTAATAGAAGAGATTAGGTCTTCAAAATTATATGTATGATCCTAATCAAGCCACTTATTTTCCTTAGACACTTAGTTTCCTAATCTGTAAACTTCAGAAGTTGAACTGGGTAATCCCTAAGTCTTTTTGCAACTATGTGGTGTTGTGGAACAGTAAGGGGAATTCCTAATAGAATGACTTATTTGCTAAAACAATTTTGCTTTTCCTGTATACGATGTTCTTTGGTTCTGCTAATTTCACTCTTCATTATTTTACTCAAGTTTTTCCATGCCTTTCTAAGATCGTTGAGCCCACCATTTCTTATAGCATAGCAGTGTTCTGTCACAGTCATGTAGCACAAATTGTTCAGCCATTCCCCAGTTGATGGGCATCCTGAAATTTTCAGTTCTTTGCCACCACAAAGAGAGCTGCTACAAACATTTTAGAAATATAGGTTCTTTTCCTCTTTCCCTAATCATCTTTGGAAATAGATCCAGCAGTGGTATCACTGGGTCAAAGGGTATAGGTAGCTTAATAATGCTTTGGGCATAATCCAAAATGGTTGAATCGGTTCACAAGTCTATGGCAATGTTTGTTTTATTCTATAAATTAAAAATAAAATATTGTGTGGAGAGAGAAAGAGTAAGGGGTTTAAAATCCAAAGGCCTGTGTTAACATCCAGTTTGGCTGCTGGGAACTTTGATTTTTAGTGCTCTGTAAGACTGAACAAGAACTGGAGAATCCCAGAAACTTAAACTTTCACCCTGCTTTGTATGCTATGATTGCTATAATCCTTGCAGCATGAAGGTTCCAATTGCCCCACTCCCTTCTATACCTTTAAAAAATAAAAGCAAGTCATAGGATCACTGATCCAGACTGGAAGGGACCTTAGAGTTTACCTAATCTAAATCCTTTGTTTTGTTTCCTTGTAAGTGAAAACTTTTTAACAACTTGTATTTTCTCGGAAGAGGAAACTGAAGGCCAATAACTTGACCAAGGTCACACTGGCATGTCAGTAGCAGAGATAGGAGGATGGGCCAGGTCTTCTGACTCCAAAGTGGCCCCTCTTCAACTTTCCCTAGAGCACTTTGATTTTCTCCTGAGTAACAGGATTTAATGGAAAGAGCCTGGGATTAACGTTGAGAAGACCTGGGGGTCAGTCTCTTGCTCCCTGTGGATACTAGTCAAATCCAAACCCCTCTGAGTCTCAATAACCTCATCTGTCAAGGAATGGGATGATCTCCAAGGCACATTGTACCTCTCATATCCTATAATCAATACATGTAATTGCACTGTATTTGATATTTTACCTAGTGATATGTTAGGGCATGTAGATGGCACTGTGGCTGAAGTACTGGACCTGGAGCCAGGACCTGAGTTTAAATCCAGCCTCAGACACATACTGACTGTGTGACCTTGGGGAAGTCACTTATCCCTGTTTGCCTCAGTTTCCTCATCCGTAAAATGAGCTAGAGAAGGAAAAGGTAAACCACTCCATTATCTTTGCTAAAGAAAATAAAAAATGGGCTCATAAAGAGTTGAACACAACTGAAAAAGACTAAACAACTTAGTTATGTTATCAACACCCTTCCATTACAAACTCCTTACGGGCAGGAACTGTCTTGTTTTTCATCTTTATTTCTCTAGTGATGAGGACTTAACGGGTGCTTAACATGTTGGTTGAATTGAATTGAGTTGACATAGAAGAGATTAAGCCAGAATTTTGTGATTTGGCTGGATCCCAGTTTCACTGATACTGGCATCTAGATTTCACTGAGCCAAAGAATAATGGAGTCATTCACTCTCCCTCCCTCCCTCCTTTCCTTCCTTCCTTCCTTTCTTCCTTCCTTCCTGCCTATTTTCCTTCCCTCCTTTTAGGAAGATATAACAGTTTTTAACGAACATATATTCTCTGGTAACTTCCTATAGCTACACCCTAAGATTATATTTAAGCTTACACATATACCCACTAGTTAGTCTAATTCATTTTTGCCTACAAGCACACCCTCAAGTGGAATTCAGCTTCTCTAGGGCAGAAGTTATTTTTTCTTTGATTTTACATCTTGCTATCTTAACATAGTGACTGCATCCAATAGGCTGTTAACATTTATGTAATTAAATTAACCAGGACCAATCACTAGCCACTTATATTGGAAGTCAGGGAGGTGAGGGAACGTAGTCAGTTTAATAAGTTTGAATCTACCATTTTTTTTTAGTGGAAGTCTTAAAGTAAATGAATTTAGTCAAACTATTTAACAATTTAATAGTTCTGGCTTCCAAAACAAAAGAAAGTCAATCAGCTCAGATGTCACACCTTTACCAATCTGTCAAGACCCAAAAAAAGACATTATGATTTCATAGAGGTCTTTAGAAGTTTAGTGGTGGAACGTCAGAAACTATTGAAGCATTGATTCCAGTTTCACAATTTTTTTAAAAAATTGAAACATGTTGACACAATCTAAGCAATCTCCACACAACCCTATGTTAATCAAAAACCCAAAATATGTCTGCAGAGATCCATGAGGTGAGCTATAAATCCCTGAGCTGTGAGGATTTTTTCCTAAACATGAAAACTTAGGAAAAACATAAAGAAATGAGTCCCCACATTTGGGCAAATTATTTTCCCTTTCCTTCACTGGCAAGCATCTACTGGCTTAGAGAAAGGTATGACGATTAAAATGATTGTCTATTGCCTTTCCTCCATGATTCTTTGTTTTCAATTTTATTTTTATTTTTTAGATTCTTAAGAAGTAGAGATGACATGGATTATTCTGAGTTGACTCCAGGGTCGTCTCTCCCAGAGGCAAGGGACTGGACAGAATTGTGTTTCAAGGACTTTCTTCCTTGAAGACAAGAACTATTTTAAAGTTCTGTCTTTTTTACCCCCAGGTCTTGATTTTACTTTAAAATCATTCTAACAGTAAATACTCAATGAGTTACATTGAATAACTTGCACATATTTCTCCAGCTCCCCTTAGGCCCCAAGAATAGTTAGTTTCTCAAGGGCAGGGATTGCTTTATATTTGTCTTTGTATATCCATACATCACAAACACTATGCCTGGCACATAGTAAGATCTTAATAAATCCTTAGGGAATTCGTCATCCATTTAAATCTGTTGATTTTTTTTTTGACCAACCAGGCTTCTATTTGAAGCATTTTTCCAATGCAATTGAATTGAGAAAAGACTTTTCTTGATACATGCCACCATTATTTTCAGCTACCAATTCTGCTAGTGGTTTTATCAAGTTCTAGCCATTATACTACTACACTGAATTGGATTAGATAGATGTGCACTAAGACATATCTTTGCTTTTAAACATTGTGTTCAGATGGTGAGGAAAAAGACAGTGTGTTAGTATTTACTTCACAGTGACAACTCTGATTATATCATAAAAGCAGATCAAAGACAAATTGCTTTACTGTAAAATCCCAAATCTGCATGCATAGGGTAATGAGAAACAGGGGCCCTTCTGCTTTCCAAGCACAACTGCTCAGCTCTCATTATGTCTGTGGAGAAAAAGAAGAATCACATTATTTTGGGTCATTTAAAAAGGTTAAGCTATTTTCTGGATAATAAATTGTGATGGAAACATTGAAATGATTTGGGGGAATTAATGTCCAATGAAATAGTCTCCTGTGAGTGGGTGATTCTTTAATGTATTAGAGGTGAGAGGGTATGTTTCCATGTTTTTCCCCCTTATTTGGCAAACATTTATTAAGTAATTACTGTGTACAAGGGAATATGCTAAACATTTGGAAGTGGGAACAAGGGTAGGATCTGTGATTTTGTTAGCATAGGTAACTCCTTCAGCTATGTCAGTGGATGCCTTCTTTGCAACTTGAATTCTTGGATATAAAAATAAACAAAAACAAAATCAGCAGACTTCATTCTCCATGGCAATATTCTACTGTGCTGTAGGAATAGAAAATACATATGTAAGTAAACATAATTTAGGGGGAAGAGAGCATTAGTGATTGGAGAAATCAGGAATGTTTCACGGAGCAAATGGCATCTGAGGTGAATTGTGAAGGAGAGTAAAGACAAGGAAGGAGAGAATGGATTCTAATGACAGAAGTCAGTGCCAAACTGGAAGGTGGAATGACATATTCTATTCCAGGATTGTTCAGCTGGAATTTGGAACAATAGGTCATGAAGAGTGGGGCGAACTGGAAAGCCCTATAGAATTCTGAAAGTCCTCAAACACCACAGTGAGGAACTGGCATTTTAACCTGGAGAGCATAGAGTGTCACCGAATATTTTCTGAGATTGTGGGGGCTTTATTTTTAAAACAAATACAACTTGAGGCTTCTTTATTCTTATTAATTTTTGTTTTTAAAAATTTGTCCATGTAAATAGAAGCCAAGGAAAGAGACTTATTCAAAGGTCCTTTTTTATTTTCCTTCCTTTCATCTTCCTAATTTCTTTATTAGCAACTCTTTACATTTCTTTTAAGTCTATATATAGTGACTAATGTTATTAGTAAGAGACAGTAAGGTATAGTAGACAGAGTGCTGGACTTGCAACCAAGTAAACCTGGATTTAAATCTTGCCTCAAATACTTCCCAAATATGAGACACCATACAAATCACTTACCCTTTCTGGGCCCTCAGTTTACTCACCTGTAAAATGATGTATGGGACTCAATGACCTCTAGCTGACTTTCTAGCTCTAAATCTATAGTCCTTTATTATCCTATGTAATACCTATTTGTCATTCAGAAACTTTTATTTTGCCATCGCGATTAAAAGCTATGGGAACTCTAGGTGCATGAAACTAGAAATTGGAAAATTTTACTTCTCAACTCAGAAGAGGAGGAAAACATAATGGATATGGAGAAAAAAACTGGATCTTGGTGTCATGTTATGTAACTGAAGAAAGAAATATTCACTGAATAGTCTAGAGCCCCCTTCCCCCAAAAAATGTCAGCTAGGTAAATCTGTCAGGACCTGGAAAATCCATTCATATTTTGAAGCAGGAGGTCATTTAAAAGACCTTAATCTGAACAGAAAATCCCACTCATTTATAATGAGGTCTATCCCAGGAAGCATTTTCAGAGTTGCTCTTTCTGCTGGGAACTGGCTTAGCACTTGAATAACTATTCATTTGACTCAGCTTCGAAGAGCACAGGCATTGTGAAATGATTACGTGATTCCCTTTTGAGTACTGAGCCAATGGAACTGATGAATCAGTGGACCCTTAAAAGAGAGACAGAGATCTGCCACTCCCTCTATTGCTTATGCTATTCTGATCAATGAAGGGATAGAGGCCACTCTTTCCCTACTCTGCATCTAAATGAATACTTCACTAGGTGAGCTTGGGTCTGGGCCTGGGCCCTGGCTGCTTTTTTTTATTTTGTGTTTTCTTTCCTGCGTAAAGGATTGAACATCAGCTTTGAGATGAATGTGTCAAGTGTTAGAGGTGACCTTGCAAATCTGAGAGGTCTGAAAGTCCATCAGATCCATGGGGTAGAATTGACTGGTAGAAATGGATGTTTCTCCAAGGTAAAAGACAACCACCAACAGAGGGAGCCCAATCTCAAGGCCTATTTTGTCAGACCTCTACATTGTAGAAGACAATGTAGCTTCAGGGTGAAATGTAAAATGACTAATTAACTATCCAACAAACTATTTTATATACGGCAGTGATTTCAGTATCAACCTGAAAAGGAATGTAAGGTTATTTTAAAGTTGTCTATCAATACTCTGAATGAATTGTTTTTATCTTTTTTGTGTATAAAATAAGTACCTGTCCAAAACCTGATTCATATTATGTATTAATATGAATTTTTTGTTTTTCCCATTTTGGAAAAAGCCTAGAAATAAGACAAAACCTGTGACTTAAATAATTTTCCATGGAATGCTGAGATGGAAGATGTGACAAGCCAAAGAGTGTAAGAAAAGGACACTTGGTACCTCCCATTATAGGCTAATTTCCCCCGGGTCTAAATCCAGTCCACACTATGTGCATATGTGCAGAACAGAAGGTCCTGGGAGGAAAAGTTAGTAGAGTCAGTGTACTATCTCCCCTTGGGCTTGGCAGTGATTCACTCATCTGTTCACTCATTCAACACAATTATGGAGCACCTACTGTGTGCAAATCACTGTTCAGTGCTAGATAATATGAGGTCCAATCAAAGTCAAGGTCGCATATATTGAGGAACCTTACAGAATCATGAAAAATTGGGGGGGTGGGCAGACTGCAGAAAGACAAGATGTCACTGACCAATATCTTCCTTGGTCAAGGTCATGCATGTAAAGGAATCTTGAAGAATCTAAGTTGAAAGAGTATTCAAGGCCATCTAGTCCCACATACTCCTGGAAAGAATCCCTTCCAAAAAGTTTCTGACAAATGATCATTCAGCTTCTGCTTAAAGATGGCCAGTAAGAGTGGGACCCTCAACTTCCCAAGAAGGAAAGTTGAATTGAATATAGCTGTTGTTTCTATTGACTCTCCATGGCAGGTCACCTCTGCTTCTGAACCTCAGTTTTCCTAATGGTAAAATAAGAGATTTGAACTTAATTTCTCCTAAGGTTCTTTCTAGTTCTAAATGTTATTTTATGGTCCTATGAGTTAAACTAAGCAGGAGCACTTCTGACCTCTGATAACACCTAGAGTTCAAAACAGAAGAAACGATTTGCTCTTTTCATCATTATTTTGTCACCAAGAATACATATTAATTATGTTTTTATTTGTACATTCTTTTCCAGGAAAGCCAATCCAACAGCCCTAGTGATTAGAATCTGGGAATTCATAATCTAAAGATCATGAAACAGACCACACAATATTCAGGATAGGCATTGAAATGATGAAGCATTAAATAAATACTTACATGTATACAGAATGAACATATATTTTGTCTCTGAGAAATATAACGTGTGGATATGTATGCTATGCATATGTAAATATGCAACAAACATCAGGCCAAACCTTCATGCTCTGAGTGGGAAAAGATCAGGGACAGGAAGAAAAAGAGTTTCCCAAAGAGCCACAGAAGAAACTGTAGTGTGAAGAAAATCCGATGAAGATTTAATCAATCATCGAATAATGGACTCTTGGACTTCTAAGAAGGCTCAGAGGCTATGGGGTCCAATCTTTCCCTGAAAAAGAATGTCCTTACAGCATTCCGAATAAACAGCCATCCAACCTTGACTTGAAGATCTCCAAGAATGAAGGGCTTACTGTGTTAGGAAGTAGTCTGTATTAATCCTGAACAGTGTTAATACCCAGGAAATTAACTATTCCTTTGACTAAGCATAAATCTTCCCACTACAATTTCTTTGAATTATTCCTAGTTCTACTCTTGGAGCTAAACAGAAAAGTCTATTTGTCTTCAAAGTGACAGCCCATCAAATACTTGAAGATAGATGCCATATCCTTCAGCAATCAACCTGTCACACAGCATTTATTAAGAACTTATTATATGCCAGTCAATGTGCTAAGTTCTAGTAATACAAATACAAGTCAAAAGTAAATCGATCCTTGCCCTAAAAGGAGCTTCCATTCTAATGAGGGAAGACAGCACATAGAAGAAAGTTGTAGAGGGAGTAGGAAATATTATTAAGGAAAGCAGTGATTAAGGGTGTGTCCACCATATGCAAAGGTGTACAAGATTTTAATGTCATCTGGTCTCCTAAATGAATGAAGAAAGTAAACAAGACTGTCGTTGAAATTTATTCCAAAAAATAAGGGTAATGTATGTGTTCATCCTTTGTTGCCAAAAAAGACCATACCATCAGAAAAATGATGACATGACTTGCACTTGACTTTGTTTTGAGTGAGGTAGGGCTGTGCAGGTCACCAGTCTCATTTCTCCTCCAGAACCATTTGAATCCAGTGACCAGATATTCATCAGGATGACTGGAAATGACCCAGTCATCTGGATCACTTGAGGCAATTGGGGTTAAGTGACTTGCCCAAGGTCACACAGCTAGTGAGTGTCAAGTGCCTGAGGTGAAATTTGAACAGAGGTCCTTCTGACTCCTGCACTGGTGCTTTATCCACTGCACCACCTAACTGCCAGGGTAATGACTATTATTGCTAAGGAACCAAGACTTAACCACATCCCACTCTATGCTGTAGTTGCTACTTTTGTACAAGAAGCACTTTCTCCATTGGTGGCCCAGGTATAGTCTTCAGGAAAACAAAATTGATCATGTTATCTGCCTTAAAATAAAACACCCAGCTCTGCTAGGTGCTCTGAGGCTATGAAGGAACTTCTCAAGGAACTTACAATCTAATTAGGGTGAAGGGTAGAAGGCATGAAGGATAAGATGTGATGAACAAGTAATATAATCAAATGTCCAAGACCTATGACCATATAAAGGTATTATCAAGAGATTGGGGAGTAAGCTAGAAATACATATCGAGAAGTTCCATATCTGTGCATTTATTTCCCAGAGACCTTGGGTTTCCAGTTGCTTTTCTCTTGGAAATATTTCCTACCTGGGTTTTCTTCACAGACTGGGAAAAAGAAGAATAAAGAAAAAGCTGATTTCTGAATTTAATGTTGAGATCCTTCAGGCCAACAGGCTGGAAAAAGGGGAGAAGGTCTGTGGGTCACTATTCTACCGACAAGTGAAGGTAGAGAGTGAAATCATATTCATGGACTCAAAACAGACAATAGGCAAGAGAAATAGAAAGAGAATGAATATGAAATAGATCAGAGCAAAGTTAACAACTGCCATCACTGCCAACTTGGCAGCGAGTGGAATCCAGTCCCCCTCCTTTGGTTTTCCTCCTGAATCTTTGGATTTTGTCTCCATTCCTTAGCTGCCTTCTCACTCTGTAAGTTTTCTCTGCCCCTTTGACCCTGATCTGCCATTGCTGAGTTTCTCCTGGAACCTCCAATTTGAGGAAGGGCCCAGACCAACTATCTCTCACTCTTTCTCCACCCTTGCCCACAACTTTTTAGCTCCTTTAATGGTTGTGCAATGACCTCCCCTTCCCCCCATCCCTAGTTAGGATATAAGTTCCTTGAAGGACGAGGTTGTCCTTTTTCTCTTGTGCTTGTATCCCCAGAACTTAGCATAGTGACTGGCACATAATCACATTTAATAAATGCATATTGACTTGACTACACAATTGTTTTCTCCTCAGTTTCTTTAGAGCTTGCTGAGGAATACCTCTCTATAGTTTCCTGTCTAATCTTTTCCCATTCCACCCAGTTCCCAGAATGATTGAAAAGAGGAGTGGAAGGAAAGGGTAGATACTTCCAAGATGCTAAGTTCCTGAAATTTGTTATTTGGAAACCTTGTTTTACTGTTTGCTTGGGTTTCCTAGGCTTAATCTGATTCTTTGTCATAAATCATATGGCCATTAACACTAAAATATTGAATCCTGTGGGGTTTGGGGGTGGGGAGGATTATAATTGAGGGAATGAATCCAGTCTCTGGTAACTGACTTTCAACAAGGTGGAGAAGAAAAGGAGCTTGTATTTTTGGAAGTTTGGGATATATTCCAAATCATATCATATTATAATAAAAATATAGCACAATATACCATATATCATATACACTGTCAGAATTAATCATCACAAAATATATCCTAATGCCATGTCATATCACACACTTTATCACATTCCATCACATCACATCATATAGATTACATCACATCTCATCACATTATAGATTCTATCATACGTCATGTTTTAAGCTCACTGCCCTCAACCATCCTCCAGAGAAGCAACCTCTATAGAGATGCAACCGGACAACTGATGGCTCCTGCAGGTCCTGCAGTCATATCTATTGAAGATCCAGAAAGAAAAGTTCTTATTACAAAGTCCTCAGTAATTTTACAACACGATAAAGTGACATGACTTTATCCATTTAAATAACATTAAAGAAGTGTCATTACCATATGCTTTGCTACTGATTCCTAGGGTGTTGGAAACTTTCCATCTTATTTGCAGCTGAAACCTTCCACATGTGTCTGACATCATGCCCCCCAATTAAATTGTGAGCTCCTAGAGAGCAGAGATTGTCTTGCCCACTGCTCTGCACATAAGTGAATAACAGACACTTCATTCATTCATTCATTCATTCATGCCACTAAAACTCCCTGGAATCTAAGCCAATTTAATCAAGAGCAAGTTCTGAAGCAGTGAGGAGCTGCTGAAGAGACTACTGATAGGTAGCCAGAGTGCCATCTAGTGACCAATATGTATATATACATATATATATATATACATGTAAAAAATTATATATATATATATATATATATATATATATATATATATATATATGCGTGTGTGTATGTGTACATATATATATATATATATATATATGCATATTTTACCCTCTTTAGCTGATTAAGTACATCTCGACCAAATTCTCTATTAGCAAAAATCAGAGAATTGAAACGGGTGATTGAATTCACTACAACATGAACTTTTAGCATTCACCTCCCCCACCACTTTTGTCCCTGTGAAAGGACAGCCACACAGGTCATCACCAAAAAGCAATCCTCTTTGTGGATAAGAGAAAGACTAGGGAGTATTAAGTAGGAAGAGAAAGGGAGAATGTTGAAGGAGTTTGAAAAGAGAGCTGGGTTCTGAAATGAAGGGTAGCAGAGCTACGAAGCAGGGGGAAAGGAGGCAATGAGAAAAAATAGAAGGGCATATGTTAAATCAAGGAGAGGTAGCCCAGGATGTGGAGAGAAAAGGTGATGAGAGAATGTCAAATTGGGATGGCCAATAACAGGAACTGGGAATCAAGGCAGGGAAGAAAGAAAGAGAGAGAGAGAGAGAGAGAGAGAGAGAGAGAGAGAGAGAGAAAGAGAGAGAGAGAGAGAGAGAGAGAGAGAGAGAGAAAGGAAGGAAGGAAGAGAGAGAGAAAGAAAGAGAGAGAAAGATCAAAAGAAAGAGAAAGAGAGAAGGAAAGAAAAAAGAGTAGGAAAAGGAAAAAAGATAGAGGGAACAAGAGGCAGTAGATGAAACAGCAGGTGACTCATGGGTAACTTGGAACCAATTTGGTGAAGGAAAGTGAAGTGAATTTTGAAGCAAATGTGCCTCAAAGTATGAGGCAACTTTTATGGGATGCAAGAGAAAGCATGGAGCTGAAGGCAGTTTGGTGAGAGTCTTATACAGATAAGAAAACCAAGGCACAGAGAAGGGCAAGATCTGCCCTTACAAAGTGACAGGGCCTGGATTGCATAGGTTCAAAGATCTAGTGATGAAAGCAATCTTAGAAGTCATCAAGTCCAAATCCTTCATTTTACACATAGGAAAACAGGTTTGGAGAATTTCAGTAATTTGCTGAAAGTTAAACAGCTAATAAATAACTGAGGTAGAATTTAAATTCAGATCTTTCTGACTCCAAGACTAGAGTCCTCTCCACTGTGCCAGTCCTTCTGGGTATGGGTCCAGTGTCTTCTACCTCACATCTTCATTCATTAAAGAATAAAGCCACTTGAGCAATGGAAAGACAATTGTCATCTGCATCTCCATAAGATGAGAGGTGGGTTAGTTTAACTCTGAACTCCTTTATAGTGTCAAATTTTAAAAATAAACACCAGGTAGATCTGTGTATCAGAGTATAGTTGAACCGAGACACAGACCTTGAAATGAGTTGCAATAGGTAAAAAGTAGAGAATTAGGCTTTGGCTGGGTACAAGGAAATGCTTCCCAATAACTATAACTCCAAATAAGGAGGTGGCTCTCTCTTCAAGGACTGCTGGATGACCACTTGTTGAGTATGATTCCAAAGGGATTCCCATCAGGTACAAGCTGGCCTCTCTGATCCCTTCTACCTCCAACACTGAGTGAGCTAATGACCACAGGCATTGAGAAATGACTTGACGTGTCATTTCTGAGGGATATGCCAAAAAGTAGCCCAAATAGTGGGAGGCAGACTTAATCTAATTAGCCCCATATGCGCCTCTGTTCCCAAGAGTCTAAAAAATGGCATTTCAAATGAGCAGTTTCCTCCTCTGGCTGAACTGTAAATCTCAAACTACTACTACATTAATGTGAGTTATTTTTGCTATGATTGGACTGCATTTCATTGCTTTGGTTGGTGAATGAATTACTGAAAATTAAGCTGTGAGGACAATTAATAGAAGGGACATTTGATAGCTCTCAACCCCTACAAGTAGGGAGTGTAAGTATTAGAATCTGTATTTTATTGATACACAAAATGAAGATCAAAAAAGTAGAAGCGTTTTCCCCAAGGTATCAGAGTTAGAGGAGTAAAGGGTGGTGCCTGAATTGGAACCCAAATCTCTAGATTTAAGTCTGTTTTACTTGGCTTCATCATAGCCCCTTATCAAAGCATGCCTGTCAAGAAGGGAAATGGATTGCCTGTTCATGGAAGATATCCTTGCTCATCACTTATGTGGTTCTTGAATATGGTATAATTTTTTAGGGTGAGTTTGGGGGAGATATCCATTTTTCATGTAATCATTAAAACTAGAAAGAATCATGAGATCATCTTATGTTAAGAGCTAAAATGGGTCTTAGACATTATCTAGTCTAACCCCCTTAATTTTACAGATGAATGAATAAATAAATGAATGAATGGTTGGATGGATAAATGAAAAAATGAATGAATGAAAAATGTGTTCACTGCTTATTACGTTCAAAGCAGTATGTTAAGCATCCAGGATATAAATAGAAAAGCAAGAGAGTTCCTGGTCTCAAGGTACACATTCTAACATGGGTAAACAACACATGTAGATTTCAGCTGCAAATTATATAAAAGAGGATCCCCTCATCCTAAGCATTCAGTGGCAAAATAGATGGGGCTGTGTCTTCTTCACTGTTGTTTCCACTTATCAACTCATAATTGTTTCTGATGTTGAGCCATTCAATACTGTCAAAACCTTGACGTCAATAACTTCCTTTTTAGGGTCTTCAGGAATTATGGTTGCTGAGCAACAGGGGGCTCCAGAACGTGCAGGTGCAGTTTCTAGGTAGTAATTCTGGATGACTGTAGGGGGTTGGGCTGGAACAAGGACCGGAACACTGCCATCCCTTAGGCTGAACTGTACATTGGTGGTAGTTGGTTAGTGGTTGATACTGGTGGGAGAAAAGTAGGTGACCCCTTATGGATGAGGAAACCGAAGTCTACGTTGCTTATATAGTTGTATACACTTGTGTGCTTAGAGAAGCCCACAGTTGGGATTCTGGACCTTAGGACAATACTTCAAAAACTCACGCTGTATTTAAGGATTTACAGGGTCACCACTCACTGGAATGAGTGTTCGACTCATTCATATAGATTTCAGTCACTCTAATACTGTGTAGAACAGTATTAGAACAGAGGCGCATATGGGGCTAATTAAATTAATTATGCGAAAATTGAGGCAAGGAGAGATCCAGTGACTGATCCATGGTCATCCAGGCAAAGTGTCAGAGACAGGATTTAAAGTCAGACCCTCTGTTTCCAAAACCAGAATGCTTTCTTCCCTGGCAAGACATTTTGGGGTAGAAGGACAAAGAGAAATTTAGCTTTTTTGAATAGGGCCCTAGATATTGGATCAATTCAATGATTCAATAACTGTTTACTAAGTCTCTTCCCTGTGACGAGCACTCTGCCTGGTGCCAGGGAAAAACAAACCTAATGATCTCAGCCCTCGATGAGTTGATATTTTACAGAACCATGGCCCTGCCTCGGCTCAGACAGGAGCACGGTCTCAGATCCCTGTCACTCCTTTCTGATCCAATGGTTGCCTGGATAGACCAGTGCCAACCACTCTCCGGATGTCCCTTCCCTGGTTCACGTGATTCTTAATGGCTCAGCACAACCCAGGGACGTCGTCCTTGCTTTCATCTGAACTGATATTGCACTCTCTTCTGAGGCTTTGCAGCGAACCAAGAATTAGGTCAGGCTGGAAGGGGGCCCATCGCTGCTGTTTCTCTGTCAATCTCATTTCAGTCTGGGAGCTCTGACGCTCCAGATTTCTGCTTAGCACAGATCAAGAATTAGCAAATTCTATCATTCCCTGTCTGCCTAGATCTTTTACGTAGTTCTGTTCACATGAATTTGGAAGGAAAAAAAACTAGCTATCTTTCTTCCCCCAGAATTAATTGGAGGAATCAGATTGAGGACTCCTAAATTTCTCTTCATGTGAAGCAAATAGAGAAGTTTCTTTTCCCCATCTGAGGACTCTCCATGGGAAGAATAACTAATTAAAGGGCCTTAAGTACCCAAGGTTTCATTTAAAGCAGAGACGCACTTCTGCCACCGCAGAGCAGAGGTGGAGAGAGGTTTTGTCTGGAAGGTGGCTCCACCAGAAAATGTTTCCCAAGAAAGAGGGACCAGGGGACAGCCTTCATAGATTAACAAAGAGCATTTCCCATTGTGGGTGTGGTCTGGCACCTGGCCCACTAGTAAAAATCAATAAATGGAAACATGGAACATAATAACAGTTAGAGTAACTGACTCCACCTCTGTGCTTCAAGATTTGTGAAGCACATGATCTCATTTGAACTTCCAAAAGCCTTGAGAAGGAAGAAAACAAGGACCTACTATGTGCCTAGCATTGTGCTAAGCACTTTACAAATATTATCTTATTTGATTCTCATGGCAACTCTGAGAGGTCAGTGGTCTTCTTATCTTATTTTACAGTTGAGGAAACTGAGGCAAACAAAGGGGTTTTTTGTTTTTGTTTTGGGGTTTTTTGTTTTCTTGTCTGTTTGTTTTTTAGGTAACTTGCCCAGCATCTAAAGACATATTTGAATTGAGATCTTTCTGACTCCAGGAGTAGCACTGTGTGCCTTACCTAGGAGGAGCTGTTATAATTCCCATTTTTCAGATGAGGAAATTAAAGGTCACATAGGTTAGGTGAGTTGTGTAGGGTCCCACAGATATTGGATAAATATCTGAGGTGGGATTAGAACTTGAGGCCAGGGAGCTTTTTGTTTCCCCAAAACATGTTTTCACATATCCTAGAGCCAGGGATTATAGAGGTGAAGAAAGATAAGAGAAATACAAAATTGCTCTAAGTGGAGAACACTGTCTCTCAGGAACAGCATAGGATCTGGTTATCCGAAGACCTGGGTTTGAAGATTGATTCTGTTTCTTATGAGTCATGAGACCTTAATCAACTAGTTTCCTTCTTTCTGAGTCTCATTTTCCCCAACTGCAAAATGGATGGGTTTGATGAGACGATTTTCAAGGTTCCTGTCAATTTGAAATCTATGATCTGCCATAGCCCTTGTCTTTCTGTTGCAAGAGGGAAGCAGGATTAAAGTTTCTAGGAATCTTGGAAGGGCTATAATTTTCAAAACTAACATGACTGTAGGGCTACAGTATATTTTATGTTTGAAGAAGAATTCAGTTCTATGAAGGGAACAGGCTAATCATTAAAGAAGCTTCATGGCAGTAGTAGCAGGAGAGCAAGGCTGACTGAGGGATTTCAGAGCTGGCCAGGGTCCATTCAAATTGAAGTGAGGATGTTTGGGAAGGAGGAACAAAGCACCTTCCAGATGGCAGCTCTTTCGAATGTATGTTTTGGCGGGCTTCAGAATGTAGGAATCTCACTGGAAGGGTTTTAGGATGAGTAAATTTCCCTTTGATTAAAACCATATCCCGTTCTCCAAGGTGGACCTTTCATCTGAGGGTCTGGGAGAACTTTAGATTTTTCACATATTTCATTAAACTTCCAGATATTCTGGTAACTTTGATAGGAAGAGTGATCGTCACACCACTCCCATTTTATGGATGAGGAAACTGAAGTATACATTGCTTATATAGTTGTATACACTTGTGTGCCCACAGTTGGGATTCTGAACCTTAGGACAATACTTCAAAAACTCACGCTGTATTTAAGGATTTACAGGGTCACCACTCACTGGAATGAGTGTTCAACTCATTCATATAGATTTCAGTCCCTCTAACACTTAATTCATAGATCAAAAGATAGATTTCATGCTCTGTGGTACTGAGATAGCCTCAAGAGATTAAATGACTTTCCCATGGTCCTAATAGTCAAGAAGTATCAGATATAGGATTTCGACTCAACTCCTCTGACTTCAGAATTCCTGTATTTTACATAGCATTTCCAAATCCTGAGGTCAATCAGTGTCATTCTAGAATGGCATAAAGAGAATTAAGAAATGCCTGTCCTGTGTGACCCTGGGGAAGTCACTTAGCTTGTCAAAGCTTCAATTTTCTTTTCTGTAAAATAAGTAGAATATTACCTTTATTAACAACTTTTTGTTTTTCAGTTGTTTCAGGTGTGTCCAACTTTTTGTGACCTCATTGGAGTTTTTCTTGGCAAAGATACTGGAGATGTTTACCATTTCCTCTCCAGCTTGTTTGACAGATGAGAAAACTGAGGCAGAGTTAAGTGACTTGAACAGGGTCACCTAGCTAATAAATTTCTAATGCCAGAGTTGAACTCAGGGCAGCCCCTTAAGCACCAAGCCTGGAGTCAGGATCAGATTTGAACTCTGGAAGACTTCTCTTCCTGACTCCAGACCCAGCACTCTATCCATTGTACCACTGAGCTTCTCTATTGCCAACTTACAGGGAATCTATTAGGCTCAAATGATATCATGTGCACAAGATGCTTTGCAGAGCTCCACATGTAAAAGGGATCAAGTTATGAGCCTCTTGGAGCTTGACTAAGCTGGTCTTTGGAGAACAGAAATGCTGTCCATTAGCCGAACCCAGACTTGAAGCTTTTCCCATATGTGAGGAGATGCCAACATTTGGCCCTCACTGGGAAATGCCTTCGGGAACCGAAGCTTCCCTTCATGCCAAGAGGAGACATCAGTGGAGGTATTTAGAGGGAAAGTTTGGCAGAGGTAATCAAAAGTAGAAAAAAAGTTAGCTTTTGGGGTGCCAAGTGGCGACCAGAGGTGAAGGGCTCAGGAAGAGGGGACAGAATGATTGATGGGAGTGCAAGGGAACACCACGATGAAAGTGCCTATGTGCAGTCTGGATAAGGTGATGCTAATGAGAATCTGGACACATTGTGGGGTTGGACAGGAAAAGTCTGTCTACATGGGCCTATGGTTACATGCACACAATGAACTCTATTGTCCCTTGCTGGCTTAAGAAGTCACGGACTATATTCTTTCTAGACCCAGAGAAGACTGAATCACCATATGTTTTCCCAATATTCTTTTCTTCCTCCGTATAACAGTGAGTCTAGTTCTGGGGAAAGTTTTATGAACAGAAATCTTCAAGTAAAGAACTGGAGGTGTGGAAAAGGGAATTCTCCACTGCTCAGTGGCCTCAACGGTCCTGCCACCTGTAGTTGCCCCTGCTGGCAGCTAGACTATAATAAGGTGGTTAGATCTGGAATGAGGATGACCTGAGAACAAATCTTGCTTCATACCCTTATTCACTGTGTGACCTTGGAAAAATCCATTAAACTGTTCCCAGATTCAGTTTCTCTATCTGTCAAAAGGAGATAATTATAGCATTTATCTGTCAGGGCTATGTCGTATGGAAAGTGTGTGGAGCAAATTTGAAAGCACCAAGGATCAATGATTGACAAGAAGCCTAGTCAGTTGTTTGTTGGGCTGGGGAATGTACTCAAGGGATCCTTAGTTTGGTATAGAATTGGCACTATAAATAGAGGCTGGATGTGGAGTCAGAAAGATCCAAAGTCGAATCCTGCCTCAGTTATTTCCTGCACATGTGACCATGGACAAGTGATTGAACCTCTTTCAGCCTCATCTTCCTCATTTACAAAATGAGGGTAATGAAAGCCCTTCTCTTGCAAGGTTATTATGAGAATCAAATGAAATGAGGAAGGAAAGAGAGAGAAAAAAGAAGAAATGAAGCCAGGAAGGGAGGGAGAGAGGGAAGGGAAAGAAAAGAAGGAAGGAAGGAAGGAGGAAGGGAAAGAAGAAAGGATAAGAGTATTTGTCAACCACCTGTTATACACCTGGTCCTATACTAAGAATGTTGCAAATATTTTCTCATTTGCAATAATTTAGGTAAAGTACTTTGCAAATCTTAAACATCTATGCAAATATCAGCTAGTGTTGTTTTTATACCAGAGAGGGGTGTCAGTGGAAACCATATTGTCTAACAATCTATCCCCCAGTGAAGGAGAAAGAGTTCCCTCATAATAGGCCCGAGCTGCTCTTATTTTAAAATCTTTCTGGTATGTTCCATGTCCAGGATTACATTGTTGTATAGATCTATTAAGTCTGTGAAAGTGTGGAGGGAGTTCTCTCAATGTTATTAGTTCAGGTTCACTGACAAGAATGCCCAGGCACCCAATGCCGCTCTAGGTATTGTTATGGGTAGCATGCTGGACTTAGAGACAGCAAGACCTGAATTCATATCCTGCTTCAGAGGCTTATCAGCTGTGTGACCTTGGACAAGTCACTTAGCCCCGTTTGCCTCCATTTCCTCATCTGGATGAGTTGAAGAAGTAAATGACCAACCACTTCAATATCTCCACCAAAATCCCCTCAATAGGCTTAGAAAGAGTCAGACGTGAATGAAAAATGACTCAACAATGACAAAGATACAAAAATGCTTTGGCCATCAAAGAAGACACAATTCCCTAGGACAAATGCTGATGTTGGGAAAGAAAGGCAAAATAAGGGACAGCAGAGGATGAGATAGACAGATGTCACAGAGGTAATGAACATGAACTTGGACAGACTTTGGGAGATTGTGTAGGATAGAGAGACCTGTCATACTACAGTTCATCAGGTCACAAAGAGCTGGACAGGACTGAAAGACTGAATAGCAAAGCCCCAAGAAGGACATTTTCAGTGGGTTAGGGTGCAGTTATGATAGAAACACAGTTCTAGAACAGGAGATCTTAGCCTGGGGTGCCTGGATTGATTTCAAGGATGTTGCGAACTTTAAAAAAAAATAACTATACTTCAACATAATTGCTTTCCTAAGTAATTTAGATAACATATTTCTCTAATTGGTCATAGTCAATGAGGTGATAAGAAGAAGATTGAGAAAGAACCTAAGATGGCATACAGTCCAGTCCCCAAGTTTTATATTTGTGGAAATTAAGGACCAGGGGGTATAATAAACACTGACCTCAGTGTTCTTTCCCCTGCTGTATTCTCAGATTCTTGGGCCATGGATACTGAATACAGGGTGCTTTTTTCTTTGATAGATACAAGGCAAGGCAAGGGGAAAAAATCTTTTGGAAATTGGAAAATACCCTAGACTAGAAGGAAATCTGGGCTTCTGTTCAGCTCTTCCACTAACTCCTTACTTGACTTTGGGCAGTATCTTCCATTTTTGAGCCTAACTTTCCCTATCTATTCAACAGTGGGAGTTAAACTGGCTGGTGTCTAAGCTCCAGAACAAGAAACTGTATTAGTCGTCTTTGACTGATACTGTCATGCCCCCTGAGGCCAAGCAGATGAGGTGCCCCTCTGCCACTCAGCATCTCTTCAAATCCTTGGCAACAATCATTACAAGCCCTGGGTTTTCCAGGGCAGGTTATCAGGCTGAAAAAATATATATTTCCTTTTGTTCTGAACTCTAGGCAAACCCTTGAACTTGATATAATAGGGTTTTTCAGATCTTCGGTGAACTTTCCCTGCCAGTTATGTCTGCAAGATGCAATTCTACACCTAGCTTGTATCTGTAGAAAGAAAGGTCCAAAAATATCCAAGCAGAACTATTTGTGGAAGGAAAGGACTGAAAACAAAACAAGTCTCCACTGATTGAGGAATCACTGGGCAGTTGTGCTATAAGAAATGTCAGAAAAAACTTGGAGAGACTTGGATATATAAGCTGATGCAGAGTGAGGCAATCAGAGGAGAGTAATATCTATTTTGCACTTATATAGAGGGTAGCTAGGTGGCCCGGTGGATAAAGCACTGGCCATGGAGTCAGGAGGACTTTAGTTCAAATCCAGCCTCAGACCCTTACTAGCTGGGTGACCCGGGTAAATCACCTCGCTCTGTCTACCTCAGTTTTCATCACCTATAAAATGAGCCAGGGAAACAAGCAAATGACAAACCACTCTTGTATTTCTGCCAAGAAAACTTGAAATAGGGTCACAGAAATGAAAAGACTCAGCAAGCATTTATATAGCACTTTCTTTCTTTAAGTGACCATTTTTGGTCTTCACATCAATCCTGTAAAGTCAAAGTCATCATGCTCAGGGTTAATAGCATTGTCCATAAAATGAGCTCTAAATCGAGGAACGTAGGATCTCATAAAATGCAAAGAAGAGCTTGTAGCATTGACATTGGAGAGATAATTTTAATATGAAAATCTCAAAATTCCCAAAGCTAATATTGTAAGAGAAGTTATGTGAGACTATCTAGGACCTCCTTAGGCATATTAGCAAATTATTCCTTAAAGGACTATATAGTTGAGACTACACTCCACTGAAAGCTCTTGTTTGGGGTGGGGGGAAGGAAGCAGCACTTCTGTGTATGTGCATGTGCATGTGTTTGTGGGTTGATCTAAAATAATTCCAGGATTTTTTCATTTAATTTCTTTTTCTCTCTCTACCTTTTTGCAGACAAAAAAAAATCAAAGTTACATAAGGCCTCTGTGGATGACCCAGGAGCAAATCAGGGCTAGCTTATGAAATTCATACTTCAAAGAGCTGGGGGAAAGCGGGGAATTCCTCTTTATCCTGTGTGGTCTACCTCCAACCAGTTTTGTTGTTTTTTTTTTATCACCCCTATAAGCTCAGAAGTATGTTTTGAAATAAAAGTCCTTTAATCATTTCAAACTGATTTCAACCAAACAAGTTAATAATACAACATATAAAGACTGGTACTTAATTTCTAATATCTTACGTTATTAGAGGTATTAACCTTGATAATGAGGATGGAAAATATGAAATACAGAAGGGCTGGGCACAAGAATCTGACTTAGGGGATTAAGGAATAAATATAGAAAACATCGGTGATTAAAACGGACATTTATATTTACCACAGAGAAGAGAGTCCCGCTTATCAAGTCAATCATATTCTCCCAGCGGTGAAATGAGCATTTTTCTCCTGGGTAGACATGTGACTGAGGCATGGATATGTAATTATCACACAATAAAATTGTTCCTCTCAAAAATTTGTCAGAGAAGCCTTGTAGACATTCACCTGTAATCACTGTTTCATTTGCCACACTTACAGGAAGTTTAGACTTGCAAGTTGTGAGTTTTTTTCTTCTGAAAATTTTATGCCTTCTTTTCAAATGATTACACATCTCAGGCTTCAAACTTGGAGGCCAATTTTAACTACTTTGTTTATTTTAAAATTTATTTTATTTTATTTTTTGCTAAGTCTGTGATGCATTTAAAATAAAGTTTAGGAGAAAAAGCTCATGTTGAAGTCATTCAACTCACTCTTGAATGGTAATGGGAAAGTTGACAGAGTGGAACCTGTAAATAATTGTACGTCGTCATTGTCAGTTCAAAACCTTAGTCTGCTCTTTGTAGAAAAGAAGAACTTCTGTCCATCAAAACACTGACTATCAATAGAGTTTTAGGTGTCAGATTCACTGGGAAAGTTGTTAGAAAATGGTTCCAAGATTCTTCTACATCATCATGCCTTGCTCTTTTGAAACACTACTTCCATCTAGTGGACATTTCATAAACAGAGAGAAACGTTTTCATTTTAAACTAACTTACTATGATGTGTTTTTTCATAGAATCACAGAATTTTAGAGTTGGGGCATTAGACTTAGTCCAGAGCTATCATTTTATAACTGCTGAAATGGACGTGGAGAGAAATAAAGTGAGGTCCCAAAAGTTTCACAGCCAAGGAGCAAGACTCAAATTAAAAGACAGAGTAATTTCCTGATTACTGCTTACTCAAGGATGCTTTGATGTTTCTATCATAATCTGTGAGGTGGAAAGGTCATTAGGAGCCATATAGTCTAGCTTATACCTGGAAAATAAAAAAGAAAGGATCCTTATTCTCTACAAGTGGTTATCTTGACTTTGCTTGAAGACCTCCAGAGACAAGGAACCCAATTCCAGCCAAGGCAGCTTATATTATTTTTAGGAAAGGGGGAAGGTAGGAAAGAAGAAAGGAAGGAAGGAAGGAAGAAAAAAGAGGGAAGAGGGAGGGAGAAGGAAGGAAAGAAGGGAAGGAGGGAGAGGAGGTATGGAAAGAATATACTTTGCTTTTTACTACCAATTGTTGAAGAGAAGAAAAATAGAGAAAAGAGAAGAAAAGAAATTTTTTTCTGAATTGTGCCTATAGTTTCTGAGATGTGGAGGAGGAGGAGAATCCTGACAAAAAAAGCAAAGTTGGCTTTTGCCAAACTTAGGCTAAGGGTCATTTCCTTTTCCTCTTAGAGCATAAATAACACTCTTCTAGCTGAAGGTGTCAGTTAAGCCTGAAGCTGGAAGTGAAAGATAACATCATAACCATCAAGGAACAAGTCCAGTTCAGCAATTCTTAAAAGCAGAGCATGAGAAGCAGCTCAGCAAATCCAGCCAGCCAGCCAGCCAGCCAAGACATCGCTGCTGGGGTGCTGTTATTTCAGCACCGTATGGATCCGCTCAGCTTGGCAATGGGATGATTTGTTCACAAAGAAGTCACACTCATCAGGAAACTTTTATAGGCACTTCCTGAGACAGAAAGGAGATATCTAAGTGGCCAATTCTAGAGCCACCTTGGCCACATGTATCCCCTAAATATGTCAGCTGCTCCCCTGGAACTGAGAGTGTGTGCCCACTCTTCCCATGGCCTCAAACATGCATTGATGGGAGAGTGTGGTTTATGTTTGTAATATTTATATTTAATAAATTTATGTTTACATCATATTTATAATATTTCAGTTGTTTTTATTAACATTGAGTGTTTGTACTCTAATTTCCTTCTCTACAATATCTTGATTCTCAAAATATATGATCTCTCAAGTCAGTATGGAAAATAGCAAGGTGCTCTCTGAAAACATTTTATAATCAATCTACAGTTATGATTCTGTGGCAAAAAAAGTCCTTAATTATTCTGTAACAAGAAATGCCTTATGGAGGAAAAAAAATGAAAGAGTCTCTGTAGGAAGACTCTAAGACTATAAAACTCTCTCCCCTTAAGAATATAGTTAAGACTTCTGATTTAGCTCTTAGCTTCTCTCATTTAAAGAAACTTAAATGCTGGTGGAGAGAATACTGACCAGCCTGTCTTGAGATGGGGGTTTGGGAGCCCCTATAAAATATCTGGCATGATGGCTCAAACAGAAAACTAAGATAACTAAATTATTTTATTGTTTCTATGTAGTCTCATGGGAAACAGGTTCTGACAGTTGCCTTGAGCACAGTTTCTTTTGGAGAGGAGCCCTGGAAAAAAAAACTGATCCTCCAAATAACAAGGTAGAATCCCAGAGGCTCAGCATCACATTTTAGGTGTGGTCCCCAGCCACTTGTGCCAATCCTTTCCTCCTCCAGTTTGTAAAGGATCTTTATATTCCCCTTCCCAACACTTAAAACCAATGGAAAGATTAACATTTGATTGTAAATTCGGTTGGTGTTTAATCATTAACCTAGCACAGCACTTGAAGGGTTCTTTCCCTTTCTCCCTTAAACCATAGCAAGGGGGCCAGCTCCTGGAGTTAAAAGGCTTTGGTCTACCTCAATCAATCAGTAAGTATTTACTGAATGGGCACTATGTGCTCAGCCCTTCTGTTTTCTAGCAGACTGAGGCATTCTACATACCTACAGAATCCCTTGTCACTCCTTCCACATGGCCAGGCTGGCAGATGTGTTCATTTCAAAGCACGAGTTTCTACCACTTCAAGTGAAGTACAACAGAATTAGTGACCACTATAAAAGCTGCCCTTCATATGGGGTTGTCTATATACAATCTCATTTGATTTTTAATTTTTTCTTTTAAACTTAATAAGCATCAGAAAAAATAAACATCTTCACAGACAAAGGATAACAAGAAAAGATCAGGTAAGAACATTCATTGGGATCACACACACACATTTGCAATAATTCCCTCTATATTTGCATATCAGACATTTATCAGAAAATTTGCACTGAGGATTTTTCTCTAAATTAATTGTTTTCCTTTAAATTCTAACTGTATTCATTTTGTTTGTGTGAAATATTTAATTTAACAGAATCAAAACTGTCCATTTTTACTTTTATGTGAATCTTTGTTTAGAATTCTCCAGTTATGCAATTAATTATGACTATATCTCTTTGCCTTCTCCAATTTTTAAATATTATCTTTTATATTTAGGTCATCTGTCCATGTGGAAATAATTGTGAATTATGCTGTAAATTATTGGTTGAAACTTAGTTTCTTCCAAACTACTTTTCAGTTTTCCCAGCAGTTTAATTTTTTTTTTTGGTTCCCTATACTCAGGTAATAAGTGTCCTGGAGTTTATTAAATACTATAATACTGTGTTTGTTTCTGATCTTTGTTACCTACTCTGTTCCATTGATTAACTTTGCCATCTTTTGGTTTTTGATTACTGCTTTGTATGGTTGAGTGACATTACTACAGTCTGTACTGCTAGACTCTCTGCATTTCTTTTTCTCGTTATTTTCTTTAAGATTCTTGTCCTTTCTGTCTCCAGATGAATGTTGGTGTTATTTGGTCTAGTTTCTCTCCCGAACTAATTCTCTAGACTCCCTCTGCAATGCCCTAATTTTTCTTCCTAAAGCCTAGCTCTAGCTCTGGAATTTATATATTGGAAGTGCCCTCTAGCCTTTCCCATTGATTGAATGCCTTCTCCCAGAGCCTCCATTCAATGAGGATACCCAGACCAGCCAAGTCTCATTTCAGCCACCTTTTATATGTTGTCTTTACCCCTTCAAATGTAAGCACCTTGAGGACAGGGATTGTCTTTTTTTTTCCTGCTCTATACAATATTAAGCATATAACAAGTACTTAATAAATCCTCAGCGACTGGCTAGTTCTAAAAAGTAACCCTTTCAGTTTCCTCTTTTGATTCTGTCTTAATTTCTTGTTGCATCATTGCACCTTGTAGTTCTGTTTAGTCTATTCTCTTTTCCCCTCGGGAATCCTCTTGTTGGATAAGGTTTTCCTCATTCTGTTTGAGCTATTCATCTTCTTTTCAACTACTTTTGTTTCATTCCTTATCTTTTTTTTTTTTACCTCTTCCATCTACTTTTTTGTACTGATAGCTGATCATTTTTTTCCTGGAGTGGGGGATGGGGTGCAGTTTCCTCTTATAATTGTGATTAATGAACAGTTACTTTCTTCTTATGAGATCATATCTTGTTTTTATCTTAACCTATTCCATTCCTTTGTTGTATTAGTACGTTTCTTTGGATTACTCATCTTCTAAGTGTCAGTTCCTGGACTTTGTGCCAGGGCCAGGGTCTGCTTCCTTTTGAATTCTTAAATAAGGTGAATTGAGCCTTTCCCTCTGTGCACTGCTATGCTTCCTTACAGAGGTTAGCTCTTGGCCCAGTTACAGAAAGGATGCTGCTGCTCAGATATTTTTCTAGATAAAGTATTGTATCCTGGTCTATTCTTCCTTATGGTAGACTTCATCTAAAAGGAGGATTGAGATCAAACCTTCTTTTCTTGCCCAGCCCAGAGCCAACACTTGATACAGAGCTGAGAAGAGACCTTGCACACCACTGTGATCCCTGACAGGGAGATGAGATTGTGCAGGCCTCAGGTCTGTTTCCTCTCAGGACTGATCTCTTGTTTTGACTGGTCTCGATCCGTACCCTGATGACTTGTGATCCCAGCGGCGCTGGCCTCAGTTTGCCTTGGGCAGTTCCTAACATACAATGGTGCAGTATCAGCGCAGTCTTTGGCGCATGCTTATGTTGTTAGCCCAGCTCTTGGCACCTAGACTTCTAGCCTCAATCA
Organism: Potorous gilbertii; assembly: GCA_028658325.1. NCBI lineage: Eukaryota > Metazoa > Chordata > Mammalia > Diprotodontia > Potoroidae > Potorous > Potorous gilbertii. The sequence goes on along the minus strand of CM053774.1, from coordinate 123,321,513 downwards.
CCTTCCAGGAGCTTGAGAACTTTCTTCCCTGTCTAGTGCTCCACCTGTGTGATTCAATCATTCATTCAATTTTCATTCATTCCATAAACATTTAAGCACCCATTATATGCCATGTGGGCAGTGAGATGCCACGGTGGAGGATAAAGTTTCAAGCCTTAAGTCAGAAAGACTCATCTTCCTGAGTCTAAATCTGGTCTCAGGTACTTAGTAGGTGTATAACTCTGGGAAAGTCACTCAATCCTGTTTGCCTCAGTTTCTTCATCTGTAAAATATTGGAACTCCAGAACAATAGGCAGAAAGATAGTTAAGTTAGCCCCATGTTTGTCCTATTCCAGATGATAATCCTCCAAAAATGCACATGTGCTGAAGTTAAACCACTGTGGGAATAGGACTAGAAAAGCCTTTACAGGAAATGTATATGCTGGATTTGGATGTTCTGTCTTGTTTGTATCTGTATTTCCAGCACTTAGCCCAATGCCTGGCACATAGTATCCAATAAATGGTTCATCTACCACCCATCCATTCATCCATCCATCCATGTGTTTAATATTTATGCATGTATGTATTCATTTATTCATTCACTTTAACCTTCCTATAAACATCATGATCCTTTGAATGGGATGTCAAACTGGCTACCTTTCTAACCTGGAGTGGTTTTTTCTCTTTCTTTGAAGAAATTTCTGGAGATATTTGTTTACTGCATCAAAGCAGACTTCCCCCTCCATCTCTTATCTTTATAGACTTTGGCTTTTCCATTTTCCAAACTAGAATTTTTGCCATATGTCTGGCAGCAATAAGTAAACTCTAGTCCTTATCTGCTATCAAAGTTCAATGAGCTGATGCCAGCTTACTTCAAAGCTTCCAGTAGGATATTGACCAAGCATAGGCAGTGAGACATCAGACTTGGGGCCAGTTTATTTAAGGGGAATTGAAGCCATTTCAAGTTAACTCCACTGCAAAAACTTCTTTTCAAGGCTGCTGAGGAAAAGTTAACCTTTCATTTATCTTTCTAATATAGAAAACAATAACATATCTAAAGGACTGTTTTACAACTCTTGACTATGTTTTATTCCCACCACCAGAAAGATGGCTGTTGGCAACTTACCTTTCAAATGTATGCACAGCAAACAAGGATATGGGAGTACAAGTTTGGAGAGCAAATATATTGGAGGTTTAAGAAGTAAGGGGGGCAATGGCATCTTCCATTTCTATATGACTTTGAGGTTCACAAGACATCTGTGTTCACATTACCCCTGTGAGGCAGGGAATACGAGAATCACCACCTCCATTTCCTGAATGAAAAAACCACCGAGAGAAGGAATTTACCCAAGGTCACACACCTAGAAAGTGCCGAACCAGGGACTCAGATCCAACTCTTTCTTGACCCTGAATCAAGTACCCTAATGCCTCTCCAAAAGAGACTTGGGATCCCAATATTTACATGTGTCCAGTGGTTCCTGGCTAGTTTCTGTATGTGCCCATGACTGGGGCAGTGGGTCAGTGATGACTGGTGACTGAACAGTGACCCTGAGAGGATGTTTCCAGTCTTGCTGAGAGTCTGAGATGTCCTGAATCAGACGCTGATTGTCCTTACTTCCAAAAGGAGATGATTTTCATGGCAGCTACTTAGAGAAAAAGGGTACCACTTCTAGGAGAATTCTACTGCTAAAATATCACTGAGCCATGCCTGGTTGGTCAGCAGTTTTGGACTTGTGAATTACATGGGCCACTCAGATCCTAGGTAAATGTTAAATATCTGTTGAGGAACTTTGTAATCTGGGTTTTACTTATGCCCATTTTCTGGTAAGGTAAGTCTGATATTGGAATAAAATAAGATATTTGTGGATCACCTAAAAATTAACAATGGTGCTGCAGTGGGTAGAGCACCAGGCCTGGAGTCATAAATTCTCATCTTCCTGAGCTCAAATCTGACGTCAGACACTTACTACCTGTGTGACAATTACCATGTTTGCCTCAGTTTCAGTATTTGTAAAATAAGCTAGAGAAGCAAATGGCAAACCATTTCAATATCTCTGTCCAGAAAATCCCAAACGGGGTCATGAAAAGTTGGACACAATTAAACAAATACTTATCAAAAGGAAATAGCGCAGAAATGGAAGGGAAGGTGGAAAGCAATCATATAGCACTGGTTATTTGGGAATTATGTGCGCTTTTTGTCCCCATTTTACTGTTGAGGAAATTAAGACAAACAGAGCTTAAGTGACCTGCCCAGGAACACAAAGTAAGTGTCTGAGATCAAATTTGAACTCATCTTCCTGACCCTTGGCCCAGCATTCTCTTCCTTCAAGTAGGGTTAACACTTGGATTCTTTGCCTCACAGTGAAGATGCCTTGGGAACATCAAAGCTACATCTAGATTGAGGCTTCCATCTTTTCTGCTTTATCCATTGTACCATTTAGTTCATTAAAGAAGGATATAGCACTTTTGTAAGATATATACAGCTCTCTCTCACCTCCATGGGGAATCAAAATTGATCAACAAGACAGGGTTTGATGATTTGCCTGGCCTTGAGACATCCACCATGACTGCAGGGCCTCAGTGCCACACAGGTGAGTCTTTTTAATGTGTTTGAGTGATGAAGTCACATTTACACCACCTGAACACACCAGAAAATTCTTCAACAACTGAATGAATTGAGGTTTGGTTCACTAAGTCAATGATATCTTAAGGACACCTTCCATGTCATTTAGGGAAAGAATGTTCATAATTTACATGGGGTGGGGGGTGTGAAAACCCTAAGAGATAGACTGAGGTATTTTTCAATTCACGGTGAACCTCTTGATATAAGGCTGTAGTCATGAGTAGAAACAGCACCAAGAACACCAAGGTCACAGCAGAGATGATGACCATCTTTCATCTGGAATTAAGTAGCTAGAAGGATATGCTCCTGCTGCATGCAATCTGTCCTAGAATCTGATGTCATGTCAAGCCCTCCTATATGCCTCTGCTCAGTATTCCCTAGCTTAGTAACCAGATTCCCCCTTCCCCAGGAGTCTTATTTGGAGGATAATACAATTTTTGTCCTTTTGTAGGTCTTTGCTCTTTTTCTGGGGATGGGTAAAGATTCTCTCCACTATCATCCAGGAACTCGGGAGTACAAGCCAACAAGGAGATCCCTTTTCACTGAGGTCAATGCATATTAAGCAAAGCTATGTAGTGACAATTTCATCTCCTCCATGATGTCAGAAAGCAACCTCCCCAAAATACCATTCCTTCTTCACCCAAGCCCTTTCTGGGAAGGAGCTGTCCAATCCATCCCAGAGAAAGGGTCCTATCAATTGAGAAGAACCAGAGCAGCTTTCCCAGGGTGGTTGGCATCCTCTGAAGGGATAAGCACCTCACGGCCCTGGGTGATGCTGCATGAAGGAGAGCAGGGCTCAGACAGGGTCAGAAAAGACTACAGCCAAATGCAGTCTTTATTGGGAAATTTTCCCTGAAGGCTGGCACTGCTAATCCTCTGGGAGTGGGAACCTTCTCTTTCCCCAGAATGGGTCAATCATGCCTGAAAATTATCTTCCTTGGCTTTTAGGAAAAGAACTGCACTCAATGATGTGAGGAGTGGGGGATGAGTGGAAAGGCAGGTAACATCTGAGGACAGTGTAAGCAGTAGTTAGTAGTAGTCATAGTAGCCGCAATAACAACAAAAACATTTATATAACATTGTAAGGTTTACAAAGCACTTTACAAAAGTTATCTCTTTTGATGCTCACAAAAACCCTGGGAAGTAGGTACTATCATCATTCCCAGTTTAGTTGAAGAAACTGAGACAGACAGAAGTGAAAGTAATTTGTTCAGGGTCACATAGGCAATGTCTAAGGCTGGAATTGAATCCAGATCTTCCTAATTCCAGGTTCAGCTCCTTCCCCTCCCTCTGCACATTTTAAGTATGTGTTAATCTAGGCTTAGGGGCCATCTCCAGTCATTCCTAATCTATAACTTGCCACTGAATCCAGATGACTCAGAAGAGAAAGTGAGGCTGGTGACCTTGCACAGTCCTCCCTCACTTAAATCTAATTCACTTATAAGTCATGGCATCATCTTCCTGATATCATGATCCTCTTCAAGAAGGAGAGACAAAAAACAGCGATCAAGATTTAAAAGCATGTTGGACTTTAAGCATTTGTCTGTGTGGTGGAGGAAATGAATAACTGTCCCATACCTGACATATGCTACTGTGTACACGGGGTTTACTGAGAGACTTTGCTGGAGTCATTCCAGATGGAGACAATGATGCAGAGAGTTTGAGGAAAACCCACACCAAGAACAACTGGATCTTCTCCCTCTCTTTTCAGCAAACTTCTGGCAAGATCTTCCCAGGCTTCACTTATGCTGAGAGCTAGGCTCCTGGTGGAAAGTCTTGCCATCCCTGCCAATAACAATGACATCCTCATATTTACCTCAAGTTTCTGTGCAAAACAAAACCCAAGAAGGGCTCTCTTGGTTTAAAAGAGTGCTCCTTACAGACTCTAACTTTTGTACAATTGATCAAAGGAAACGCTGAAGACTATAAAACAGCAAACTTTGAAGTTGGGCACATTATGTTCACTGGTGTCACCAGCTGGCCACGTGTGATTCTGCAGTCAAAGTTTATTAGAGACTCCTGGGATGGTGGATTGAGAGTTGGACGTGACCCCAGAGATCACTGGATCTGCCCACCAAGGCTTATTTTACAGATTAGGAAACTGAAGGCCAGAGCACTACCTACGGTCACACAGGTGCTCTATAAATAGTAGAGTGAGAATTCGAATCCAGGCCCTTGACCTCAAAGTCACTTTTCTTTCTACCATACGTTAGCTGCACTCCCCTTCTGTCCCCAACCCACTGTCCAAAGGCACAGCCAGTAAACATAGTGGGATGTACAAGGAACAACTTGAGAATCAATCTAACTGTAATTGAGAGTGTTAGGAAGGGGAATCCTATGAAAGGAGACTGGATAATATTAAAATCTGATAATAGTTCCTTCAAAACAGATACCCTTTGTCTAATGCCAGCCGCCTCTGTTTGCAAAAATCAAATCCAGAGAGGTGAAGTAAACTAGCCAGGCACATACGCAATCAGAGACTGAAAGGAAGGATTGGGACTGTCCTTTCCATAGCTCACTGGCTCTGGTTCTCATACAATGGTGTGGAAGTAAGAAGATAGAGGTGTGGAATAGTGGTTAGGGAGCTTAATTTGGAGTGAGGAAAACCTGGGTTCAAATTCTGCCTTGGATCTTTCCTAGCTGCATGACCCTGGGCAAGTCACACAATCACTTGCTGCCTAAAATAATTGATCTGTAAAATGGGAATGATATTTATGAGAAAGCATATGCAAAGTGTTTTACAAACCTTAAAGTGCTATAATAATGCTAGCTAAATTGCAATACCTATGCTACTGGAGACAAGGCATTTCACATACAAGTAAAATACTCCTGTTTTCCAAGATGGGTCAGTTAGGGGAGAAGGGTAGTGATAGCAGAAGATGCACTATTACTAAGGTGAGGCCATTGGGTCCCAGGTGTTCCAGGGAAGGGGTTCCAGGTGTGAAAACTCCTCCACCAATGCAGTTTGGTGTCTTGTGAGGAAACAAAAATCTTGAAATAGGAGCATTACAAAGTTGAACCGTGTCACGTAAACCACGGGTGTTTGGCAGAACTGGAACCCAATTCTTTCTGATTCTGGGTTTAGTCAGTATAGTATACTATGTTGTGTCTCAGAAATAATTAGTCAAATTGGGAAGCTTCTAGATGACCATTTCTTCTCCCCACCACCACTGAATTGTTTTGTAGGTCAAAAATCACAGTTATGTTTTGGAGAGGACTTCTCAAAAATGGGGAAAATTCAATGAAGTTTGGAAAATATTGAGAAAAATCTCTACTCATAATATTTTAATGACCAACCCATTGTGTGTTGGTCATCAGCTTGTCCTTTTCACATTTTGTCAGATACCACTGGACAAATTTCCCTTCAGTTTGAAAATAAGTAGATTAGACCACAGGCTCTGTTATAGTTCTTGCGGTTTGAAGATTTCTATAACTCCATGATTACAATTTCCTCCCTCTGGTCATTTTTCCATTCAGAAATGTTCCATTCAGCTGCAATTTTACATGAAAATTATCAGGAAAGTTTTCCATAAAGAATGGCTTTACAATATAGTTAAACTTCGGAGCTGTGTGTATCCTACATAATAAGAAATAAATATTCCCTAGAATGTAGAGTCCTGGAAAGTTCGTCTTTCCAAACTATCACAGTGTGTAGCACATGGTAGGCATTTAATAAATATCTGTTGATTCATTGATTGAAAATCATTCATGAAAGTCTTGAAAAGAAGTTCCCAAATGTTTCCTTTTAGTTTCTGCCTCCAACTCATCTGATTCCTATCTATACTTCCCCTGCTTATTCATTCCTTTTGTGGTCTGACAGTGATATAAAAATGAAAAACCTTAAGGAATAGGTGCCTTGATGCTGCCCAATACCAACACATCAACTGGAGACTCAGAATATTTTCTCAGAATGAAGAAAGAATAGCCCAAATCTGGCAGAAAGATTAGAAAGCACAGGGAACTATTTATTGTGGTGAATCAGCTTGGCCCAAACCCTTGGCTAGCATACTACCCATTGTACTCAATGAGGCAAGGCAGAAAAGGATCCTGTTAGGGGGCCATGTGATCAAGTTTATCAGAGGACACCAAGTCAGGGAAAATCAAAGAGGCATGTCTCTACCCTGGCATGCTCCAGGGGGTACTTGAGACTCTTTCAGAAAATTTTGCAAGGTCAAAACAATTTTTATAATAATACTAAGATATTTTAATTTCTAATGTGGTAAAACTTTATTAGTACAATCCACAGAGAGAAAAACTTTTTGTGGGGTTCTTGAGAATTTTTGAGAGTGTGAAGGAGTCCTGACACCAAAAAGATTAAGAGCACCAAATTTAGACCATAACCTTCATTAGTGCAAAGGTTCTCTCAACCTTTGTATTTCCAGGCTGTGATATGTTTGCTAAAAGAAGAATGGGTAGATTTAATGATTAGACCTTCAAGATAGATAATTCCATTCAACTCTGCCATTTTAGAGATAAAGAAATCAACGTCTAAAGAAGTTAGGGGAGGGGGAGAGAAGAAAGGGAGAGAATTTGGCACTCAAAATTTTATTTAAAAAGACTTAAAAATAGATAGATGAAGAAAGAAGGAGAGGAAGAAAAAAGGAGGAAAGAAGGAAAAGAAAGGAAAGAAAAGAAGAAAAGGGGGGAAACTATGGTCATCTCTTTTGACACAATTTCATTTCCAAATATATTATTCCCTCATTTCATATATTTGTATGTGTGTGCATATGTGTACAGAGAAATAGAGAGAATCAACAAAAATAATAAACATGTCAACCAAATCTGACAATGTATGTAATGACCTGGACCCAGTGACTCCTATCTCTGTAAAGAAGGGAGGTATATTTGCGTATCTTTTTCAGATGAAACTTGATTATCATAACTACCCAATGTTCAATAAATCATTTTTCTTCCTGTTTCTATTGTCATAATCATATATATTATTTTCTTGTTTCTATGTGCTTTAATTTTGTTAGCTCTTATAAGTCTTCCCATAGATTCATCGTATTTGTCATTTCTCATAGTGCAGTAATATTCCATTATTTTCAAATGCCACAGTTTCTTCAGCCATTCACCCAACTGATAGATGCCAACTTTTCTTACTGTCTGTTGATATCACAAAATATAATGATATAGCAAAACTCACATATAAGAGTCCAGAGCCCCATCCCACAGATCTGCACACACACAAACAGGAAATGGAACCCTGAGTTTTGATAAGTGAATTTTCATTATTTCGTTTTATCTTGCCCAGTCAGCCCACCATACCACTTCTCAGCCATTTCCTAACCATGCCTCCTTACCCTACCTTTTCCTTTGCTTTCTCACAACCCTTTATGTCTTGTTTTATTCTATTAGACTGTGACTCTTAGCCTCTTTGAAAACAGAGGCTGCCTGGCTTGTCTGTGTTTGTATTCATAGGGCTTAGTACAGTGCTGTCACGAATATATTTTTTCCATTCATCATGCACTCATTTTGTCTTTGACCTCATTGGAATATTTGAGCAGGGCTCCTTCAACAAGCCATGTGCTATTTCTTACTCTGATTATTGAAATAACAGGAAAATAAATCTATCTATTCTAGACTCATCTCCCAGAACAGCTTCCATGTTAGCTCCTCCTGGACTGACTACATGGACTCTGTAGCCAAGTCCCAAGCAGCAATGTGTTTACAGAGGAAAGAGAGGATAGCCACTAAGGATACTGCTGGGCTCATGGCATTCTTTGGGCCCAAAGTAAAGGGGTCAGGCAAAGCCTCAGTCTTTGTCTTGCAGTTCCTTCTGGTACATGAGGTGTGTAATAGGGTCAGCTGTCATGGGTTTATCCTTGGAAACCAGATTAGAGAGATTTTGTGGGGCTAGATTTAAAGGTGAGATCAAAGAGACATAGCACTATTAACTTAATGCATCCTTAAGCCCGCATTCAACACTAAAACAATTGGGACAGGAGGTTAATACAAGCTCTTGGGATGATAGGATTCATATTAAAACCCAGAAGGACAAAAGTCTGAGAAGTATGTGACCCATGAAGAATGCTCAGTTAGCTATCTGATGAAATGCACTGACTTGCTTAACTGGGAGTGTACAATTTATAGAGTCTTACTGATTGTTTATATTTTTCTTTGAATTATTAAAATTATACTGTTTTCCTATGATTAAAGGAAAAGATAATGTAGTACAGGATGTCCAAATTTTGGCAAAATTAGACTTTTGAAACACTCTGTATTGTGGAAAGAGCCCTGTCTGGAGACAGTGTCCTATGGTGTCCTTTGGCAGAAGTGGAAAGGCAGCCATGAATGGGAGAATGTTAGGTCAGGTAAGGATGTTGGTGCTCACCTACCCCATACTTTTCACTTTATATGAAGGGTCACTGAAGTCTAGGTGCAGAGTGTTACTGCCTAAGGTCACACAGCTGATTAATCTAGTGATTCCCAACTTTGCCAATTCTCATTCTGGAGAATAACTATCAAGCCATCACAGTCCAGGGAAGTGATGTCCCACTCTTTGTTCTGAGCCTCCTGTAAAGTAAAAACAAATCCTCCATTAGCCCAGGGTGCTGATAAAATGTCAATTGGTCTCTGCCTTTCCTAAACTGGAAAGGATGTATGGCTTCCTTCCCATTCGGAAGGGACACAGCAACCACTCAGTGATATACTGTTTGGTAATGAATTAAACTTTACAGCTAGGAAGATGTGAGACTCCCATGATTGCTTTGAAGGAATCCACAAAGGAATGGTATGGGCAAGAGTATGAATAGGGATGGGCAGGTGCCAGTGATTCCAGGGTTAAAACTAATGAAGCCTGCCACTTGGGGATGGGCAAGTGCCAATGATGCCAGGGATAGGACTGCCGAAGCCTGCCACTTTGGGGTGGGCACTGTTTTCTAAATAGGAGTTGACCTCTCCAAATGCCACTTGCTGGGAGGTGAAATTGAATTTGAGATCTTATTAATTTGATTTATTTCCTGTGTATATTAGCATGGCTGACAATCTCAGACTTGGAAACCAACTTGTTAATTGGTTGTAGAAGACTTTGAGGCTTGCTGTGAAAGCAGCTACTTCTCTGGTGCCAGTACCAACAACTCTGCTGATACCTGTCCTTTAAACACTGACATGTGAGCTCACAGACCTCAGGGAAAAAACACCTGTAGCAAGGGTATCATGAATTAAGAGGCTGGCATCTAGAGTCAGGGGACCTCAGTTCAAATTCAGACTCTTTTCTGTATGTTTTTCTTGTAACTCTAGGCAAATCTCTTCACCTCTCCCTCAGGGTTTAGTTTCCTCATCATAGAAAAAGGGAATGAGAGAAGTTAATTCCCAAGGTCTCTTGCAGTTCCTAATTCTTAGGACACTACCATGACTCTTTGGATAATTAATGAAAAATAAAATCCATTGCTACATGTGTAATTCCTGCTGCTGCTAACAAGCCATAACTTCACTCATGTTTCACTTCCACTGTGTTTGCCAGTCAACAAAACACGGTAAAACCATTAGGGAATTAATTTAGTGGCAAAACAATCCTTTGCCAAACCTTGTGCCCAATATTTTTGAGAGTCAGGGCTGGGCACTTTTTTTCCCTTAAGGATGTTTCTTTCTTCAATTCCTCACTCTTCCAAACACAATTCTTCATATATATATATTTTTAGAAATTTAAATATCAAGCTTTGAATGGGCATCAAAGCAACCACAGCTCTGGAAGACTGACTCAGTGGGCCCAGCAGCATCAGCACTGTCTTTACAACTGAGGATTCAAATGACACTCGATAGACCCCAGAAAATCTCTGCTAAGCAGATGAGGGTAAAGCTCAAGAGAAGATGATCATCGACTACATTTTCTAAACATCTGTCATGCTGTTGTATATTCAAAATGTGATTCCATTTGGCTATATTCCAACTGGTAGTGAGGAAGAGTATGTTTTCCATTATTAATGACTCAAATCTCTTGGAAGTGGAATTACTAATTTAATATCAATCAATCCAGTGTCTGGATACTCTTCCATAGAAGGTGGGGTAGGGTGAAGTCAGGTGGTAAGCAGATCTGTTCAATCACCCACTCCTTATTACTGACTCATTGCCTAGCTGTTTTCCTTGGCATGAATACTTCTTCTCTGATCTGGAAAGTTCTGTCAACAGATCTACAATTTTCTCTTTCTTTCTTTCTTTTTTTTTAGCTCCAAACAATACTCTGTAAAGGGGGCAAGTAGGTGGTGCAATGGATAGAGTTCCAGGGCTGGAGTCAGGAAGACCTGAGATCAAATCTGGTGTCAGACACTTACTAGACTTCCAAGTCACTCAAACCCTGTGTGCCTCAGTTTCTTCACCTGCAAAATGATCTGGAGAAGGAAATGGCAAGCCACCCCAGTATTTCTGCAAGAAAACCCTAAATGGGGTCATAAAGAATTGGATATGACTGAAATAACTCAACAACAAATGCTTTGTAAAATACTTCAGTATTAAATCTATCTCTTTCTTTTCTTTGTCTGTCCTGAGTTGTGACCAGAAAGGATAGGAGATAGGAGATAGGGATTGGATCCGTAATTTAATTGGGATTGGAAATTCTCAGACAGGTCAGCATCTGTTCTGCAATTTATAGTCTTAGAGAGCTGCCTGGAACAATGAGAGATTAAGTGACTTACATTTAAACTGTGTCACAGAAACAAGGATTGAACTCAGGTATTTCTAGGTTCAAAGACTGTGATGCCAACCTACTTCCATAGTACATAGTCAATAATCTGCAACAGAGACAACAAAAAGAAGAATAAAACGAGTTAGCCATACTGATGTCAACAGCAAATAAAGAACAAATATAGCTATAATCAGCACATATACAAACAGAGGGCAAACAATTAACACATAACTGTTCTACAAGTTTAACAGAAGCACATGTGCAAATAAACATTATAACCAAGTTTAAGACATAAATGTAACTCAAATACCCAGAAATTAACATGTACAGCATGAAATGCAAGGCAACTTTACACAGGCAATCTCTAGCACTGCTTTTGGGTGTGGAATAATTATTACTTCAGGTTTACTTCTAATCATGTCAGTCTAAAGACTGGCCACATGAGTCTAGTACCTCTGTACCATGAGCATTTCGCAGCTTTCACACCCAAGCCAGTAGATAATGTGACCGGACAATATTCTCATTATGGCTATGGATTTGCTTTTCTGCAATATCATTTATTGCCAAATCAAGCTGCCTATCCATTCTTTCACTCTTTGTGAAGTGATGCTTATACCCTAGGAGTATCTATAGCTGCAGTGTAAGCATGAAAGAGTGGCCCCTTGGGTTCATTTCTTCTCCCTGTTTGAAATCGGTTGCCTCCATTTTTGAAGCAATGTTCTTGTATAATAATATCCAATGTCTGGTAATGTTATTTTTCCCTGGTAATATTATTTTCAGACTCCATATGTAGTTCATACATCTTTGCCCCACTGATAGATGTACTCTTTTCTTAGTCTCCTGAGGTAAGAATCTACTACTTCTCTCCACCTGTGACTGACTGGTGGTTGTGCTAAATTGCCTTAATAGTGACCCTTCAATTTCCAGGGCTATTTTGTAAATACCATTCAGTCATTTAAGAACTTTGTATGATTAGCTTTCCATCATTCTGCTAACATGTAAGTCCTTTGAATACTGAGATTTCTGAAACAAAACAGCCTCCTTGTTGATGGTCTTGACAAGGGTGCTTTTGTGTCTTTGGTTTATAACACTGCTTTTCTGAGGAGAAGCCATGGCCATTTGCTAGGCTTCTTTGCGTTTTCCTTTTAAATATTAGATATACTAATTATGACTATGTATGCTACCTTTTCCATTTGAAACAAAAATAGAATCAATAGGTACGCATAGCTCTCACCCAAATATCAGCAAGTATAGTGAATTTGTATTCCTCTGAAGGGTTGAGGAGTCTTTTAATGCCATTGGCTCTAGCTTCCATTCTGGGGAACTCTCCTCAATACAGTTATAGTTAGTAACTCCTGTCATTGGTTATAGCTAGTATCTCCTTTATCTCGTTGATTGACTCAGTGACTAGTGCCCCATCATCATTTTAACCAATTAACACCAATCAACTTTTTCTGAAGATATAGCAAGAACTGAATACTCTTCCCTAAACCAACTCAGTTCCTTGGGAGAGTGGACCTAGACTTAACAGTGGTCACTGCAAAGACATTTAGGTGGTGAATTGGTTAGCATGTAGGTCTAAAATCAGGAAGAACTAAATTCAAATATGGTCTGAGATACTACCTATGTGACCCTGGGTAAATCACTTTACTTCTGTCTGGTTCAGTTCCTTTGGCTATAAAGTGGGAATAATTGCACCTACCTCCTGGAGTTGTTGAGAAGATCAACTGAGATGATACTTGGAAAATATTTAGCACAGTGCATGATGCATGAAAAGCATTTTTAGGATATTTTCTTTCTTTCCTTCCTCCTTTCTTTCTTTTTCTTTTTTTTCTTTTCCTTCCTTCCTTCATTTCTTCCTTCTTTCCTTTCTGTCTGTCTTTCTTTCCAAAGCCCTCCCCTCACCAAGTTCACTTCCTTAATTTGGCATAGTCAATGGATAAATCACTCACTCTTGGCTACTATGCATTCACTGCTATGCTGGGTCAAGAAGGTCATTCCTCACCAGTTTAACTTCCCGAAAACTCTGGCATAGATACTCCATATTGGATGTCTGGTCTTCCAACTTTTCAGTCTCACAAGGGGTTGTGCAAAGTAAAGAAGATACAAACAGGAGTTGGCCCCAAGCCAGACACAAGCTTGACCATGAAGCCATTCACTCACTTGCTTCATGGCCTTTTGGAGGAAGAAAAAACCTGATGTAGTTCATCTTCCTCAGCTGAGCACCACTATAAAGGGGAAAAAAAGAACCAAAAGTCAAGTCTTGGGAGTCTCTGTGTTCACACTTGTTTCTGGAGTAGGAGCCAATCAAAAAATCTTCTCTTCACTATGCAGCAATTAGGCAGGAAACAGAATATCTGCACATCTTCCAAACTGGAGGACAAGAGCACCACCACCCCCCTCACCCCATTCTGTGTCATCAAGCACTTGCAGAATGAGTCTGCCAAATGTGTATCATGTTCAAAGGCTAGGACTCTCATTAGTCAATCCCTCCATTATATTTAACATCACCTTCCAAAATTAAGAAGTCAAAAAAGAGAAACTCTAAAGGTTTACTGGTACTTATATTGTCTAAATACATAGTATGTGTTGGCAGTATTTCTGGCAGCCATCTTGGGTCAGTAAAGTTTGTTCCTTAATAGTTCTAATCTTCTGTCTTGACCCATATGTCCAGAGTCATCATGCAGGGCTTTTGAGGCTATTACAATGTTCTGTTCTCAGTAATACCAATTGCTTCCTACTTCCACATGTGGGACTAGTTAGTCTAATACATCACTTCATTGCACAGCTCCCACTTCTACCATTGATGCAACCATAAGGAAGTACCTGGTCATGGGAAGTTGCATCCCTTAGCATTTGACATCTTTGACATGCTTTGAGGCTCGTATCAATTCCCTTTATCTTTCATCAGCTCTTTGCTTTAAATGACAATCACTCACCAGCAACTGAGATAAGGAAGGTTGTTTAGAATGATAGAAGGTATACAAAAGCTGACATGATATCTGATGGAAATTCCAGACTCCCATCAACACTTCCACTTGACTGTAGTCTGGCCCCCTGGGTATCACATATACTTCACATTTTTTCTCTCATTATCATTACAGTTTCCAAGTCTGGTGGCCTTTGGGATAAAGCATCTGAATCCATATTTATCTTCCTTGTAATATAGTGTATACTGAATACAAAATTGACTAATGCTACTACCCATCTCTGGCAAGTAGATTTGGCAGAGGTCAAAATATGTTAATGGAGTCTTGTCAATTCACATTTAGAATTTTGTTCCATAGATATGTTCTTTAAATTTTTCACTGATGGCCCACTTTAAAGCCAAGAACTAAAGCTTTATGGTCAGGGAATGAATCTCACTCTCAGTCACATCTATGCTGGAGAATGAGATTCATCTCTAATGACTATCACTCTCTCATGATGGGCCAATTCCCAGTCCTGACAGCTTGGCGTCTGTGTGGAAGAAAAAACTTTGCTTGGTTATTCATGAACTGATGCCAGTACATATGTAAGGCAGTTGATTAAGTCTGGAATATTTTGCACATTTGCCCACCCATTAGTAGCCAAAGCACTTATTTGAAAACAATTTGGTATTTGTTGCTCTTCTGGTTTGGGATCTCCTCAATGATAAGTGCATGGATGAGGTCATCCGTTATTTAGCAATAGCAGCATACTTCTTAACAAATTTGTGAAAATAATCAAAAGATCCTAGAAAAATCCTTAATCTCAAAAATCTCTGAGATGTGGTCAATTCTGAAGGACTTTTGCCTGGCCTGGATGAGTGTTCCTACCTCATTGACATTCTACGTAAACCATATTCTTAAGAGAAGCTTCGCAAAGCTGCCATTTCTCTATTGTCGGTTACAGACTAACTTCCTCCAAAGGATCCACTGCTTTCATCTACCTCTGTTTATATTGTTCCAGTGACTAATCAAGATGATGCTGTTGTCAAGGTACACTTACACTTCTGTGTAGTCCATGTCTCCAACCACTTTTTTCTTTTAGTTATTGAAAAGTAGCAGGTACCTTGAGACATGGGTTTACAATGGTCAAATCTAGTAAGATAGATAAAAAAACTGTCTTCTCCTTGAATTCCTCAACCACAGTAATTTAGTATCTATTATAAAAGCCCAAGGGGCATTTTGAATCCCTAGAAACTTGTACTAGTTCACTTTCAATTCATTTGTTTAAAGCTTTGTATTTTGTAACCATTCATTTCTTGCTTTTTCCTTTGGTATCACCCCTGTGGACCATGCATAAGGGCTGCTGGGCTCTGTAATAATGCCAGTGAAAATCTGAAACGGCTTTTGAGGTCTTCCATAATAGGAAGAAGAATCGCCCAAGATATCTCCCAGAATGGCCTCATCTCTGAGCTGGATTCAGTACCTCAGTCATATCCTATATTCCACTCATAAATCCCATCGCTGTTAGGAGACATCTGACTATTCCACCAGGAGGTCGTTTATTGCCACCACAGTTGTTTCCTTTAGACTTTCTGGTAGTCTCATCACTTGGTCTGGCTCCAGGGTGTCAAAGTCTCTTTTTGTCTGTCAATCATAAGTTTTTCGGTGTTGTGCTCCTGGAGGACACAGTTCAAGTTCAGAAAAAATGCCAATTCAGAGCCTTTGGTATCTTCCTATCACATGGAGTCTGGGTTTCGGGCTTAAATGAAGCAGAATTCCTTGATTTATTTGAGACATTAAATTTCTCAGTAGTAACCCTCCTTTGATTACAAGGACCTCTACTCGTTTAGGCACTTCCTCAATGTCAGAGGGCAGACTAGACATGAAATTACTGGGGATAATTATATCTCCAAAGTCAAATTTCTCAGACAAGATTCAAAAAACTTCCTGAGTTTTCTCACCTGCCTTGACATTAGAGGTCTTAACACTTTTCTGCCCCATGTCCTTAAAATGTCCTTGTTTTGAAGGTTTGAGTCTACTTCTAAAAATAGGAGATCTCTCTGCTTTTCAGCTGCTAAAGCAATATAAGACCACTTAACTGTCTTGATTCTCATCTTCTTTTCTAGAGACAATGCAATGTACACCCATGCTGATATGTAAATATTAAGACAAATAATATATATATATATATATATATATATATGCAGCATCATAGCAACAATGGTCTATTATATTAATATACTGTGCTTCAAGAGCATTTAAAGGGAATAGACAAGTTTTCCATTCAGAGGTCTCCTATGAGAATTGCTTTTACTGACACACTTTGGTCTCAGAGGAGGACTGTATGTAAATAATGGCAAGGTAAAATTAAGCACTAATTATCTCTCTTTGGATCAAAGGGTAAGAGATCAATTGACAAACATTTGGTAAGCACTTACTCTGTGCCAGCCATTTAGCACTTGGATACAAAGAAAAAGAATACAACAGTCCTAATTTTGAAGAACTCAATCTTGTTTTGAGCTGCTTAGGGCAATATATCATCCATAAACTCTCCAAAAGTGTCTATAAAGAAGGGAATGAGAGGCAAATAGTACACTTTTAATATAAGTGGTGACATCTACTTGTTATTTCATGGAATCAGTGACATGACAGAGGAGAGCACTTCTCTAGAAATTCCTTGTCTTGACTGATGTTTCTGGGTCTCAGGCTCATGCTTAAATTGTAGTTTATGCATCAAGTGACAAGGCTTAGTTAAATTAGTTAAAATTTCCATAAATGTAAACTATTCATATATATATATATATATGTGTGTGTGTGTGTGTGTGTGTGTGTGTGTGTGTGTGTGTGTGTATCTATATATGTATGTATGTATAATTACTAAAGCAATAGGAAAGATCTTGCTTCTTAAGCTTACACATCATCCATTTTCAATGCCAAAATGCAATACTTCCATTCAGTCCTACATGTGGTAGCAATAATGAAAGAAAGAAAAATCATAGAAGTCAACAAACTGCCCTTTGCAGTTGGGAATGCCAGGATAAAGTATATTCTCCCTACCAAGACTCTTCAATTTAGAGGTGGAAGAAACCTTTTGAGGTTATATAGTCTAACCTCCTCTTTCTTCAGATTAGGAACCAAAGCCCAGAGGTTAAGAGACTTGGCCAAGTTCATACAGCTACAAAGTGGTATAACCAAGAATTGAACCTTGTTCCTCTCTACTCCACATCTGAAGAAAAAGAAGATTGAAAAGAAAAGGAGGAGGAGGAGGAAACTTTTTAAATCTAATGCCCTAGGAACAAAATATTTTTGCCCTAGGAACAAAAGGATAAATCCCTGAAATTGAATTACTTTGTCAAGCTTAATTGTTTTATGTATTGATGTCTCTTAATGAGAATTGTTGCTGTTTAGTCATTCAGTCATATCCCACTTCATAACACATATGAAGTTTTCTTGGCAATGATACTTGAGTGGTTTGCCATTTCCTTCTCTGGTGGATTAAAGCAAAGAGAAGTTAAGGCTTTTAGTGGTTGGATAAATCACCACTTTTAGAGGGAGCTCATTCTGCTTCTTGTGACCTCAGATTACAAGGAAATTTTTCTTTAAATGAACCAAAAATTGATGGAAAGTTTGCTCTTTGAAGATACATCAAGTATATTTAATCCTTCTTCCATATTATGGATTTTTCAAGTGCTTGAAAACACCTCTCATACCCCACTTCCTCAGCTATAGTATATGGGCCATGCCTTAGGGTAAGCCTGGCTCCATATTCTTGTTCAGCTGCTTCTAAAATTTTTGTTTCATTAGACATTTGGACTTGAAAAACTGGATTCTGAGTGATGAACACCAAAGAAAGAAAGTAAAGGATTCAAAGTCAATGAGATACATCCTTATATTTGACTCAACTAAGTATCTGAGAGTTAGAGAATGTAAGAATTGGAAGTGGTGTTAACCATTTTATCGAAATCTTTCATCTCATACATGAACCCTCTGAAGTCCAGGGTATGAAGTGACTGGTTCTAGGTCATTCCTTGATAACCTAGTCAATAGGCATGAGTAGACATAAAGTGATGGAAAACATCCTGGACATGGAGATATAGGTCCCGAGTGCAAATTGAAGCTCTGATATTTATTACCTGTCCATGGGTAAGTCACAGACACTTTCTAAGTCTGTTTTCTCACCAATAATATGAGATCATCAGACTAAGTTGGCTCAAAGATTCCTTCTAGCTCTAAGTATAATACATTCTACTGAGTAACTTCAATGGCCATTTCTAAGAAACATGCTGAGAATACAGTGTTTTTTTTCATTCTGGATTGGAATGAAAGAGTGAAGTAATAGTGGCATTCTTTGTTCTTACCAAAGAATTCACAGTTGTCTATGAGATTTATTGGTAGTGCGTTAGTTAGAGGTCACATAGTCCAATCCTCTCATTTTACTGATGAGGAAACTAAGGCCTAGAAAAGTGAACCATGTTCACATGTGTAGCAAGGGTGGATTTGAAACCCAGTCCTTTGAGCACCCCACCCCCAATCCAATGCTATTTACAACAGTTCATGAAACAACAACAAAAATGTACCTAGTCTTTTCTAAAGTAGATGTCACTTGATGCTACCTTTCCTCCCCATACTGATAACTCCTTGTCTTCTCCTCATGGATTTCAATGTGGAAGATCCCTAAGAAGTCGCCTAGTTGGGCAACTTCCATTTGGCAGAATAGTGATAAGGTTGACTAGCTTGCTGGTGTTTCTACAAAGATTCAAACCCGGGTCTCCATGACCACAAGCCAAGGGCTCTATGTGACATCCATATCCCTCTGCATTTCTAGAGTCACTGACATTATGACCTTTGGGTCATAATGCAAACACTGCATATTGTATAGAGTCTAACATAAGAATACATGTGTTGACACTTCTGGCTATATGACCTTGAGCCAGTCACTTAGGGTCCCAGGAAATTCTCCTAGGCTACAACTTCCCAGTATCACAGTTTTAGAGAGTTGAAAGGGTCCTTAGGAGTCATCCAGTCCACCCTTATCACAATACAGATGACGAAACTGAGCTCAGATAGGTGGAATGATCTGTCTAAAGTTGTAGGGATAGTAGGTAACAGAAGCAGGCCAACTCCTCTGGCCCTAAAGCCAATGGTCATTCCATTGTGCCATGTTTCCTCTTCCTGTTTCCTAATCATGATCACCTCTACGTTCCAAGCAATTCAACTCATCAGTGCATCAGTCCTTAAGCATATATTAAGCAATCTATTGTGGACCAGCTATTCTGTTAGCTGCTGACTATATACAGAGACAATAATGGAGAAGCCCCTACCCTCAGGGAGCTTAAATTCTATCAGAGGAGAAACATGTACCCCTTTAAATATGTACAAGGTAAATACAAGGAGGCAGTGAGTGGCTCAGTGGATAGAGCACTAGGCCTGGAGTCAGAAAGACTCATCCCGTTAAGTTCAAATTTGACCTGAGACACTCATTAGCTGGGTGACCCTGGGCAAGTCACTTAATCCTGTTTGCCATAATCCACTGGAGAAGAAAATGGCAAACCCCTCCAGTCTTTGCCAAGAAAATCCCATAACCAGTATGAGGTTGAGAGTCAGACACAAATGGCCAACAACAAGAACAAACGCAAGGCAATATTAGAGACACAACTTGATGTGGTGCAGGGGAGGGGGGGGTGTAGCCCCCAGCAGCTAGGATGAATCATGTCTGCTGAGCTTGGAAGGAAGCTAGGCATTCAGACAGGTGGGGGATGCAGTAGGGAGCTCACCAGGCAAGACCCGACTCCTAGAATAAAGGGGGGAGGCTATGAATTATTTATCCATACATATTTTTTAAAAAAGCATTCCAGGAGCTATAGCTTCCAAGGTTCATGGTTCATATCCCTGAGCTAGATTTAGTGATTTGCTGTTTATTCCTTCCATGTCTGACTCTTCATGACTCCATTTGGGGTTTTCTTGGCAAAGATATTGGAGGAGTTTTCCGTTTCCTTCTCCAGACCTTTTTATGGATGAGGAAACTGAGGCAAACAGGGTTAAATGACTTGCCCTGGGTCACACAGCTAGTAAGTGTCTGAGGCCAGATTTGAGCTTGGAAAGATGAGTCTTCCTGACTCCAAGCCTCACTGTGCCACCCAGATGCCCCTAGATTTAGAGATGGAAAGGGAGGTCAAGAAAGACAAAGGTTCAAGTCTTTTCTCTGATACATACTGACTTGGAGGCTGTAAACTTGAAAGTTAGCCTATTGGGGCCCAGGTGGCTTCTGAAGATGCTAAGCAACAAATAAGTTGATATTCACAGGTAGAAGGAATTTCCACACAAAATTTTCAATAAAATCACAAATCCAATGCAGAAAAGGAGATGGGAGGAGAACAGGGAAGCCAGATCAAATCAATATTGCTAGTAGGCACTAGCACCCAATAGGCACTTTAAAAAAGGTTCATTTAATTAAACTGAACCCCAGAAAGAAATGTCATTTTATTCATTAACATCAACAGGATAGCCTATGCTTTCACTGGGACATCACACAGTCATTTTAAAAGATGAGACCCGATTCTCCAGGAAGGGTCACCAAAATTGCTTCTGAATTGGCTTCTCTCTTTTTAAAAACATGTTTCTTATTTTACTTACAGACTTCAAATAATCACCAAATAATATGAGACCTTTTTTTCTTCTATTTTGTATGTTGGAGAGTTTTTGTTAGTTTATTATTCTAAGTCCATTGTCTTAACACAGACTGAATCATACCATTTTCCCTTCCTTCCTTCTTTTCTTCCTTCCTTTCTTCCTTTCCTTCCTTCCTTCCTCCTTTCCTTTCTCTCTCTCTCTCTCTCTCTCTCTCTCTCTCTCTCTCTCTCTCTCTCAAGTTTTCTAGTATAAATGACTAACATGGAAATGTTTTACATGATTGTGTGTGTGTGTGTGTGTGTGTGTGTGTGTGTGTGTGTGCGTGTATCACCTATATCAGATTGCTTACTGTCTCTGGAATGGGGAGGGGAGAAATGGAGGGAAGGATATAATTCAGAGCTCTAAACTTTAAAAGAAGTGTTAAAATTGTTTTAATGTAGTTAGGGGAAAATAGAAAATCGTGTTTGAACATACATTAAATTTAATAAGTCCTAGCAGCCACCTTGGGGACATCCAATTGAAAGGTCCTTTCTGTCCACCGTGAGGACTTGGTTATGATGGGATGCTGGACCGGAACTCCACGGATATAACTATAGTATCAATCCCTTCCCCTCGACTTTTCCTTCTATTGACCACAAAGTATAATGATGACTCTGAGCTCTGGAAGGAGGATGGGTACAGAGGGAAAGAACCAGCCTTTGAGCAGACCTCCAAGGCAAGTCTGTGTGACTGGGATCAGGCCAGCTCCTGATTGGTAGTACTTTCCTTCAGTACAAAACTTTGTGAGACATCTAAGGGCAGTCTGGCATCTGTTCCTTTTGGGGAGCACCAGAGCAGCAATGGATCAGCTCCTGGAGCAATTGTAGCAGATCCAGAGGCAATAACTGAGAGAGGGAAAGTAGCCAAGAGAGAAAGAGAGAGACAGAGAGACAGAGAGAGAGAGAGAGAGAGAGAGAGAGAGAGAGAGAGAGAGAGAGAGAGAGAGAGGGAGGGAGGGAGAGAGAGAGAGGGAGGGAGGGAGAGAGAGAGAAAGAGAGAAGAGGGAGAGAGAGAGTTCCCTGGATAGCAGCGAGCTCCCTTGACATTAATCAGTCTGCCGTCGCTCAGTTCAGGACCAATATAAATAGCCGAGGGACAGCTCTACCGCAAATGTTCCAGTGAAGATTCCGAGTTACAAATTAGTTATTGATATGCAAATGATGGGAATCATTCTCTGATTCCTTTTTGCTTCTTTATTCCCACCCTTTTCTGGGTGGGAAAATAAAATTGCCTCTCCTGTGCCTGATTCACATTTATACTCTGGGAACCTTAAAAAAAAGGAGGAAAGAACCTTTGCCCTTGCAGGGAAGGGCCCCTTAGACAACCTTCGGAATAGAATTGTTCCTCCAGAATTTGGATTGGGGTACAGTCGAAGCATCAGGGAGCTTGATTCTCCGATGAGGAAATAGGACCTGGATGCCAACTGTGCTGGAAAGGAAGAAACACAATTGTTGTGTCTGTTTAACTGATGGGTTTTCTTTCATTACTGTTATTGTGTAAATCTCTATCACTACCTATTCATACCCATCCTCTATCCCCAGTCCTTCCTTATAATAAATACAACCAAGTAAGACAAATTAACCTGTTGGCCATGTCTGAGGACAAACGTCCAATTCTACACCTGTACTACAGCATCTCTTTGTAAGTGCTGGTTTTATCTTTAGTCTTCTGAAATCAATATCTCCAGGACAAGCCAACAATGATAAGCTGAACCTGTGGAGATACAGGGTAACAAGGGCTAGAATTGAGTCAACAGACTGAAATTCAAATGCTGCTGCCTGTGACATGGAGCTACGGGGGAACCTTGTTAAGCATCCATTTTCACATCAGCCAAAAAAGAGGGTTATTTGTTTATAGGAAAGCATTCTGTAAATTTTCGAGCATGAAAGAAAGTGAGTTTTTATTACTTAAAAGTGCTACACAGCTAGGTGGTACAGTGGATAGAAAGCCGGCCCCAGAGTCAGGAAGACCCAAGTTTAAATTCAGCTTCAGTTACCAGTTTTGTGATCCCAGGTAAATCATGTAACCCTCTTTGCCTCCATTTCCTCATATGTAAAATGAGCTGGAGAAGAAATGGCAAACCACTCCAATACCTCTGCCAAGAAAATCCCAAAATGGTGTCATTAAGAGTCAGACATGATTGAAACAATGAACAACCAAAGTGCTACAAAAATAAAGTAGGTGAGAGGAAAACTTACAGAATTTGGCATTAGTAGCTTTCCCAGATAACCAGGAAGACCCTTTGGAGGCAGTGACACTTAAACTGAGCTTTTCAAGAAACCAGGGGTTCTAAAAATCAAAAGTTAGGAGTGAGAATCTTCCCATCACAGGGAAAATCCATTGTACAGTCACTCAGCAGGAAAACAAAGTGTCCTTTGTTAAAGAAAGTAGGTCAGTATCATTGGATTGTAGGCAGTAGGATGAAAGAATATTAGAAAGCTAGGAAGAGGTGAGAATGGGAAAACTTTAAAGGTCAGGCAAGGATTTTATATTTGATCTTGACGTTTATTAATAGAGAATTGACATGGTCAGACTTAGATTTTATGAAAATACCTTGTCAGCTTTCTGGAGGACAGATTGGAATGGGAGAAGTGAGAAAGGGAGAAAAACCAACAACAGGCTGTTCTCAGTAAGTCCAGGCCAAAGGGACAAGAGTCTGAACTACCATAGTGGTTATGTAACTATAGAGAGGTAGACATATTCAATAAATGCAGTAGAGAAATGAGTGAGAAAATTTGACAATTGATTAGATATGGAGGATAAATAAGAGAGAGGGATTAAGAATGATACCAGGGTTGTGAATCTAAGGATGAAAAAAATGGTGATACCCTTGGCAGGAACAAGAAAGATGGAGAGAAGGAAGGTCTTGGGGGGGTAAAAATAAGGAATTCTGGTTTTGACACGTTAAGTTTGAGATGATTTTATTCCAAAAATCCAATAGGCAGTGGGTAATGTGGAACTGGAGCTCAGGTGAGAGACAAGGGATAGAGAAATAGAACTAGTAATCCTATACATAGAGGGGTGACTGAACACAGGAGTTGATGGAATCACAAAACGAGAGAGTATAGAGAGAAAAGAGAGAAGGGTTGAGGCCAAAGCATTTGGGAATGACACCCACCTCAGTTAGTGTGCATGATGTGGAATAAGAGCCATCAAGAGTGGCTGAGATAGGAGAACTAGGAGAAAGCAATGTCACAAAAACCTAGAGAAAAGGGAT
Organism: Potorous gilbertii; assembly: GCA_028658325.1. NCBI lineage: Eukaryota > Metazoa > Chordata > Mammalia > Diprotodontia > Potoroidae > Potorous > Potorous gilbertii. Next base: position 123,297,493 of record CM053774.1, on the reverse strand, counting down.
TGTCAAGGAGAAGAGAGTGATCAACAGTGTCAAATGATAGAGAGAGGTCAAGAAGACTGGGGTTGGAGGAAAGGTCATTGGATTTAGCAAGGAAGAGCTCACTGGTAACTTTGGAGAGAGAAGTTTTATGTGAAGGATGAGAATGGAATCCAAACTGAAAACAATCTTGGAAGGAAATAAGAGGAAAAGTGAAGCCAGCAATCATAGACAGCATTATCAAGGTGTTTAACTGAGTCAGGGCAAGGAAAGGTCATGATAATTGGTAGTATGTTAGGATATGGTGATTTTACAAAAGGAATAAGAGACATTGGAAGTTGTTTATAGAATCAGGGAAAGAACCAATACATAGATAAGGAGAGACTGAAGATTAGAGCAAGAGTAAGAATGATGGTGGAGAAAATCTATAGGAGAAGACGGGAACTGTGGGGCCAGAATGCATGGGCCCAGGTCTGGCCTAAGCAAGCAAAAAGTGACCTCTTCATGAAAAACTAGAGTGAAGGAAAAGATAGGTGGATACTGTGTCAGAAGTATCCAATATAGGTAGAAAGGAAAAAAATTAGTTTGGGAACAGCTTCAGTGGTAAATGGGATAGGAAATCAACCAGGGAGGAAGAGAAGGCTTGCCTTGCTTTAGTCAGGACCCGGTTGGGATTAGCTAGTACAAATTTATACCAGAGCCAATCAGAATGGTTTCATGATTTTCTCTATTTATGGTTAGAAGAATATGACTAGGTCTAAAGGAAGTAGATGGTAGTAATCTAATGGTTGGTATTTGGCGATATGGATGATAAGACAACATAACAAGGAATTCAAGAAGACAGGGTAGTGTACAGTTGAACTGTTTATTCATCCAGGGGTCAAAATTGCAAGGAACAGAATGTAACCAGAGCAAGGGATGGGAAAGTACAGTAGAGTATGGAGAGAGTGTAGGTCAAGATGAGAAGGAAGTTTAGGAGAAGGAAAGCATTGTGGTGTTTGTCCTTTGTTCTCAAAGAGGACCACGACATCAAGATAATGACATGACTTTCATTTTACTTTGATTTGAGTGAGGGAGGACTGTGCAAGGTCATCAGCCTCACTTTCCCCTCCAGAGTCATCTGGGTCTGGTGACTGGATCAGGATGACTGGAGACAGCCCAGGATGCAGTGTTGGACCTTGGCCATTTTAGGCTAAGCTCTTACCAGATTCTCACTTTGAGTGAGATACATCCATTCAATGAATAGGTGTATAGGAAGGCATAGAGAGACATGGAAAGAGAAAATATTATGAATAGATCTTTTTCAAAAAGAAAACCAGATATCTTGAACATGGAAATGAAACACTTGTGAATGACAAGGCTATGACCATCCTTGTGTGTGGCTGAGGTGAAATGGAGAAATCGGTTTTATAATCTGAGTAGACTGAGAAATTAGAAAATGGGGGCTACTTGAAAGAAACTATGTCAAAGCCCCCAAGAATAAGGGAAGGAGTTGGGGTGAAGAGAAAAGCTGTGATCCAGTCATTAATATGTTGAGAAAGGAAAGAGAATGTCTTGGGCTTGAAGTGATGGCCACTACAAGAAGCTGGATTGGATGATAAATTTGAATTGAATGAACCTCAGTGGAGGAGAGATGTCTTAGTGATAGTAATAGATGGAGAATCTGCAAATAGTGATGGGAAGCAAGACATTTTATAGGACAGTTAGGTGACCCGGTAGATAGAGAACCAGGTCTAGAGTCACCAAGAACTGAGTTCAGGTCTAGTTTCGGACACTTACTAGCTGTTACCCTAGGCAAGTTATTTAATCTCTGCCTCAATTTATTTTTTCAGCTGCAAAAGAGGAATCATGATAGCATCTATCTCCCAGGCTTGTTATAAGGATCAAATGAGATAACGATTATAAAGTGCTTAGCAGAATGTTTGACATTTAATAATGCAATATAAATGTTATCTATTGTTGTAATTCTGGATTTCTAGCCACAATTAGTGAGTTAATAGGGTCAGAAAGGATGAAGTATAAGATGAAAGGAATTTGGTTAAACACCCGTCAGGCATCCAGAAGGCACAGTTTTATAGCAATTTGGAATAAGACATGCAGGGGAGGGTCATAGAGGATAGAAATGAGGGAATGGATAGTTTGAGTTTGGGGAGAGCTATTCCAAGGCAGCCACGGGTTCTATATCACAAGAATGGAGATTATGTTAATTACTAGAGCGTGAGCCTACAGTGTTACAGCTAGTATTACAGAGGGTAAGTGATTAGAAATTTTAACATTTTTGATTGGTCCAACCCTCAGCAACAGCCAGAACTAAGTTTCTGTGAATTAGGGCAAGCCTAGCCACCTTGGGAAGTGGTTTAGCCTGACTGCCCTTTTGGGTGTCATCCCTTCCATGCCCTAAGATAGGTCCAAAAACCTAGCAAAGAGACATCTTGTCTCTGCACTTCACCAACCAGAAGAAAGGATTGATAATATTGAGACTTTTGGACAATCTGGAAATCTAGCAAAAAGGAATTGGTTTGTCCATGTCTGATTCCAGAGCTCTGTCCATCAAACTGGTCATTTACTGGCCACAGATTAGGACATGAGAATATCTGCAAAGTGACTTTCCCAAGCTTACACAAACAAGAAAATGGCAGAGGCTCTTTCAGTCTCTCCACCACACTCAGGGCTTCGGACTTCAAATTCAGGGCTGTTTTCTCATCCTTGTCTCCATCACCCTAAAACCAGCTGATATTAAAATAGTCATTTCAGTAGAGTTTGAGGATTAAATTACAAGGAATTGAGGAGGAGAGGAAGTGGAGACCACTGAGTGGTAAATGAGAGGATATGTAGACCATGGAAGTTTGCTATAATATAAGAGGCAAATAAAAGCTTTTTTATTTTGTTTTGGTTGGGTTTACAAGAACTGGTCCAACAAGTAGATTTGTATGTGATATGGAAGAGACTCACTCCTTCTTGGAATTGCTTTGTACTTACTTAAAATATACATGAGCCAGTAAAATCTTAAGCTCTTTGTATCAGGGTTGGGGTGGGAGGTGGGATAAGTACTGTCTAATTTTTGAATTTGTGTAAGGCTTTCCCTTCCAGATGGAAGAATGGCCTGGACTCAAATAGACTGCTGGGATTTTTGAGTTTTCATTCATCTCTAGAGGCAAAGAAATATTGTATGGATTGAAAGCAGTACAGAATTTGGATAAACCAGTGGAAAAAAAGGACCCTCCTTCTCCAGGGTGTGGCAGTCTTATAAATCAACATGTCATTAAGAAGCCCCAGGTTTGATGCTCTTAGGTGAACCAGACATCTGAGTTCCACAGAAAATATTATGTACTTAGTTTCATAATCTGATGGGGCAGACTGAATGAAAGGCTCCGAATGTATTAATCCTGTCCTTGGGAGTTTAGTCATGAAACTTGTAGCCCCTTATCACTAAGAGAATGAAGAGAAGTGTAGTTTCATCTGGAAGGAGGGATTAAAGAATCATGGGAGTCAGAAAAAAACATGAGTCATGCCCAGGAACTTTTGAGTGCCTCCTAGAAATTTAACAAGAAGAAGGGGGATAGGGGGAGGGTTGAGAGAGGAGGGCAGATGTGCCCTCACATCAGGAAAAGTGGCTCACAAAGGAAAGAACACTGCTCCCCAGGACCAAATATTATCACGAGCTATTGTTGGCTTGTCTGGCTCACTGATCTGCTGAAGGAGTGATCTGCTTTGATAAAATTTGCTGCCAGATTGTGAGTTGATGTAACCATCCCTTCTCTGATTCTTTCCCTTTTTCTTACTCATGGCTGCCTGGTAAATGGGCATGGCTTACCCTGAAATCTTATTCATTTCTTATCTGTGCTTTTTATATCCTGATAAATGTAAGTTGATTTCTGTAGCATTCTGAATAGTGTTATGAAGGAGTGAACCAGGCAAAGGAGGGGAGGTCAAAAAAGGGAACCTGAGACTCACTGCCATAGTTTAACCACAAGCCTGTGTTCACTTCTCTCTCTCTCTCTGACTGCCCAGAGAAGCTTCAGACATGAGTGGTTTATGATCACACCCCCAATTAAAGAAAGCAAAACAGCACCAGTATCTGTAGCTGGTCCTGTATCTGTATCTGGAGCTATCCACTCAATCGTCATGACATGAACCAATGGCCACAAGGAAATATACGTTTGGGTCAGTCACAGTAGTTTATGAGGAATAAAGTAAGTCAGTAACATGCAGTTTTTAGGAGAATGAATGAATAATGTCAGATCTGGGTAAAATAGGGGTAGGGGCAGGGGAATAAGGAAAGCACATTCTTTGAAACACATCTGCTTTTTACCAGCCTCTGGTCACTGAGGAAAGGGACTGATAAAAAGCAATCTGACACCTTATTGCTTACCTCTTCAGTTTTCACCATTCCTTGTGGGCTTGGGGAGGGAAAATGTTTTCAAAAAATTATTTTCAGCTGCTTTCATCTGCTCCAGCGTTGCTGGGGCTGCAGCTGCCACACTCTGAGGAGGGATCCCACTCTTTTCTACCAGCTCTTCCACCCTCCCCTTCTCTCCAAAAACCAAGCTCATATTTCCTTGTCTTGGGAGTGAGAAATCAAAATCTGAGAAGCCTATACAATCATAGTTTTAACATATACTTGCAATATAATAGGCATTCTTCTCAGAGCTGGGGATACAAATAAATATAGAAACAAGATTCCCTTCCTTCAAAGAATTAGCATTCTAATGGTGGGACAAGATACAAGTAAGAATATATATAGAAGATGTATACTGCAGAAAGAGAAAGTAATCTCAAAAGTTGAATGAGGAGGGTGAGAGAGGACAAAATCTGTGAAATGTCCCTTACGGAAAGGGGGATTTGAACTCGGTCTTGAAGGGGGTTTCAAGGGAGGTCAAAAGTCAGAACTGAGGAGAAAGAGCATTCCAGACATAGGGTATAGTCAGTAAGAAGGCAGACAGAGGAGACGAAATATCACAGAGGAGGGACAGCAAAGAAGCTATTGAAACTAGATTGCTGAATCTGTGGAGGGCAATAATGTAAAAAAAAAACTGGAAGGATGGGAAAAGTCTGGCTTGTGAAGGATTTTCTATGCCAGAATATTTTACATTTGATCCTGATTTGATAGGGAGCATATGTGGTTTGGTGAATGGAGAAGTGACCTGGTCAGAAATGTGCTTTAATAAAATCATTTTGGTAGCTGCGTAGGGGATGGGGAGAAACAGGAGGCAGGGAGACCAACCAGTAGACTATTGCAACAATCTAGACATTAGGTGGCAAGGTCCTGAATCAGGGTGGAGGCACTGTGAGTGCATAGAAGAGGTGATATATGACAAATGTCATAAAGGTAGAAATGACAAAACTTGATGACATATTGGGCAGACATGTGAAATGACTGCCAGTGAACAACCAAGGATGACACTAAGATTGTGAGCTTAGGTGACTAAGTGAATGTCGGTATCCTTGATGGGAGGTTGGGAAGAAGGGAGGGTTGAGGGTTATAATGCAAGAGTTGTTTTGGACATCTTGAGTTTGAGATACCTACAGGATATCTAGTTGGAAATGTCCAATGAAGTTGGAAAATCTAGATTGGCACTCAGCGCTGGATATATAGATCTAGGAATTATTTGCATAGCAATCACTAGTTAATAAAGTACAGAAGTAGGATGAAGTGGGTTCGGAATTCAGTCATGTAGGACACCCATGACTCTGATGATGGTCCCCAAAAGGAGTCTTAGAAGGAGTCATCAGACTGATAGGAAGAGAAACAGGTGAGAATAGTGTCATGAAAACTTATAGATAAGAGAATACCTCAGGAGGAGAGGATGATAGTGTCAAAAGCTGCAGAGAAGACAGGAAGGATAGGGGTTGAGAAAAGGCCATTAGATTTAACAATTAAGAGGTCATGGTTTACTTTGGGAAAGGAAGTTTCACTTGAATGATGAGGTTGGAAGCTAGACTATAGAGAGTTTAGCAGAAAATAAGAAGAGATGAAATGGACAAGCCTAGTGTACATAGTTTTCTCAAGGAATTTAGCCAAGAAGGAGAGAACTACAGAATGGTATTTAGCAGGGATGGCCAGATCAAATGAAGTGTTGGGTAGAGGTTGGATGGAAGAGTTACTAGCATTTTTGCAGGCATTTAGGAAACAGTCAGTAGACAGGAAAGACTGAACCTTTCAGAGAGAGTGAGAATATCATAGGGGACAATCTTCTGGAGAACAGATAGAATAAGATCAGAAGGTTTTACCTTGGCAAAGCGATGAGCCAGCATTTGTCCATTTGGATCTCATTCACTCTTCTTGCAGAGAAGGCATTATATTCCTAACCTTAGTGCCTGTGAGGTGTTTTCTGATAATCACATAGTAGACATTCAATAAATATTTGCTGAATTGAGAGAGAGAGAGAGAGAGAGAGAGAGAGAGAGATAGTGAGAGAGAGAATAATACAGAAGGCAATGACCTGGAAGAAATGAGATAGACGAGTTGATGGGCGTAGAAGAAGGATTAGCCTTGTCAAGGAAAGAGTCTCCTTTTCCTCAGAGTTGAAAGTGAGGGAAGAAAGAGAAAGGGTGGATAAGGATATAGATGTGTTTTGAGGTGTGGAGTAAGGAATAACAATAGCTAGCATTCACATAGCTCTTACCATATGCCAGGCACTATGATAAGCACTTTACAAATATAACCTCATTTTATCCTCATACCAAACCTAGGAGGTAGGTGCTATTATTAATCTCAATTTTATAGATAAAGAAACTGAAGCAAACAGCAATTAAGCATCTTTCCTAGGGTTACACAGCTGGCAAAGCCAGATTTGAATTCAGATTTAAGGTTTAAGGAGCCACTGTGGGTTATCAGAGCTAATCAGCAAATAATAAATGAATCACTCTGTTCAATAACCAATGACAAATTTCTTATGATAAAGCAAGCTAGCCACCTCTTCATAAGGACATGATGGAATCAGGTGGTAGAATAAGTCATATATATTTTTTGGTCAATGTGGAAATTTAATTTGCCTGACTATGCATATTTATTATGAGTGATTATTTTCTTTTTCCACCTGGAGTGAGGGGAAAGTAGGAGGAAGAAAAATAGGAGGGTTTTTTGTTATTAATTGAAAATTTTAATTTAGAAAAATAATTAACAGAACTAGAAATCTTCCCCCAAAAAATTCTATATAGAAGTAAGAACCCAGGTGACATTATATAACATGAATGGACTCAGTTCTAAGGATTATATAATTTCCTTCACTGGAGTTCAACAGCATGGGATTGGGATCAGAAAAGGCAGATGATGAAGGGGACCCAGGGTTGAAGACTGGCAATTGTGTATCAGGATGAGGAGATAAGGAAATCAAACTGGTACTTCAACTATCTATAATTTTATAGCTTCTTGTCCTGGCTCTGTCCTGGGACCTTGTCTTTTCTCCGCATCCTTTCTTGATGTAGCAGCTCTCTCATCTCTCATGAGTTCCAATAATACCTCTCTGCATATGATTCCAAAATCGATATATCCAGACCTAATCTCTCTCCTGACTCAGTACTGCATCACCAACTGCCTATGGAAAGTCTCCTACTGAATATCTCAAAGGTATGTCAAACTCAGTATGTCCAAAATAGAATTTATCTTTCCCCTCAAACCCACCCCTCTTCTGAACTTGTCCAGTTCTGTTTAGAAGACATTTCCAGTCACCAAAGTGACAGTCTCAGATACATCTTCCATTCCCCCCTTTCTACCCCTTGATGTGTACCAAGTCTTGTCAGTTTTACTGCCACCTTCTCTCTTATGTACATCCCTTTAGACACTACCCTAGTTCAGGCTCTATTTACCCCTTGTCTTTATTCTGTCACTTTAGGTGGACTCTCAGTCTCTGATCTCTTCCTTCTCCAATCCATTTTGCATACAGCTGTCAAAATAATTTCTTAAAAGTCTAAGTTTGACTGTATCATTCCTCTGCCCAGAAAATTTCAATGACTTTTTTACTGACTTTGAGATAAAATATAAAATTTGTAGTTTAGCATTAAAACCTCTTTCTAGTTTGAGTCTTCCCTGTGTTTCTAGACTTATTGTATATCACTCCACTTGATACACTAGATGTCTCAGTCATATTACCTCATTTGCTTTCTCTGAACTCTGCCCTCCCTTTCACCCTTTTGTGCCTTAATTCTGTCTGTCTCCTATGCCTAGGATTCTGTCCCTCCTCACCTCTGCCTCTTAGAATATCTAGCTTCCTTTAAGGATCAGCTTATCTGCTCTCTTGGATCATGGGATCATGGATCAGAAGTGCAAAGGATTCTAGACGATTTTGAGTCCAACCCCTTCATTTTACATATGATGATACTGAGGCACAGAGAGATCATGACTTGCCAAGATCACATAGCTAATAAGTATTCAAAGCAGAACTAGAATCCAGATCTTCCTGAGTCCTTGCCTACACTTCCTGTCCAATGGGAGGCCTTCCATGATAACCATAGCTCTCTCCTTCCTTCTTATGTTATCAACTATCTTATCTCTTTAATCTTGTGTCCCCAAAAATAATATAATAAGCTTGAATGCAGAGTGTATTTTTAACCTTGATTTTGTCTCTTACTGGGGCCCTAGACCACTGCATTGTAGGCGTTTAATAAATGCTTGTTGAGTTTGATTGGACAAGCTTATTTCTACCGATGGGATCAGAAAGAGATGGTAAAATCCGCTTTATGAATTTATAGAAAAACCCTGAAACCTAGAGGTTACTACATTTTATTTCTATTTAACATAATTCTTCATATTTTTTCTAATGGCCTAGAATAATCCATTGGTGATTCACAGCACTTAGAACAGTGTTCAGTTCATAGTAGGTACTTAATAAAAGCTTATTGACTTGGCTTGACCAGCGCCCTCATGAAATGATTGGGTAATTCCCTATATACATACATATATATATATATATATATATATATATATATATATATATATATATATGTTTTAATATTCTGGTGCCACAATTGAGTTTTTCCTTGAGAAGTAGGACTGGGGAATATATGACTGATATCTATCAGCCAATAAGTCACTATAAACAAATTGTATAATTTGGTGGCAATTCAGTTATGCACAAAGATTGATTGTCCATCATGGACTCCATAAAGCCATCTTTCTTGTTGCTGTTGGATTTAGCTTCTAATAGAAACTCTCTATTGGAGTCAGAATCTGGAAATTTCCTTCAAAAACTGGTTCACTTTGAACTAGGAAGAAAGGAAAAACCTATTTTTATGAGTAATGCCCTGTGGGGCAGCTAGGCAGTGCAGAGAATAGAGCATTGGGCTTGGAATTGAGAAGATTCATTTTCTGGAGTTCAAATCTGGCTTCAGATTCTTCCTACCTCTGTGACCATAGGCAAGTCACTTAACACTTCTTTGCCTCAGTTCCTCCTCTGTAAAATGAGCTGGAGAAGAAAATGGCAAGTCACTCCACTATCTCTGCCCTGACCCCTTGCCTTTTCTTTCTTAACATCCTCTATCTTTGTGTATTAGCTCTCCCAGTTCTGGTTCAATTAATGTCTATTTATTGATGATTCTCAAATATTTATCCAATCCTTGTCTCTCCTGAGCCCAGCATCACAAGCATCTAATAATTGTGGGAAATTATCTGGAATTATTTCTAGAGAATGACTAAAGTGTTGATCCTGAGCATATCCGCATAAGGAAATCAAAGACAGAAAGTAAACTCTCCCACACAACAAAAAATTTTATAGCACCACTTTTTCTAGTACAAATAACTGGAGAGTTATTGATTATGTTGCCAAAATAGAAGAAATTAAGAGGGAAAATAGATAACAGAAGGAAGTTCCCCATGAAACTCAGACAAGTAAGATAGCTTTGAAAGTAACAAGTTGAACTTGTTACATTAAAGCAAGTTGTATATAATAATGATACAAAGTTTCCCACATAGCATTCTTTATCTTTTCTACTTTGTATTTGAGAAGCTTTCTCTTTGGTGCTTATTAAATTCACAAAGACAAAAATAAAAATTTTAAAATGATTCACATTTTAATGTGCATAATTTAACTAATTTAATATGTAAATTTTTAAATATATAACTTTATAGTTTATAAGGACTTTCTCTCAAAATAACTATTGAGATAATCAGTAAAAGAATGATTCTGTCCATTTTAGAAATGAGAAAGTGAGTCTTAGAAATGCTAAGTGACTTGTCCACAGCTAGTTACACGGCTAGTCAATGCTGGTGTTCAAAGGCCCTCTGAATCTGAGTCCTCTGACTTTTTCACTACGCAAAGGTGTGGACATGTTACATAGGAACCTCTGCACTAATATGTAGGGGGAGGAGTAGGGAAGGAGGAAGGGAGGGAAGAAGGAAGGAAGGAAGGAAGGAGGGAGGATAGGATGGAGGGAAGGAAGGAAATAAACATTGTGCTAAGCCCTTTACAAATATTATCTCATTTCATCTTCACAATGTCCCTGTGAAGTAGGTGCTATTATTAACCCCATTTTAACAGTTGAATAAACTGTGAGAGGCAGTGGTGTGGAGGCAGCATAACATTACTTAATGACATTGCCTTGAGATAAATAATGCCAAAGCATAATCTAAGGGTCCCCAGGCCCTTCCAGGAGGTCTGGGAGGTCAAAACTATATTCACATTAATACAAAGACATTTTAATTTTTAATATGGTAAATGTCATAAAAGCTCTCCTTTTTAAGAGCAGAAGAGACCATGAAACCAAAAAGATTGAGAAACAGCCTTAAGGCATGCCAATTTGAATAATAAAGAATATGGTGTTGAGCTGGACATTTCCTTGATCTGCCTGTCAGTAGCACTTAGAAAATCATCTTCTCAGAGAAATCCAGGTCCTCTTGGTACCTGTCCTCTGTACTGAAATAGAAATCTCAAAGCTTTTAATTACTGAAAATCCCAGGGGAACACAATATCTAATTTGTGACCACCTGTCACATGAAAGGATTGGATTCAATTAGTTCTAAGGTGCTCCCTTCCAGTTCTAAAAAACCAACAAGGCCATTTTATGTATGAAAAGATCTTGAGTCATTTGTTGAAATATCACTATTGTTTCCTGATTTCATAGAGAAGGACATACCCTCCATCATTGCTAATCACCACCATGCCATAGTAGTTTTTTGCTGTTGTTTTATTGTTGTTTTTTGTTTTTACATTATAGACATTTACAGATTATTTCCATTTCCTGAATTCTCTTTCCTGAGTTCCTGTAACAAAGTAAAATAATTAACATTATTTAATTAAGATTAATTCTAAAATTATTAACAATGATGTCATGTGAAAGTGCATGTAATATTCCACATCAGTAGCACCTCTTATCTTTCTATTAAAAAATAATTAACATAAATCTATTTTCTCTCTTTCTCTCCTTCTACCCAATGGGGAAGAAGAAAGACCAGCATTTTATTATAGCAAGTAGTTTGAATTACTTTTTTTAAAAATCATCAAGGTGATAAGCCTCTTGTTATTTAGCCAGGCTCGTCAGAGTTCCAAGCCTTTCCCTCTCAGAAAGACCAACCAGAACTTACCCTTTACCATAATAGCCCTTGAGATCTCCAGATCTCTGACACACAGGTTCAATCAATCCATCAACAGTCATTTACTGAACATTCACTAAGTGTCAGGTGTGATGCTAGATTTTGAAGATGAAAATACAATGAGTGAAAGAATCCCTGTTCTCATGGAGCCTATATTTTAATGAGACAAGTACATGTAAACAGAATAATGAGAAAGAGAAAAATATGAACTACAATGTAGTCTTCAAGAGAGGAAGATTTTCATGGGATGAAGCATAGATGCACTCACACAAATATATATATCCTTCAGTATATTAGAAAGTCAAAGTCCCAGGTGCCTTGAATTAGAGCCTTGCAGGCCCCCAGACAACTTTATAGCAAGCCTGCCCTGGGCGCATATGAATTTGAGTTTACTAAACATCTCTGAAAGGCCCATTAAAATGTAAACTTTAAAGTATGCTCAATCCAGCTGTTGTCTCATCATTTGCCTTGAGCTGCACATCTGGCGGAAGCTGGTCCGGAATGCATCATGGGCAGGCTGGCTGTAGGGAACAATAAAACATCAGGCTGGCAAGACTGACTTCAAACAGCATGGGAGTGGCCCATTGGAATTGGATTAGAAGATGCGGCTTTGATGACGCAGTCCCTACAGAAGGAGCCTCAGCCGGGTCCTGCTCCAGACCTTTTCCTCTGGACCCCCCACCCCCACCTTCCTGCCAAACACCCACACTGTGCAGATTTGGCTGAGAGTTTCCAGGGCTTTTAGTTTTGGAGCTTTTAGCTACGTTCTACAGATGTGCAGCAGAAAGATAAACATAGGGCTAGACCTTCCTAGAGCCCCAAGACACCTACTCTCCTCTGCTGCCTCTGCTGTCAACAGAGAGGCTGTTGTAGCCTTAGCCCTGCAAGGGATGAGAAGATGACAGACCAAGAGGCTTGGCACCCAGAGGTATTTCAAATGTTTTTAAATGGTTCTCAGGATGACATATAAGGCATTAAAGCCAGACCATGATGTGCCCTGTAGGAGAGGGGAAGTCGGGAAAACTGCCTTCTTTATAGAAACTTAGGTTGCTATTCAGTCATCAAGTTCCTGTTTGACTCTTCATGGACCCATTTGGGGTTTTCTTGGCAAAGAGCTCATTTTACAGATGAGGAAACTGAGTTGCCCAGAGTGACACAGCTAGTATATGAGACTACAGCTCATTCAGGAGGATGAGGTCTAGCACTCTATCCACTGCACCACCTTGTTGCCTTGATGCAGAGGCTATAATATTCTAAACTTTGAGGCTAGGGATTTCTCCCAGGGTCCCAAATTTTAGCAACTAAAGTTTCCTCTTCATAACATTTCTGACACTCCTGTGCTACAAGACCTCCCTTACCTTCCTTGCTTGATCCTAGGTTGCCAGTCCATGCAATCAATCACTGTTGAGTCACCCTTTTCTGGGGGGAGGGGCATTGCCCCATCCTTTTGCCTGCCCCCTGTTCACTTTCCCATCAAAGACTGGGAGTAATCATCTGGGCCATGGGGGATTCTGACTGTAATATCTGGGGAATGGGCTTTCTCATCTTGGGATGAGTGCCCTCACAAGGACTATGTCTTACTGCTGCTGGGCCTGGGGACTTGTACCACACTTTTCATAGAAGCATCAGGAATGTGGGCAGCAGATGACTTCTGAGATCCCTTCCAGTTTGAAGGCCAATTTATTCTCTACCTACCTGAGTCTTGAGATTAAACTTAGTTTCTCCCAAGTATCAGAAAGACTAGTTCTGGCTCTGCCTGCATTTCCAAAACATTCTGGGGTTTTCTTACATTATAATAGATACATACAGAGAGACAGACAGACAGACAGACAAGCAGGCAGATAGACAGAGACAGAGAGAGAAAAGGAAGAAAGAAAGAAAAAGAAAGAAAGAAAGAAAGAAAGAAAGAAAGAAAGAAAAGAAAGAAAGAAAGAAAGAAAAGAAAGAAATGGAGGGAGGGAGGAAGGAAGGGAGGGAGGGAGGGAGGGACAGAGAAACAAAGAGACATACAGAAGCAGAAACAGATAGAAAGACAGAGACAGACAGAAGGAGAATGAGGGAAAGAGAGAGAGAGACAGAGAGAGAAATGGAGACAGAGTGAGACAGGCAGAGACAGACAGAGAGAGAGAAAGAGAGAGAGAGAGAGAAAAGAGACAGACAGTGACAAAGAGAAAGATGGAGAATGAGAGGAACACAGAGAAAGACAGAAAGAAAAAGAGACAGAGACAGACAGATACAGATAGAGAGACAAAGAGACAGACAGAGACAGAATGAGAAACATAAAGAGAGAGAAGAAGACAGAGACAGGCAGAGAGACAGTGACGGGAAAAGACAGAGAAAGAGACAGAGAGAAACAGAGAGAGAGAGAAACACAGAGTGGAGAGAGAGAGAGACAGAGACTATTTTAAAGTGAGGAGAGTGGGTGAAAATCCTAGCTTTTTCCACGTGTAAAGTAGGTGGGTCCCTCCTCCTCCCTGGGCTTCTGTTTCCTCATGAATGTAGTAATGTGAGAGCTTGTGTAGCCCTGCCTTGATGCTCTGTAGAAATCTGAGCTCTTACTATGGATGTTCCAGCAGAGGTGAGCTGGAAGTCCTCAGGAAGGTCCATTCTAGGCTCTAAGCTGGTGAGGAGCTAGCCCTGGGATGTTGAAGGCTAGACCCCAAAAAGGGTAAGGGGTATTGTACTTATGGGAAGCAAAGCTTCCCATAAAATTCTAGTGGCAGCCTCAGGTCAAGGGCCAACCAAGCCAAGCAGAAAGAGTCATAAGTATGTGGTGAAGGAGATATTGGATTTTGGTTCAGGAAGATCTTGATTAAATCCTAGCACAGACCTGATCCTGAGCCAGTCATCTAACTTGTTTTTTTCAGCTGCAAAATGATAAAATGGCTTGTAAACTCCCTTCTAGTTAAAAATTCATGAGCTTATGATTCTATCTAGGAGATGATCACCATCACTTGTTTGTATATGAAATGATTAATTCTTTGACCAGGGCAATTCAGGAAATGAATAAAAAAAAGGGTTTTAAACTTAGTTTCGTCATATATGGCCCCTTCCACTTGTGCAATGACAACGGTGGGAAGTGGACAGAAGCTGGAAAGAATCACTTTTATGACCAACTATATACATTGTCCTAACCTGCGATACTATATTTCCAATTATTAATAAATTGACATATTATTGGGAAAGGGCAGCTGGACAGCTTAGTGGAATCTGGCCTCAAACATACTAGCTGTGTGACCCTAGGCAAGTCACTTAACCCTACTTGCCTCACTTTTCTCATCTATCAAATAAGCTAGAGAATGAAATGGTAAACCATTTTAGTACCTTTGCCAAGAAGATCCCAAATGGCATCATTAGGAGTGAGACACGACTGAACAACAACAAATATTATTGGGCAACAGTGAACTACATCAGTGTTGATATCTTTGCAATAAATAAAACTAGGAGACAAAAGGAAGCGGTAGCCAAGTGGAAAGATGGCTCATAGATTCTCTTGAGAAAAGCAATATAGTGTAGTGAAAAGAATGCTGGATAATCTGGGTTTCAATCTCAGCTCTGTCAGTAATTCCCATGTAACCTTGAATAAGATACTCCCTCTCTCTGGGCTTCAGTATCTGTATGTGTTAAAAGAAGGGGTGGGAAAGAAAGGAAGGAAGGAGAAATCTGTCCAGTCATCCTGATCTATATCTCACCACTGGATCCAAGTGACTCCAGAAGAGAAAGTAAGGATGGTGACCTTACCCAGCCCTGACTCACTTAAATCCAATTCACTTGTAAGTCATGGCATCACCTCCCTGATATCATTGTCCTCTTTGAGAACAAAGGGCAAAGAGTGGCAATAGTTACCTCCAGGAAGCAAACTAAGATCCCAAACTAGAAGAAACCATAGCCACCCTTTCTCACACAAAGCCAATTTTGCGTCTTAGTCCACTGAGGTCTGTCTCACTTTCAATTAGGAAAGGTCCAGCATGACAGGCTATCATTAGCACAGAAACCTCTATGCTTTAGGAAGGCTTCTCCAGCCTTAGGGAATGGGTTGAGTATCCATGCCCTACTCTATACCACCAAATCCCAGCACAACGACATTACGAGACAATCTAAGAATTAATTCTATATCTTGTTGTCATTCCCTTAGACTACATCACCTATGCAGCAAGCCCCAAAGAGATAGTTAACCCCTTCCACATCACAGGGGTTAGGGGCAAGGCATACCCCCAATCTGGAAAAACCATGGAAAATATTGTGACCCTCCCTTCATACTAGAAAAGAGATCTATTTTTTCATTTTCTTCTATGGATGTTTACCACACCTTCCTGTAAAATTCAGGTTGATGGTATTATACAATACTATACATATGTTTTGTGCATTTCTGAGTTTCTAAACTTCTGTGTTGTCTGCTGGTTTTTATATCATCAGCAGATTCTGAAAAACTCCAAAAAAATTCCCATTTAATTTCTTATGTCAACCTGTGATATAGCAAAACCACAATGAGGAAAGTTGCAGTGTGTAAGGGATAACTGTAGTTTAAAAGGAAGTCTCTGGCCACCAGAGAACTCCAAAATATGCACATTACTTCATAGGAAATGGAGAAATTCTCTCCTGCCCATGAGGCTGGATCCAGACAGATTTTCTCACCCTTCCATCTAAATGTTCTCCATTCTCATTTTTATCCATGAGCTAGCTAGAAAGGAGAATGAGGCTGTAAGAGCTTTTGTATTTCTTTTCAAGCAAATCTTTATTTATTCCTAAGCCAAAGCTTATTAAACAAGTGAATATTGAACCTCCTCATTGCAACTGTAACATGAGTAAAGGGAGACCTTATTTTCTGCTGGTTAAGAGGATTGTAAGGAGGGTAGAGACATATATTAGATGTTTCCGGAAATGATTAGATGCCATTTTGAATCCAGAGACTAACATAAGATTGAAAGACAGAAAATCCCTTACCTTTGAAATGATCGAGGGATCGTTGTAATGTCCTTGTGCTGGGATTTGGTGGTATAGAGTAGGGCATGGATACTCAACCCATTCCCTAAGGCTGGAGAAGCCTTCCTAATGCGTAGAGGTTTCTGTGCTAATGATAGCCTGTCATGCTGGACCTTTCCTAATTGAAAGTGAGAGCCTGACAGAGTCTTAGCATGGGGTGAATGTCTTCTTCCTGTCAATAAAGGTTTGAAGGATCCAGATCTTGTGACTCTTGGTCAGGCCTTGTGATTCCCCTTTTACAAGTTTGATTTTCAGGGCCACAAAGTGCAGGAGGGGAGACCTAAATCGATATCTGGCTCTTAATAGTTCACTCTGTTTCATTTTTCCTCTTAACGAAAAAATCATCAAAGAATTACAGGCGGAGAAGGGACCCCATCGAAATGTTTCTATTACTGACTGGAAAGTAAGCAAAGAGTGAAAGGACACAGGGCTGAGGGTGACAATGGGTGGCAGGAGGAAGAATCCAATAGCATAAAATGAAAGACAGTCAGGGTCAAATATGAGGTCAGCTCCAAGATGCTCGTTAAATAAGAAGTCATCCTCTTGCCTGAGCAGCCATTATCACTTGCTTTGAGAAAACCTGGGGAAATACAACATCACAGGTTTTGTGGACACTCCCCCAGGGATCCTCCAGAGAAATTTCAGGTACAACTGTCCTCAGAGGTTCTTTGCATAACTGAAAACAAACAGGAGGAAAGGTCAAAAAAATAAAAGCCAAAATGGGGGTTAATCCACCATTTCTGTCATGGATAAAGGTCCTTTCTACATAGGCAAAATGAAATCAATTGTAAAGGCAAATATCTAGATCAATAGCAAAAGAGGTGGGAAACAGGCAGAGAGATCTCCCATAGAGGAGGACAAAGGAACGTTTGGGGATCCAGTGACTGCTTACATGGATTCCATCCACAAATGGAATTGAACCAAAAGTCCATTTTGTTTGGCCTACACTGAACTTTGCCATAGAAACTAGGCAGAGTTATCCATTTTCCCTGGAGCCCTTTGGAAACTTTTAAACATTATGAACATTTCAAAATATGTCAAAATCTATTGTGGTCTTGATGCATTTACAGTTGTAAAATGTTAGTACAAGTTCATGACCACCAAAAGGGGACACAAAAAATACTTAGAATCATAGATAGAAGAATTTCCTTAGAATGGGAAGGCCCCAGAGGCTAGGCAGTCCAAGCCCTTTATTTTATAGCAGAGGAAACTAAACACAGAGAGGCAACAGGACACAAGTAGCATGTGACAGTCAGTATTTAAAATTGTGATGCATGGCAACCTCTTTTTTTCCTTTACTAAACTGATTTTTAACCCAACCCTAAATGTTTTATCTTTAGGAAGTTTCAAAATAATCTACTGATTAAACAACCAAGCATATTTATTAAATGATTAATGTTCAATTTATTCCTAGATATGGATTCCAAAGACATCATGGTAGAGTGTGGTGAGAACCTTCCACTCTTAAGTTAGGCTTTTAAAATCCTTAATGTGATACTTTCCAGCTTTCCTATTTAGCCTCTCTGAGCAGTTAGGACCCTTTGATCTTGGAGACAAAAACTGAGACTACACTTGCAAGGCAAAAGGCAGAAGGAAGGAAGGCATCACTGCCTGTCTCCAGGAGGCAGGCATTGTTCTGGGTGAAGATAAAGAGCTACCTCTCTTTGTGTGATGCCTGTTCAACATAACAAAACAGCTTTTCATTATCAGTGATCTCAGTGAAGTTGTAATGTTTTTGCAGAATCACTTCTGGTGTGTTTCTGATTTAAATTAGCCAAAGTGATACTAGTTTGAGTTAGAGGCTTCACTTCATCTCTAAGGGTTTCTGTTTCCTCCCATGTAAAATGCAGGGATAGTATGCAATGGCCCCTCAGGTCCCTGCTAACACTAAATCTTTGGTGCAATGAAGTATTGAAAAAAGAGTGGCAATATGGAAACTTTACTGACACCTTGGACACCAAATGAACAGTTTCAAAATGAGAAACAGACCAAACATGTGACTTTTAGGACTTGAAAAGTGTTATGTAGGCAGTCCCTCCCTCTAACCAGCATGGCTGCCTCCCTTTTACAATCTGGCTGAAAACTGATGAACATGTGGCCAGTGTTGGGAGGAGCCTATTTGAACCTAGGTAGGTTGGTCCTCAGAGAAGGGATACACACTTCTTCACTAGGATCCTGCTTTAAGATTTAGTGACTTTATTTTCTTAAAGTAGAATTGGACCTCTATTTTCTTTCTTTCTCATTTCCATCAGCCTTCATTCCTTGGAGAGACCTATGGATCCTTTGACTATTGTGCCTCCATTTTAGATTCTAACCTGAATCTTTCTAAGAAGTGACAATCAGAATTGTCTTTGAGTGGCCTGAATATTGAATCTGACTTCCAGATTGTTTGTGCTCTTAAATTACATCTTGAAATAAGTTTTTAGAACGTTAGTGCCTCTATATCAGAGGGTCTTGAAGAAGGTCTTCAAAATACTTTGCATTTTAAGCAAAAATATGGTGGCAAAGAACTGGAAATTGCAGGAATCCCTATTAATTGGAGAACAGATGACCAAGATGTGGTATATGATTGTGATGGAATACTATTGTGTTATAAGGAATGATGAACTTGATGAACTGGAAGGCATGGAAAGACTTGCATCAAATAATGAAGTGTGAAGTGAGCAAAACTATGAGAACACTGTATGCAGTAACAGCAATATTGTTTTAAGAATGACTTTGAATGGGTAAGTCATTTTGACTATTATTAATACCCAACTTAACTGTAAAGAACATATGAAGAAAGATGCTATCTGCATCTAGAGAAGGAACTGACAAATAGAAGTACGTATAGAATAATTTACATATACACATGTATATGTCTGTATACATTATGCACACACATACACACACACACTTGTGTATACTTGTTTGTGTCCAGTGGTAATGAGCTCTAGATAGAGGGGGAAGGAAGAAGAGAAGACAAAATTCACATGGTAATTTTGTTGCATATCTTAAGGGAAAGGCAAGTTGTGCGTAGCAGTTTTGCTGTTTCATGTGCAATCATTTTTTTTACTTTACTATTTTATGCAAATGTTTGTTTTATTCCATAAATTAAAAATAAAATATTTTTTAAAAAACATAAATGTTTGTTAATTTGAATTCAATCAACTTGGAATTGGTTATGGATAGAATATATAGAAGAGAAAATAAAATGTTTGTTTTTGCTTCTAAAATGTAGACATCCATTTCTCATGTCTAAAGGCTTGAACTTAAGAGTCCCTTGTCTGTACCAGACAACTTTGGAGGCAGTTGAAAAGATGAGTACTTCAATTCTCATGTGACCAAGATAAATAATCTAGAAAGGATGGGAAAGACTGCATTCTGTAAGTAAGTTGGAATCCAACATCTTGGGCAAGTCCTCCATTTACTTAACTTAAATGAAATCTCCAATCACTTCTCATCTCTTGACAATAGAACTTCAGAACGATTTCATCCCAGGTGCTGACCTCTCATAAAACCCACAGTCAGATGTTGGAAGCCAGAAAGTCTTGGGCTGTATGGGGGTGAAAAGTGAGAAAACAACAATAAAATCCACATGGGCTGGCAAGGGTTGTTTTGTCATAACTCATACCTGAGAATTCAGTCTGTCGACCTGAAATTGGGAAGTCAGATTCATCTTCCATAGCCGTACTTTCTCTTGATTAAGCTTTTCAAGATCAAATCTCTTCCCTTTGAAGCTTTATTTGTAGATTTGTACATAGGGTGTCGAACTAGTCTGTGACTAGTTGATTCCCTTCTCTTAACCTTTGTTAAATGGATTTCAGAAAAGGATTCCCTCTGTGGCCATATACCTCCAGTCATTTTTGGGTCCTTTTCTTGTCCATTTTCCTGTGCCATCAATACATCTGACTTAATATTTTGATTTTAATATCCATCCTTCATCCTTTGTGTCATGTTTTAAATAACGGGCAGTCCTATCAGACCACTGTTTGAGATTGAGTATCAGTATATACAAATTTTCTGGAGAAAGTGTAGCACTGAGTCAAAAATGGCAAGATTGTGGTTGAATATGAGGAAGGAAGGAAAGAAGAAAAAAGAAAGGAGGAATAGAGAAGAAAGGAAGGAAGAGAAAGGAAGAAAGGCTGAAAGTGATAATGGATGAGAGGAGGGGTGAAAGGAAAGGAAAAGGATGAAGGAAAGAAGAAAGGAAGGAAGGAAGGAAGGGAGGAAGGGATAAAGGGAAGAAAGAAAAAAGAAAAGTATGCATGGCACCAGAATGACATTTTTGCCAGGTAATTGGGATTTGGTAGGCATGCAAGAGGGTGAGGCCAGGTGTACAGGTCTTTGCTCTGTGCTCACTATTGTTGTTGTGTTTGTCCCTCATTCTCGAAGAGGACAATGACATCAACATGATGATGACTTGGAGCTGACTTTGATTTGCGTGAGGGAGGGCTGTGCAGGGTCACCAACCTCACTTTCTTCTCCTGAGCCACCTGGGTTTCATCAGGACAATTGGAGATGGCCCAGGATGCAATGTGAGACCCTGGCCCTTTCAGGCTAAAGTCTTATAGCATTCTCTCTTTGAGTAATATATACTCATTCAATGAATACACTTCTTTAAGTAGTTGCTCAAGAGATGGCCCCTTTAATCAAAATAAATCAAACTGGGAGTAATTGTTTCTCTCTTACCCACTCACTACTGGGTAATTTGTTGTATCCTTGGTGAAGAAGCTCTGGGACATAAAAGAAGCAGAAAAGAAGAAGAAAAAATGATGACATAGGACTGGTCCCCTTGTAATCGGAGCCTATTTTTTGCTTTTCTCTATATCTCCAGTGCTTAGCACAATACCTGGGGCAGCTAGGTGGTACAGTGGATAGAGCACCAGTGCAGGAGTCAGGAGAACTTGAATTCAAATCTCACCTCAGACACTTGACACTCACTGGCTGTGTGACCTTGGGCAAGTCACTTAACCCCAATTTCCTCATCTTGGGTCATCTCCAGTCATCCTGATGAATATCTGGTCAGTGAATTCAGATGGCTCTGGAGAAGAAGTGAGGCTGGTGACCTGCACAGCCCTCTCTCATTCAAAACAAAGTCAAGTGCAAGTCATATCATCATTTCTCTGTTGGCATGTCCTTCAGGCAACAAAAGGCAAACACACACAATACCTGGCATATAGTAGATGCTTAATAAATGCTTATTGGCTGATTGACAGTGAGAAGTAGTATGTTGTAATGGAAAGCCAGGAAGGTATGTCTTCAAATTCTGCCTCTGGCACCTACTGGTTGGATGACCCTTGGCAAGTCATGTAACTTCTCATTGTTCTAGGTAGCTCTCCATCACCCTGCATTTAGTAGATGGGAATTTTTTCACCTGGGGCTTCTTCCCTGCAGTGAAATCACAGATCCAGGCCCTATCCCTTTACACACCGAAGCTCATTTGAGCCTCTCAGCAACTTTGTGGGACAGGAACTAGAAGAGGTGATGGCACAGGCCCGTAGCTAGTCAGGGTCAAAAGAGTGATTTGAGCCTAGGTCTACTTGAATTCAGGTTCAGCCCACTCTTCACTCTTCCTTTTACATGTTCAAATTTTTCCAATTCTATTTGCTTCTAGAATTTTAAGGAGATCCCAGATCCCTAAAACAGAAGAACCATTGCAAAGATGCATGGCTGGGGTGTGTGGCGGTATGGATATATGAGGATGAGCAGTTTACCTTTAAGGAGAAAATTGTGCCTGGAAATGAGGATAGAAAAATCATGGGATCCATGACTGCTAGCAAAGAAAAATTGGAAGCAATCATCTCAATGAAAAGTAGCTGCAGCCGCTAGAATTAGGGAGCTTTGGATGCTTAGTCGTTTTTAACGATGGCCCCATTTGGGGTTTTCTTGTCAAAGATGTTGGAGTGGTTGGCCATTTTCTTCTGCAGCCGATTTGACAAAAGAGAAAACTTAGGCAAACAGGTCCCATAGCTGTCTGAAGCTGATTCAGGAGCACTCCTCATCAAAACCACCACCTTCTGTGACGTATTATCACCGAGGGTCATTAGTTACGTTCCTGGCCAAACCAGAACTCCAGGAACCAGGCAGTCTGTCCAGCCTGATACAGAGCAAAGAAGCAACAGAGCCGAATCTCAGTAACATCACTTACATTTATTACCTGTGTGACTTAGGGCAAGTAGCCCAACTTTCCTGGGCCTTAGTTCCCTTATCTGCAAAATAATTATACTAGATGGTCTCGGAAATTCCTTTCACCTCTTTGTCCATGCTGCTTTCATCATCCTACTCCCTTACTCAAAAATCTTCAGTGGCTCCCTATTACCTCTAGGACAAAATATACAATTCTGAGTCTGGCATTAAAAATTCTTTCTAATACAGATTCCTTCTTCCTTTCCACTCGTATTATGCATGACTCTGCTTCACATAGTCTATTGTCATCAAACAGGCTTACTTTCTATTCCCTGTATATATAAGAAAGATGGCAAATGTTAAACAATCAACTCTTTTAAAAAATGGATGCCTCTCACATTTTCATGTGTATTATGAATTATTGATATTTGTCCATTACTTTTTTTAAAGTATAGACAATCAACAAAACAATAAACCAAGGCCTGATTTGTAGCACTTGCTGATTCTGAAGTACAAATGCTTACACTGGGCTTTTAACAAATCAGATCCCTTTCAAGAAGACTTCGACCCATCCCTGCCAGCATACATTGCATCTCTACCTCCCTACCTTTCAACATCCACGTCAGGACTCCTGGCACTGAGCTACTTCTCTAGGCCTATTAAGCATTGTTCTTTTTCCCCAAAGTCTAGCAAACTGTCCTTACTAATATCCATAAACAGCATTCCATTTCACCATCTCTATTCCTCTGCCTGGGCTGTCCCCCATTCTAGGAATGCCCTTCTCCGCATCTTGGCCTCTTAGAATCACTGCTTTCTTTAAAATCTCAGCTCAGATATCATCTCCTAAACATTTCCTTTTCCTGATCCCCAAGATGCAAGGTCCCCCCCAAAATTGCCTTTTCTTTACTTTGTGTGCATTTGCATAGCTCATGACCTCCAACAGATTAGAAGCTCCTTGAGAGCAGAGACTGGTTTGTTTTGTTTTCCCATTTCTAGCACCATGTCATCTCTTAATAAGTACTTGTTGATTGACTAATTGGAATAGATTCCTTTCCTCATACCATCCTCTTAGATTCCCTAGCTTTTCCCAGATGCCACCTCCTACATGAAGCCTTCCCTGATTCATTTGGTTAATACTGCTTTTTCCCTTTAAGTTACTTGGTACTGCCTCAATGGGGACCCAGATCATCCTCTGCTGTCTCCCCCTCCCCTTCCTTCTCCTCTCCAAAGGAAAGAAAATTTGGATGGCTAGAGGATACCCAGTTAACTTGAAGTTTCCTGGCTAGATTTCTTCCTTTCCTTTCCCTTTCCCTTTTCCTTTCCTTTCCCTTTCCTTTCTTCTTTCCTTTCCTTTCCCTTTCCTTTCCTTTTTCCTTTCCTTTCCCTTTCCCTTTCCCTTTCCTTTTCTTTTTTTCTTTCCTTTCCTTTTTCCTTTCCTTTCCTTTCCTTTCTTCTTTCCTTTCCTTTTTCCTTTCCTTTCCTGTTCCTGTTTTCTGGACCCTCCTGACTCAAGAGTGATTATCAATAGTAACTGTTGCTCTTTCCCTCCCAGCTTGATTTGGTTATTTTTCTTTTGCTCATCAAAGGGGCCATCCCCTGACTACTTATTAAACAGGCATATTCACTGACTGGGCCTTACTTCACCCTAAGTGAGTACCTGAATAGGCCTTAAACTAAAGGGGCCAAGGTGTCCCATTGCATCCTTGGATATCTCCAGTCATCCTGATGAATATCGGATCACTGGATCCACATGACTCAGAAGGAGAAAGTCAGGCAAGTGACCTCCTTCACTCAAAACAAAGCCAAGTGCAAATCATGTCATCATTTCTCTGATGACATGGTTTTTATCAAGAATGAAGGATGAACATAACAACTTGATTCTAGAGGCAGCTAGGTAGTGCAGTGGCTAGAGAAAAGGACCTGATGTTACCTCCTGCCTCAAACACCTTGCAGCTGTGTGACCCTCAGGAAGTTTCTCAATCCCTCTGTCATAGTTTCCTCATCTTTAAATTTGGAATGATAATTAGAAGAGTTACTCCCCTCTCCCCTCAGGGTTATTGTGAGGACCAAATGAAATAATACTTGTAAAGACTTCATTTGCTTATTGGAAAAATGGGGATAGTTGTGAGAATTAAGCAACACAAAATTTGTAAGCATCTTGTAAATCTTAAAATGTTAAATACATACTAGCTATTCTTATTATTAACTTTGTGTTTTGTCTATATATGTATGTTTGTATGTATACATATATGTATATATATACATACATATGTTTTCCTAATATAATGTAATTACCTTAAAAGTGGAGCAGGTTTTGTTTTATCTTCTTATCCTCAAGCCTTAGCTCAGAACCTGGCATATAGTAATCACTTAATTAATGCTTATCCAGTTGGATTTAATTGGATCAACCTGAAATGAATCATTGGTAAAATAAAAATAGAATAGGGAAGATAGGGAAAATAAATGTTTAAGTTCTCCTTGGAGAAGGAGCCTGACATTTCTTACATTTTTAAACTTAAACTACAATACCACACAGGCACAGAGAGAGCCTTGGTGAGAGAAGCTTAGCTGTCTAGATTATTTCTGCTAATGGAAAAGTGCGGCTCATCTCCAGGGAGGGTTGATCTGGAGCTCTGCACAATATCACCACTCATATAGGTGAAAGCCATCAATCTAAAGAGCTGGGAACACTTGATAAAGTGGAGAAAACAACCTTGTGGTTAGGAATGGGCAAGTCTAAGCCCTAAATGTCTGTCTGGAGACTTAAGGTCACAGAGCACCCATGGGTACCAATGGCATTCTTGAGAATTGTTGCCTATGAAAAGCAAGCAGAGTAAAAAATGAAAAAAGGAAGGAGAGAAAGGAGAGAAATTGAAGAAGGGAGAGGAAGGAAGGAAGAAGGAAGGAAGGAAGAGAGGGAGGGAGGGAAAGAGAGAGAGAGAGAGAGACAGAGAGAGAGAGAGAGAGAGAGAGAGAGAGAGAGAGAGAGAGAGAGAGAGAGA
>CM053774.1:123216439-123271797 GCA_028658325.1 Potorous gilbertii | reverse complement strand
TGATGGGATTCTCTCACATGTGGTACACATTATAGGGAAACTTGAAGGCTAAGTTGAGGGTTGACCAGGAGTGCAGAGGACTTCTGGCCACAGCTAGTAGTGCTTTAGGGGACAAGGAATCTGGAATTACTGTTCAGCTTCAAAGCTTTCTCTTCAGCTCAGTGACCTACTCAGTCCTGGAGAAGTTGAATCAGATGGTCTGCACAGAGGGTGTCGAGCAGGGCTCCCAAATGCAGTTGAGCTGTTGAGCAGCCCAAAGGTTGTTTTGAGGTTCAGGTCAGGGGCTTCCTTCTGAAAAGATTGTTCTAATCACCCCGTTCCCTAGGGCCCCTCTCAAACACTCCATATTAGTTTCCATATATACATTTTGTATTTATTCATCTATGTATATGATCTCTTTTTTTTTCTTTTTGTCTTTGGATATCAAGTGCCTACTATTTAAATACTTGTTGAATTGAAAAGAGAAAGGAAAAGAAGACAAGGGAAGGAAATGAATGAGAAAGGAAGGAGGAGAAGGCAAAAGAAGGAAGTTATGGGCCAGTAAAGGCATGATTAAGCTTTGCTTCCCTACCAAGAGAAAAAAACACACACTTTCTTTTGGCGTTTGTTCTAGCCAGTTTGAACAGAAACAATCTTTTCTTCACTTGATATATAGAACATACTCTTTACCTTCTAAATGTGAAAGAAGAGGTAGGGTGGTATATTGGAAAACACTAAACTTAGAGTCAAAAGAGACCTGGCTTTAAATTCTGATATATGATAACTAGCTTTGTGACCGTAGCCAAGTCATTTAACTGTTTTAAAACTCAGTGTCCTCATTTGCTAAATGGGGAAAATAATGCATGTTTTTTTGTGAGGATCAAGTGAGATAATGTATGAGAAGTGTTTTGCTATATAAATGACAGTTATATAGTACAAGCATATATATATATGCATATGTATGTATATATATAATATATATATACATACATACATACATCCATGCCCCTCTCTCTAGCCTGCCTGTTCCAGTAAGCTTGGAATCACAAGACCTGAGTTCAGACCATGACTATGCCCCTTAATTGCTGTTGTTTCCCATTTCCTTTTGAACAGGATCAATGACATCACAGGGTAATACCTTAACTAATGCATGCATTTGATTTAAGCGAGGCAGGGTTGCACAAATTTATGCCTTGCTCTCTCTTCCAGAGTCTTTATCGAATTCCAGTGGCAAGAGAAAAGTCAGGGTGAGGGATGCTAGCCCAGGATGCAGTGGATGACCTTGGTTTCTTCAATTTTTGACCAAGCTCCAAGTGCTCCTCAGTGTTCACTTCAGCCATCTTCATGGCCATTGGAACAAATTGTTCATATCTGCCCATTCCAACTGGGTGAAGTCTTCACGTGCTTGGGCTAGACGCCCAGATAACTCACTGATGGCTTTGAGTCCTGTCAATTACTCTCAGTCTGGTTTAGTCCAGCTGCCGAGAGAGTTTACTGGGATGTGGACACCCTGCATGCTACAGCTTCTTGGACCACAAGTGAGATTTGGCAAGAGGTGGACCCCAAAGCTGGATGAGCAGCCCTGAAAGGGTTCCTCAAGCCCTCACACCAGAGGGGCTAATCCACCTAAACACCCATGCTCCCCTGCCACCTGTATAACTTTGGACAAATACCTTCCCCTCCTTGCAGCTCAGCTTCCTCAAATATAAAATGAAAAATAGAGTAAGCACAATGGAAACAGCATGAGGTCTGGAGTTGGAGGACTGGACTTAAATCCCACCATCACACGCTTACAAGCCGTGTGACCTTAGGAAAGTCACTGGGCCTCAGTTTTCTCATTCCTTAAATAAAAGGGATAGGCCAGTGAACTTTCTAGGTTCCCTTCCAGGTTCAAATCTATGAACCTTTGAGAAGAGGTTGTAATCTATGATCTCTGAAGTCCCTTCCTACTCAATCAATGATTCTTAAAATGAACAAATATTTGCATTTGAAAAGAAGAACCCTATAATTTTAATTCATCCTCTCTGATGATGTGTGATCAGCTATAAGATCCCATAGAAGATGGATCCTATATGCCATTTAGGGATCACAAATCTAGACTGGAAGGGATCTTAGAAGCTATTTAGACCAACACTCCCATTTCACAGATGAGGAAACTGAGGACTCCAGAGGTAAAGTCATTTAGTCAACATCAAAAGGTAGTAAATTATAGACAGGATTTTAAACCCACTTCCTCTGACCCCAAAGGCATTATTCTTCCAGCCAGACTGATGACCTGATGTTTGAACAGTTCCAGTTCTCTCTTCTCCTTATCTCATCATAGATGGAATTTATGTATGACTTCTCCAAACAAGACTTCAGAAAGAAGGAACATTCTATCTTCCAGGCATCTTGAAGAGTCTGTTTCATAAGACAATCTATTTTGGCTCAAGATCCACATCAAACGAATTCCTAGGTAATTGTTCCAATACATGTATTAAAGATACAAGCACCAAGTTCAAATGACTCCATTTGTAAGACTACCAGTGACTGAAGACCTCACTACTCCCTCTGTCTCTGCAGAGGAGCTCATCTATATCTGCCTTTCCCCCACAGTATGGTATCACTATCCCCTTTTCCACAGAAAATGGAGAGGTACGTGATGTGTGAAGGGGCAGATAGTGTGCTAGACCTAGAATCAGGAAGATCTGACTTCAAATCTGGATTCAGATACTTACTAAATATGTGACCCTGGGCAAGCCCCTTAACATTGTTTGACTCCATTTCCTCATCTGCAAAATGGACTGGAGAAGGAAACAGCTAACCACTGCAATATCTTTGCCAAGAAAAGAAAACCTGAAATTGGGTCATGAAGAGTCAGACACAACTGAAATGACTCAATGACAGCAGTATTGTGTAACAGGCCAGCAGAGAAATATTGTCAATAGCAATTGGAATGTATAAGAATTGCTTGGTATAAAAATACCACTGAAGACGTGTAAATGAATAAAGCATCTGTAAAGCACTTACTATGCACACCATACTTTGCTAAGTACTGGAGACACAAAGAGAAAAGTGAGAGAGACCCTATTCAAGGAGTTCACATTCTAATGGGGAAATCCACAGTTGGAAGGTTTCAGTTGCAAATCAGATGGTCCCATGGATTGTAATTTTTAGTGTCTTTCCACTGATAAAATTACATCAACTTGCACTGTTGACCCATTGGACAGTACCAAGAACTTTCCTTTCTAGAACTCCAATAGCTGTGGCTGCAGCCCCTGTAGGAGCAGGGGCCAGGCTTCATCTCCCAAGAGGCTGCTTCCTGGAATGATGGGTGAAGGCACTGGGTGGGAAGCTTAGCTATTCCCAAGGTTCTTGGGTTCAGGGCCTTCCCCATCAAGGACTGAGGGAAGATGACTGTCAAGGTGGTGGCCATGATTTGACTCATCTGGCACATGTTCCATCTCTTCTGTCCCTTAGGGTGACTGGCTGCTTCAGCTAGGCTGACTTGCCTGCCTTGTGTAGAGAGGTTGCTTGGGATGGCCAGCCCCTTCTTCACAGGAGTTTCTTCCCCAGATGACAACTTTGAGGGTTGTGTCTTTTGGGCGATGCTGCCCCACCAGGGTGCCAGTGCCTAGCTGCTCACTAAATGGTTTAGTGAGCGGTTGTTGCTGGTAGTGATGCATGGTTGGGTGTGAGCGGTTGTTGCTGGTAGAGATGCATGGTTGGGTGTGAGTGGTTGTTGCTGGGTAGTGATGCATAGTTGGGCGTTGGTGAGCCACTCAGGTAGCAAGAATGAGAAGTAACAGAGTCCCAAGTACTTTTCAGATACCTCAAAATTTGAAAATAACCACCAAAGCCTCCCCCCACATTGGGTGGATGCTCTACGGAGGTTAACCAGAAAAACAAGGAAAAGGACAGCATGGGAGAAGGAGGCAGGGAGGAGGTAGGCTTTTCCCAGGAGGAAATTTCTCAATTTCCTGCACCTCTATATACCTGGTGAGGATTCTAGAATGGTTCCCTATTTAACAGTTATATCAAACCTATCTGTATCTATTATATATACACATATGTATATATACATGTGTTTATATGCATATATAATATATGTTTATATCTATAAACAAATTATGGGACTAGAAAGGGCATTGCCTCTAAAGTCAGAGAACCTGAGTTCAAATCTCACTTTGCCATACCACCTGTGTGACCCTGGATAAGTCACTTCTCTAAGATTGCATTTCCTCACTTATAGAAGGAGGTTGAATTGGATGGCCTCTGACATGCCTTCTAACTCTAGTTTGGCATCTGTGACTATGTGATTCTTCTAAAAAATCTCCCCTGGCTCTCAGGACCCACCCCCAGCTTCATATCTAACGTACCGGGCACAAGGAGAAAGGGTTTAGGTGGGCTTCCCAGCACCACATGGGAAGGGTCAACTGCAGTACTTGCTACAATAATATGATAAATAATATAACATATATTTTTATTATTTTGTAATTTCATAACTGCAGTTTTATGTAATAGATTTCCTTCCCAATCCTCTTTTTTTTTATTTTATGCATCTAAAACATTATTCAGAGAAGGAGCTTTGTACATCTCATAAAGTCCAATAAAACACTGGACTACAAAGAAAGGCCAATACAGTCCCTGATCTCAGGAATATTACATGTAATGGGAGAAATAACGTGGAAATAAAGAAGAATCTGAAATGACCCACAGAGGAAGTAGAAGATAGCCTTCCAAGGGATCATGGCTTAGCTTTTCTTGATCCATAGGTTCCAGCTCTTGAGAACTTCTTATATTTCTGGTATAATGGACCCAAATGAAGGATAACTGAAGGAAACCCAGTGTACTCCACTGATTTCCTTGCAATGTCAAGACCAAGTGAGAAAGGCCCCTGGCACATTGGGTGGCCCCTCTGTGGTGAACTTGTGGGAGGTGAGTTGTGCTGGATGGACAGGCCTGGAAGGAATTTGATCTACGTCATTGGAGGAAATATCATCATAACCACAGTCATTAGGTATTAATGACTAAGGTCACTGAGTATTTGAGTAACAATAACTGACACATATATAGCAATTAAATGCTTTATTTACACATGGAGTTGCAGAAGACTTAAAAAATTGCCCTTCTGTGGACTGTCTTCCCTTCAGATAAAGCCTTCATTTCAAATTAATAACATGTGTTGCAGTTTTTTATTGTGAAGAATTATGAAATTCTTTTGTGTTCTTACTGTTTGCTTTTCCACTTAGGAGATTCACAAAGGCTTAGAAACCACTGCCACCCATTTTGAAAGAAGTACAAATTCACCACCAACCAAACTCATGTGAGTAAACAACTGTGTTCTCTTTGGTAATTGAATATCCTTGGAATCAGCTCATCCCCTGGTCAGAGGAGCAAATTTCTTTCCTACTCTCATGTCCAGAAAAGCAACTGCTAAGTCCAGGCCTGTTTGCTGAGGGAGGTTAGATTAATGAAGTACCTATTCCTATGCAATTACCTATGCAAGTCTAAGGCTGAATTTTGACCTCAGTCATTGCTCCTGAACAAGTAATTGCAGTGGGGAAAATGATTCTCCAGGAATTAAATAGTATTGTTCAGTCCTGATAGCTCTTGGCAGAAAGTCATGATTATAGGACCAGTCCCACTTCAGTCATTTTTCATCTTTAGCTATGTGATGTAGTAGATAGAGTACCAGGAGGGCCTGAGTACAAATCTGGTCTCACTCTTTCTAGCTATATGAACCTGAGCAAGTCATTTAACCTTCTTTGCCTCAGTTTCCTCATCTGTAAAATGACCTGGAGAAGCAAATGGGAACCCACTGCACTATATTTGCTAAGAAAACTCCAAATAGAGTCATGAAGAGTCAGATATAACTGAAAATGACTCAACCACAGCAAAAGGAGAGAACTTAAAATACGATACTACAAACGATAAAATATAAAGGTTTATAACCAAGGATAACTTATCTGGAAAAACTGAACCTAATAATTAATGAAAGAGGACTTATAAGCACACCTAATAAAAGGACCAGAGAGTCTTTGAAATGTAAACACACATCAAGAGAAACCCAGAAAGGCAAATACATTGGACAAGTTGAGAGAGATATGATGAGGAAATGCTGACTTTCTAATAGAGGGTGAAGAAACCAGCATTCCATTATGACTCCTAAATTTTTGAGTGTGAGATGAAGTTAAATTAAAAAAAAAACCTCAAGCCCTGGGAATGGAAGTGGAGGTAAGGGGGTCTTCTATTTTGAAGACCTTAAAATAAGAAAGGAAAAGACATAGAAAAGACACACTAATGAAGAAAGGGAAATGAAAGGATGGAACTTATTATTTCTAGGTGTGTAGAAGCAAAAAACTATACCAATGTGGAGGAAGGGGTGGGGGAGGCAGGACTCACATGGTCCTGGTTTTCATCCAAATGGGACAAAAGAGCCCTAAATCCAGACCACCCTCCAGTGGTCTCTTTGCTCCTGTGACATCAGAGGACACATCCCATTTTACATGAAGCTGGATCTTGAGGGAAGATGTTGAATAATGCAAACATCGCCTTCTTTCACTTCTTTCAAATCACTGCAGTCCAGCCTAGACTCACCCCTCAGTGATTAACATACTCCTATCCCACTAAAATCCCCCTATCAGAGTGACTCTAAAACCCTGGTTGTCATTGTACAAACCTTATTTCCCAACTCCCACTGCCCACTCCCTTACTCCCATCACCCTCAACCTTATTCACAAAGTCCTAGTCATGATCTTACTTGCACCTTTCATTGTGTTCTCTGAAATTCCTGTTCCTTAGTTAAGAAACTTGCTTTCATCTTAAAACTTCTTTTCCAGCCCTACCAGATCCAAAACTATATTATAAAACAGCAATCATCAAAACTATTTGTACTGACTAAGAAATAGAGTGGTGGATTAGTGGAATAAGTTAGGTACCCAAGGCAGTAGTGAACGACTATGGTAAGCTGACGTTTTATAAATCCAAAGACTCCAGCTTATGGGATAAGGACTCACTATTTGACCAAAACTGCTGGGAAAACTGAAAAACAGTCTGACAGAAACTAAGCATAGACCAACATCTCACACCCTATACCAAGATGAGGTCAAAAGGGGTACATGATTTAGACATAAAAGATGATACAATAAGCAAATTAGGAGAGCAAAGAATAGTTTACCCTTCATATTTATAGAGAAGAGAAAAATTTATGACCAAATAAGAGGTACAGAACATAATGAAATGCAAAATGGATAAATTTGATTACATTAAATTTAAAAGTTTTTGCACAAAGTCAATGCAACCAAGATTAGAAGGAAAGCAGAAAGCTAGGAAACATTTTTTTTAACAGTCAGTGTTTCTGATAAAGGTCTCATTTCTTGAATATATAGAGAACCAAGTCAAATTTATAAGAATTCAAGTCATTTACCAATTGATAAAGATCAAAGGACATGAACAGGCAGTTTTCAGATAAAGAAATTAAAGCTATCTATCGTCATATGAAAAACACTCTAAATCACTATTGATTAGAGAAATGCACATTAAAACCACTTTGAAGTACCACCTCTCACCTATGAAATTGACCAGTATAACAGAAAAGGAAAATTATAAATGTTGGAAAAGACATGGGAAAATTGGAACACTAATGCATTGTTGGTGGAGTTGTGAAGGGATCTAACCATTGTGGAGAGTAATTTGTAACTGCCTTAAGAATCATAAAACTCCATATCCTTTGATTTAGCAATACCATTTCATGGTCTTCATTTGAAAGAGATCATTAAAAAGAAACAAGGACACACATATACAAAAATACTTAAAGCAACTCTTTTTGTGGTGGCAAAATTTGGAAATTGAAGGGGTTCCCATGATTGGGGAATGACTGAACAAGTTATGGTATATGTGTAATCTATGGAATACTATTGTGCTATTAAGAAATGATGAACAGGCAGACTTCAGAAAAATCTGAAGAGACTTACATGAACTGATGCTTAGTGAAGTAAGCAGAACCAGGAGGACATCATACACAGTAACAGCAACATTGTGCAATGACCAACTTTGATAGACTTTGCTCCTCTCAGCAATACAAGGATCTAAAACAATTCTGAAATACTCATGACAGAGAATGCTATCCACAGCCAGAGAAAGAACTATGGAGTCTGAATGCAGATCAAAGCACACTATTTTCACTTTTTTTCATGTTTTTTTCCCCTTTCTTTAATTCTTCTTTCACAATGTGACTAATGTGGAAATATGTTTAATATCATTGTACATATAAAGCTTATATCAAATTGGTTGCTGTCTTAGGTAGTGTGAGGGTAGGGAGGGTGGGAGAAAAATTCAAAAGCTTACAAAAATGAATGTTGAAAACTATTTTATATCTATTTGTAAAAAGATACTATTAACTGGGGTAAAAAACTTCTTCTCTCACTCTCTATTTTCTAGTTCTCACCCTAACCCTTTCACTCATTCCTAACTCATTCCTAACTCACTGATCTCAGTGAGGAGATTGTAATACTCCTTACTCTCCATTGCCACATCTAGACTCACCCTCTACCACTATCACTCAGGAATCTCCCCTCCATTCAGTTTCATTGAATCCAAACTCATCACCCAATCAAGATTATCTTAGCTATTCTCTACCAACCCCAGGATATGCTATTTCTTCATTGAACTCAGTGCCTGACTCACAGTCTTCCTCCCCACACTAACTACTGCCCTTTACTAAGGAAATTCCAAATACATATTGAGATTCCCTCAAACATTTCTCAATTCCTCAATCTACTCATTTCCCATGACTTATCCCTCCATTCTACCTCAGCTGGATACAAATATAGTCATACCCTTGATTTTGCCGTCATCCATAAATGTTCTATTTCCATGTTAGTAAACCCTGAAATTCTTTTATCTGATCATAAACTTTTTAAAATTCCATCTTTCTCTCTGTCTTAGGATCTGTAATCTTCTTTCTCGCTAGGACCTCCAATCTATCAGTTTTTACTATAAAAACTCAGTTTTTATTTTTCCTCCAGCCAATCTTCTTTGCACTGCTTATACTCTCCTCTCTTCTCTATATTGCTAAATCCATTTGACTGAACAGTACTCCCTACACTCAAATTGGTTGCCCCTTTATTCTATCACTAATTTTGCCTTTCCAAAACTCAACCTTGGATTGTTCCACCATCTGCCCTTTTTGTTCCTGTCCATGTGCTGCTGAACATTGCTGGAGAAGATCAAAAAGCCATCCTGCCTGGGTCCACAGTAAATCTGTTCTAAGTCAATGAAGAATGTCAATTAAGTCGTTAATACAAGACAATACTTTTGTACCTTCCTGATCAATTCACTATCTTACTCATCACAGAGGGTATTCCAAACTTTTTCATCCCTTCTTAAATGTCCCATTGGTCAAATATACCATGGTTCCCTCACTCTTCTCAGTTGAGAATCTTTCTCATATTAAGCTAAAAAAAAATAAAACTGAGGCAGCTCACCTAGGGCTCTCTTTCTCCTCTCCTCCTCATCCCAAACTACTAAGATGTCTTCCTCCACTATTTTTTACATGAATAAATTCCCCCTTCTCTTTGTCAAAGCACATTTCTCTCCATGCCTGAGTACATCTCATCCTGTCTTCTCTAACACATTTCCCCATCTATTATCCCCACTGTCTCTAATCTTTTGTCTCTTCCTATCTAATTGCTATAACTCTGATGTTTACAACATACCTCTATCTCCTTCATCTTTTTTAAAAAAATGCTAACTTAATGCTAATATCAATCAATAAGCATTCATTAAATGTCTGTTATGTACCAGGCACTATTCTAAGTACCTTCTTTCTACCACTTATCCTACATCTTTCCTCCTTTTGTGTCTACACAACAAGGCTTTCTACAATAGATCTACTTCTTCTCCTCTCATCCTTTTCTAAACTCTTAACAATCTGGCTTCATAGTTCAACTTAAACTATTCTCTCTAAAGTCAGTAATGACTTCTTAATTTCCAAATCTTTTGCTTGATATTCATCTATCCCTCTTAAGTTTTCTTTAGCCTTTCATGTTATCCATCACCTTCTTCTCTTTGATACTCTCTTTTCTAAGTTTTCTTGACCCTACTTTCTCCTTGTTCTCATACTTTCTACCCAGTGCTTCTCATTCTACTTTACTCTGTCTTTATTTGGGTCTCTCCTACTAGTTGCAGGTGCCCCCAAAGCTCTACCCTTGGCTATTTCCTTTTATATTATCCTTCCTATATATTAAACTTTGTGTATACTGTCATGCTTGGTGATCTCATGAATGTCTATGGATTCAATGATCATCTCTGTACAGATGATTGTCAGATCTATTCATTTAGCTTTAATCTGTCCTTTGGAAGCAGCTAGGTGAATAGAGCATTGGATCTAGAGTCAGGGAGACATGAGTTCAAATCCAGTCTCAGACACTTACTACCAGTGGGACCCTGGGCAAGTCATTTAATCTCTCTTGCCTAATCCACTAGAGAAGTAAATAGCAAACCAATCCAGTATCTTTGCAAAGAAAACCCCATGGACAGTATTACAATGCAGTCCATGGGATCATGAATAGTCAGACTCAACTGAACAACAACTACATCATCTTTCTCAACCTTCAGTCTTACAACTCCAACTATTAGACATCTTAAACTCAACATTTTCAGAAGTGAACTAAACACTTTTCCTCCTCTCACCTTTAACATCCCTAGTCCTGTCAATAATAGCACCATCCTCCTGGTCATCCAGATTTGAAGCCTAGATGTCATCTTCAAGTGCTCCCTCTAACCCTAGCCCTAACCTTGTCAATTCCATCTACACAACATCTCTCACATACTCTCTCTTTTTCTCATCTGAAACTGTCCCCATGGCAGTGCCCGGCCTTATCACCTGGACTATTGCAGTAGTTTTCTGTTTGGTCTCCTTGCCTCAAGTCTCTCTTCACTCCAGTCTATTTTCACTCAGTTGCCAAAAGGATATTTCTAAAATATAGACCATATCATGCCTTTATTCATTAAACCACAATGACTCCCCCTTACCTCCAGGATCATATATTAAATCATCTAGCTTTTAAAGTCTTTTAAAATTTGGCCCCTTCTTATCTTTCTAGTCTTCTAATACTCTACTTGCCTCCATATGGTTTGTGATATGATGACATTGTCCTTTTTGTTGTTCCTTTAACAAGAAATTCCATCTTCTGATTCTGTGTCCTTTTTTTGGCTGCCCATCGTGCCTGGAATGATCCCTCTTCATCTCCGTTTCCTGACTTCTGCAGTTTCCTTGGCTGTTTACAAATTTCAACCAAAATGCCACCCCATCTAAGATTTTCCTACTGCCATGCCCCTAAGTACACACACAGACATAAACACAGACACAGACACACACACACACATACACACACACACACACACACTGCAAGCACCAGTTCTCTGAGATTCCCTCCTATTTATATTGTCTATATTTTGTGTGAACATAATTTTGTTTCCCTAATTAGAATGGAAGTTCCTTGAGGGCAAGGACCAAGTTTCTGTGTGTGTATGCATGTGTGTGTGTGTGTGTGTGTGTGTGTGTGTGTGTGTCCTTAGAATTACCACAATGGCACAAGCACTTAATTAATGTTTGTTGACTGACTGACAGGCCACCTTCCCTACATACCCTCACTTAGTGTGCTAAAGTCATGACATTAAAGTCAACAGGGAGACTGACAAGAATAGAAAAAGGAAAGTTTGGTTTAAGATTAAGGGCAGAATAAGGAAGGGATGAAGCAGAAGAAAAATAAATTCCTCTCCTCAAGGATAGATAGTGGGAGGAGGGTTGAAAGAAATAAAGGATATATGATTGGGTTTTGGGCAAAGGGAAGAATGCCCAAAAATCAGAAACTGAGCCAGGGGAAGAGGAAACAATAAAGTTCTATAAAAGAGGTACATGAGAGGGGCAGGACAAGGAAAGGAAAAAGTTTAAGAGTATAAATTGCAACAAACGTAAAATTAACAATAATTACCATGAATGTGAATGAGAAGAAATCACCCATTAAACAGAAGAGGATATCAGAATGTACGAGAAGGCAGACCCAGCAATGTGTTAGTTTATCAAACACATAGAACATAGCATTAAAATGCTATAGCAGAATTTATTATGCTTCAGGCTTACAAAAAAAGAGGCTAACAATCATTATCTCAAGCAAGACAACTTTAAATTCAGTCACGAT
Source organism: Potorous gilbertii (assembly GCA_028658325.1). NCBI lineage: Eukaryota > Metazoa > Chordata > Mammalia > Diprotodontia > Potoroidae > Potorous > Potorous gilbertii. The sequence goes on along the minus strand of CM053774.1, from coordinate 123,259,633 downwards.
TAAAAGAGATTAAAGAGGGAAACTAAGCGTAAAGAAACTATAAATAATATTTATTTCAGTATTTGAAACACATTCACCAAATGTAATACCATCTAAATAAAGAAGAAATTAATAAATTTAGAGGGTGTGCAGTAAATCTTTTTCCATATAAATTTATTTTCAGTTTTCAACATTCACTTCCAGAAAATTTTGAATTTCAAATTTTCTCCCCATCTCCCATCTACCCCCATCCCAGGACAGTGTCTATTCTGATTGTCCTTTCCTTCATCTGTCCTCCCTTCTTTCACTCCACCCCACCCCTTTATCCCCTTCCCTTCTGTTTTCCTGTGGGTTAAGATAGATTTCTACCCCCCATTGCTTACATATCTTATTTCTTAGTTACATATAAAAACAACCTTTAACATTCCTTTTTAAAGCTTTGACTTCCACATTCTCTCCTTTCTTCCCTACCCACCCACCCTCATTGAGAAAGTAAGCAATTCAATAAAGGTTATACACATGTGGTCATGCAAAATGCCTCCATAATAGTGATGTTGTGAAAGATTAACTATATTTCCCTCTATCCTGTCCCACCCGCCATTTATTCACCTTTCTCCTTTGATTGGTCCCTCTATCAAAGTGTTTGCTTCCAAGTACCCCTTCCCCCAATCTACTGTCCCTTCTATTATCCTCCTCTCATCCCCTTCCCCCGCCCCTGTTTTCCTGTAGGTTAAGATAAACTTCATTATCCAATTGAGTGTATATGTTATTCCTTCCTGAAGCCAAATCCGATGAAAGGAAGGCTCACTAATTCCCTCTCATCTTCCCCTTCTTCCCTTCATTGTAAAAGCTTTTTTTTGCCTCTTTTATATGAGATGATTTACTACATTCTATCTCTCCCTTTCTCTTTCTCCTAGTACATTCCTCTCAGCCCTTAATTTTCTTTTTTAGATATCATCCCTTCATATTCAGCTCACCCTGTGCCCCCTCCCTCCCTCTCTCTGTCTCTCTCTCTCCCCTACACACATATATATGCATATATGTATATATACATATACATATATGCATACACACACACACACACACATCCTTCCAACTATCCTAATATTGAGAAATGCCTCATGAGTTACAAAAATCATTTTTCCATGTAGGAGTGTAGACAGTTCAACTTTAATAAATTCCTTATGATTTTTCTTTCTTGTTTACTTTTTCATGCTTCTCTTGATTCTTGTATTTCAAAGTCAAATTTTCTATTCAGCTCTGGTCTTTTCAACAAGAATGCTTGGAAGTACTCTCTTTCATTGAAGTTCCATTTTTCCCCCTGAAGTATTATAGTCAAAATATGCAGTAAATCTTTAGGCCTTCAAGGATTTTACTGTATGCTTTATAGACTAACAAGTCCAATGATATAAGCAAGAAAAGGAATAAAAGATTGTGTTTATGTATGTGAGTGTGTTGTATTCTATACGATAATTTGTAAAAATTTCCATGTATTAGGATATAAAAAACTTCACAAAAATTGTACAAAAGTACATTTCTTAGCGAATTCAACTAAAATTATGTTCAACAAAGGGTCTTCAAAGAAGAGATTAAAAATTAATTAGAAACTAAATAATTTATTCCTAAAGAATACATGTGTCAAAGAACAGAGGATAGAAACAATAGATAGCTCCATCAAAGTAAATGGCAACAATGAAACAATATGCCAAAACTTCTAAAATGCAGTCAAAACAGTTCTTAGAAGAAATGTTTTATCATTAAACATTATATCAACAAAAGAGAAAGAAAGGAGATCAATGAATTGGGCATAAAACAAAGAAAAAAGAGCTATAAAAGTGACAAAAAATACTCCCATTAAAGACTCTCCAAAATATTGAAAATTATAGAATATACTAAGAAAATTGAAAGAAAAGGAATCCCTTAATAAATAAAACCATGAGCTGTTTTTTAAACCAGCCAAAGAGTTAATTAATTTCATTTTTAAAAAGAACATAGAAAACCAAATTACCATTATCAAAAATGAAATAAGAGAAATCATAACAAATAAAGAAGAAATAAAGAAAATGATCAGAAAATATTTTTGCTAGATTATATATCACCAAAATGGGCAGCTTTGATCAAATGAATTAATACTTATAAAAAATAAAAAATGCAAATTAACACAACAAGAAATAGAGATGTTCAATAACCTAATTTCAGGGAGAAAAAGAAAGACATTGAACAAGTCATGAAGACACTCCCAAAGCAAAAAAAAAGCCTCAGGAGCAGATGGCTTTATAAGTGAATTCTATCAAACACCAAATAACAATTAAATTTAATATTACATAGACTGTTTGCAAAGTAGGAAAAGAGGAAAACCTGCTAAACTCTTTCTATGAAACAAATAAGCTTATGACAATTAAGCCAGAAAGAGACAAAGCACAGAAACAAAACCATAGACCAATATCCCTAATGAAGGCTAATGCAAAACTATTTAATAATATATTAGCACAAGGGCCATAACAATTTACTTTAAAAGAGTATAGACTATGACTCAGTGGGTTCAATAAGAAGAAAACTTTTAATATTTGCATATTAAGTTAAATTATTAACAATAATAGTAAAAAATTGATTATATCATTAGATATTGGAAATGTATTTGATAAAATACAACATCCTTTCTGTTAAGACCAATAAAAACATAGGAATTCATGGACCTTTCCTTAATATGGAAATAATAATTCCTTAATTTGAAACTAGGTCCAAGGAGAAATGCCAAAGTTCTTTCTAATAAGAACAGGATAAAGAAATTATTCCTGTATCGCCATTATTATTTAGTATACATGCTAGAAAAGCTAGCTATAGCAATAAAAAGAAAAGAATTGGAATGAAGAAGACTGGGAAAGGAAGAAACAAAGTTTCAATTTTTGCAGCTATGATGCTTTATTTAGAGAATGATAACCCTAAATTCAACCAAAATAAATTGAAACAACTTGAACTTCAACTAAATAGGCTATAAAATAACCTCCCCAAATATCCACTTTTAGTTTACTATCAACTAAACTTAAAGAAAAGAGATGGAAAGATCATCCAATCAAAATAATTATAAAATGTATAAAATATTTGGAATTCCACCTACAAAACATGCAAAAGTTATATTATATGTAACTTCAAAACACTCTTTGATAGAAATAAAGACATAAATAATGTAGAAATAGTATTTGCTCATGACTAGGTGTAGGGTTAATAGAATATAAGGTCTTCCCTGTCCATTAACAGGCGTATGTGACCACATATGTTCCTTTTTTCCCTTAGAACAGGAGTCATGTTCCTGGGTCTAAAGGTACACAGCTATTTCAATCATGAATGTCTTGCCACTTTGACCTTCAGCTCATTTCAAAACTTTGACACATTTTGAGTCACATAGAACCCATGCCTTGTGGGAGGCGCTTGCTTACAGGAAGGCTTACTTATAAGAAGACTTTCACACTTTTTGGTACTGAACCAATTAGGCACTGAGCCACAGTGATTGTTATGCCTTCTGGCTCAGAGTCTGTTAGTTGAAAACTATATATACTGGAAGGTTTGTATTTTGTTTTGGGGCAGTCATGGGAAGAATGTGTCTTTGTGATTTGACGTGACGAGACTTTGAGTAGCCATTGTTAAGGACCATTCTTACTGCCCGCCTTTATGAACCCAGATATTGGTGGTCCATGGTCTGGTAATTAGGTATCTATTACTCTGTTTAGACAGTGAGAGTCCTGTCTGTTGCATTCTTTCTTGGATACTCATTTCTTTCTCTTTATCTGTCTGCATTGTTTAATTAAAATAACATTATTGACCCCTTTGAAACTGTCTTTCCTTTAGAAAAGGAGATCAAAGAACCTGTGCTAGCAGCCCACCCTGTGTGCTAGTATGGTTGCTCATACATTAGGTCATGCCAATAAAATAAAGATACAATAAATAAGTAATTTACTTATTCGGTTACCTTAAGCATACAAACTAACAAAGAATTACTTTTTGGAGCAAGGGATGAAAATAATGAAACTCATCTGGAGGAACAAATGATCAGTGATCTCCAGGGAAATCATTAGAAGGTGGTAAAGAAAATAAGAATATAGCATTTTCAAAACTAAAAGTGTAGAATGCAAAAATATTCCTAATTATTTACTAATCATAAAAAAATAGAGAGTCGATCAGTATATATTAGGTATACAATGTACAGAAGCTAATGAATTTTAACATGTTAATATAATATTCAATAAACTCAAAGACACCTACTAAGAGTCTAAATACCCAAGTGTCAAAAACTGTTGGGAAAACTGAAAATCAGTTGGATATAAAAGTATAAACCAATATTTCACGTTGTGGACAAGATAATTTCCACATGATTACATGTCTTAAATATAAAAGATCATCTCATAGGCAAATTAAAGAAGAGAAGGAAATATTTTGCAACTCTAGATTCAGGAAGAATTCATGACCAAAAAAGAGACTTAGGGGATCACAAAAGATAAAGAAGACAATATTGATTATGAGAAATTAAAGAACTACATACAAAATCACATGTGAAGTTGAAAATAGGAGGGCAACAGTTAATTGGGGAAAATTTTGCATAATGTTTATTTGATATTGTTCAGTCTTTTAAGCTACATCTGACTCTTTCTGACCCCATTTTGGATTTTTTTGGCAAAGATACTGGAGTGGTTCACCATTTCCTTCTTCAGCTCCTTTTACAGATGAGGAAACAAAACAAAACAAAAAAATTGGGTTAAGTGATTGCCCAGGGTCACTAGCATCTGAGGCCAAATTTGAACTCAGGAAGGGAGAATTTTCTGACTCCAGGTCTGACACACTATCTGCTGTGCCAGCTAGCTGTCCCATATTTATCTGATAAAGTTCTGCTACCCAACGTATATAAGGAACAGATTCAAATATATATGAACAAAGGTCATTCCTCAATGAACGAATAATCAATGAACAGGAAGTCCTCCCCCCAAAAAATTCAAGTTATCAATAACCACAGGAAAAAAAACCACCTAATCCCTAATAATAAGAAAAGTACAAAGTAAAGTAACTCTAAGTTTCACCTCATACTCATTATATGGGCAAAGATGAATAAAACAAAAGAGAAAGGAAAGAACAATTGTTGGAGGAGTACAAGAAGAAGGGAGCACTTATGCATTATTGGTGGAGCTATGAATTGATCCAGTCTTTCTGGAAAGTAACTTGGAACTATTCTCAAACAAGTCACTAAAGTACACACTTTATGGCTTTTCACCCAGAAATACTGACACTACATCTATTCATTCAAATAAAGACAGACAAGATATATGCATATATATATACACATACGTATGTATGTATATATGTATGTATGTTGTATGTATATAGATATGATATTTATATCATCTCTCATTTTTTGTAGCAAATAATTAGGTTGCTCATCAACCGGGTGGTGGTAAAACACATTAAGGTTGTATAAATATAATAGCCTACTAGTGCATTATAATAAATGATAAAAGGAACAATTTCAGAGGAGCCTGGGAAGGCTTGTGTTCAGGGGTGGTTGGTTCAGGTGCAGACAACAACACGCTGCATTGAGAACGACATCTCCTAAGAAGGCAATGTCTGGTGAAAGTAGCAGAACTTAATGACTGAGATTGAGATGTCCAATCCCTGGGCACCTAGGGTGGGAGAAAGAGTTTAAGATGCAATGTGCCTTTGCCTCAAGCCTGAAACAGGGTTCTGGCCACAGAGAAGTGCCAAAGGTTCTCCCAGGGACTTGAAGTGGGGGTGGGGGTGGAACAGAGGAAGCACCCCAGAAGGAGTCACTACAGTAGAAGATTTAACTTCAAGATTTTCCAGAACCTGATAATGGACAGTTCCTAATAACTTAAGAAGAGCTGTGTTGGGGAAAACAACCATGGGATATTTCATTAGGGTTATTTAAAATATTATTCCATTGCTTTTTCATTTTTACATGACAAGTATTTGTTCTATTTTAATTTTAGCATTATCTTGTATGCAAAGTTCATCAAAAAATTTATCTGCATTTCTTTTCTAGTTATTCTTATTTGTTTCATTTCATGATTATTGATGAAAATAATTTTGTTTCACAGAGGGGCTATGTGAGAAAAAATGATCTTTCTGGCTATCAAATTATATTAGTGTTTGCCACTGCTGATATCAAGTAATGTAAAATGAAGAAGAAAGCTGATCCCAAAGAGCCATCTATACAATTACAACATTATGAAGAAGAAAAAAAATGAATACTTAAGAAATGCTATCAATGCAATGATCCACCTTGTCTCCAGAGGACCTGTGATGGAAGTATGCTCCCTTCCCTTGACAGAGAAATTATGACAAATCTGTGTATTTCATTTGTTAACTATGCATTTGTTACAAGGGTTTTACTTTTCTTTAAAGGAAGTGTTAGTAATATTATTGTCTATATTGTCAAAAAGAAATGAATAGAAGAAAGTTGAGAAGGAATTATAGATGAACAGAATGTCTTAGAAAGTACTTGTTGAATTTGTTACATACTTCAAAAAGAAGAAAAAAATGTAATAGAGATTCAGTTTTTTATGGAAACTCCATATCTATCTGGTCTACTTTGTATATGGACATGCTCAATTTATTTGGTTTTCATTAAATTCAGAATAAAACTGCATAAATTTTAAAAATGAGAGAGCTAGATTTGAAGGTCTTGGAACCAATACACATCCTGGGTAACACTGGGTAACACTGCTCTGAGTCTCACTTTTCTTATGGTTAAAATGGGAATTAATATTGAGTTCTCAAAGACAAGGCCAATAAGAGGTCAAGCTCTGGAAAATTTTACCAAGCTGAAGAATCTTCCAATGCTAGCCCGGTAACAAATTGTTATTCAAGGCTCCTTCTCAATAAGCTTAGGGAGGTACATCCCAATTTAGCTAGAACAGTCACAGCATTTCTGAAAGACTGTCTCTAAAGTCACTGAAATTAAGAGGTTTCAATATGCTTTGGAGGCTGGAAGGGCTGAAGTTGGAGACTTTAAAGCATACCAGGCTAATAAAATCCTAGAGCTTTTAATACTGAGGTAAGTTGAGACATCTGAATATATCACTTCCCTCCTCAGGAATCTTCAGTAGCTCTCTGTTTCTCCTAGAATTAAATACAGATTCCTCAGTTTTACATCTAAGGGTATGTGGAGTGTCAAGGGAGCACTAGGGTCTCTGGTGTGAGAGCTTGTCAAATCCTTTTCTTTTCTTTTTTTCTAATTTAATTTTTTTAATATATGGGAAAAGCAAGCATTTCCATAACACAGTATATTAAAAAAAAGATGATCACACAGGAAAATATACATCTATTATGTACAACTTGCTATTCCTTTAATATATAATAAAGTTATCATATAAGCTTATTTTTCTTTTCTCCCTCCCTCTCCGGTCCTAGAGATGACTGCCATTAGACACAAATAAGTGTATGTATGTATGTATGTATACACACATATATGTATATGTGCACACATGTATGTTCATATACATGTGTGTGCACAGGTACATATATGTATATGTGCACACATGTATGTGTATGCACATGTGTGTTCGTATACATGCGTGTGCGCACAGGTACATATATGTATATGTGCACGCGTGTATGTGTATGCACTGTGTGTTCATATGCATGCGTGTGCGTGTGCACAGGTACATGTATGTATACACACACATACTTCTATTTATCAGTTCTTTCTCTGGATGTAGATATGAAAGATGCTGTAAATCATTGCTGATTAGAGAAATGCAGATTCAAACAACCCTGAGATACCATTTTCCAAGCTTTTTCAAGGTTGCTCATATACCTCTGGTGTTCAACTCATCACCTGTCAACAGAAAATCACAAAGTCATGAGACTTATGTGAAAACCAGTGTTTATTACAAGAGAAATGAACATATATATGGAACCAAAAGAGTCCCCAGTCTTTACAGAACTTTACACTTTCATAATAACAGGAAAAAGGGAAGAGGACATACCAGAAAGTGGTGTGACATAGGAAGGAGGATGGTTCAGCAAAGAGGGGGACGGGGGAAGACAAGCCTACTCTTCCCTGTCCTCTTTAAAAACTAAAGACAAACAACAACTTTTCTGATTTATTTCCACTTCTCCCCTTCATGTACTTACATTCTAGCCAAACTAACCTCTCTGGAATTTCCTGAGGATGAGAGGGATGTTCCAGAAGTGAAGGGGATTTTTTCCCTCTCTATCCAGGTAGCAATGATGACTCCTGGAATTTAATGGCTAAAAACATATGCTGCCTAGGTAAGACCTAGGGCCCCTGGCTATCTCTTACCCTGAGAACAGTTACTGAATACCTGAGATGGTTGTTTCTGGCCTTGGAGGTGATTTCATGAATTCAGCTGTTTGGGAGCTCTTGGGTCCCTTCAGACAGTGCATACATAGCCAGAAGAGTCTTCTGCAGCCACAGACTTCTCACAGAAGTTGATCACCAGCAGAAGAAGGATCCTGAGGCATGGGCCGGTGTGCCAGAAGAAATGAGGGAAGATGAAAGTAAAATGCTTAATTGATAGTTTCACACAATGTCCCAAACTCTGTTTTAATTATTGACCTCTTGTGAGTGTATGATAGGATTTATGTCACCATTACAGTTAGTCAATAGTTAATAAATATTCATTAAGCACCTAGTATATGCCAGGCACTGTGCTATTTCTTTATCTTCATCAATGCACATTTATGTCTTGTGCCTTTATAATTTTCTTTGTGTAAAGTAAATAGCTGTCATATACTTGATTTTTATTTTCTACTTATATTTCTAAACATTTCTGCTCCCTTTTAAGGAGACCCTAGATTTGACTCAAATTTAATCTTTCTGAAGAGATTTTTCCTAGAACTTCAGAGCAGAAGCATTAAGAGTCAGAAAGCAAGGAGGGAAGAAAGTGACTCCTCACTCTTTAAAGGTAAGACTCTATGAGGCCTGAATCCAGTCAGTGCATGTCATCCCAGAGCTAGGTCCTTAGTGAGAGAAAACAAGTACATTATGTTCCTCAAGCTCTCGTTAGCAAGTTGTTATATTTACTTATTTGTGTGTGTGTGCTGTTTCAAATGTGAACTCCATGAGGACAAAGACTACTTTCATTTTAGTTTTGTACCTCCACTGCTTGTCAGGGTGCCTGGCACATAGTAAGAGCTTAATAGATGCCAGCTGAACTTAGGATCTTAGATTTAGAGCTAGAAAGGATCTTAGAAACTTCAAGTTCAATCCCTCTTATTTCAGAGATAAGGAAACTGAGACCCAGGTTTTTCATCATTCGTTACTAGGATCTGTGTTGAAGAAAGGAATATATTGAGAGAATCAAGTCTGTACCTCAGTATCACTTTATTTCCACAACTTGTGCACATACAATGGGAATACATGTAAGTGTAGCCTTCTAAAGAGGCAACCAGGTGGCAAGGTGGACAGAAAAATTGACTTGGGGTTAAGAAGTTCATATTCATCCTTAGAATTTACTAGTTATGCAACCTTGAGGGTGTCCCTTAACTGCCATCTGTCTGCCGTTTCCTCATCTCTAAAATGGGGGGGTCATAATAGCACCTACCCCCAGGGCTATTGTTAAAAATGAGATGGTATGAGCACTTAGTACAGTGCGTGGCACACAATAGGTGCTTCATAAATATTTATTTCCTTCCTTTCAAAGAATTCTTTCTGAGAAGAATAACCATGCCCCAAATTCCAAAGTCAGCAGTTACAGGAAGAGAAAACATTTCTCTCTGTTTTACTTTCTACCTTAACCCTCCAAACCCTATCAGAGAACACCATCTACTGGTTACATTTTCTTTAGTGAAAGTTTCACCACGATAGTATCAAAGGGACTGGTTGTAACCTTTTCATCTGTAACTTAAGTAAAGTAACATTTCCTAAGTGGCCCCAAGCAAGTTTGCTCACTGCTCAACCTTGGACAGTTCTAGATTTTATTAGCCCATCCCCCTGCCTGAAGGATACTGTGCTAGGAAGATCTGCTTAATGTCTTCCATGGAAGAGAAAGCAAAGAATGACACTACATGCTAGAATTAATGTCAATGGTCAAATAAGTTAATATATGTAAAATGTTTCACAAACCTTAATGACCTACATGAATGCTATTGCTGATATTATTAGTGGAAGATGAAGAAGAAAAACACGTAGATAACAAAGAAAGAATTATGTGAACAATGAAAACTAGGTGACGACCAAAGTGCAGAAATTAGAGGGATTTCCATGCAGTCCCCCAATCAAAAATAGTGCAAGCCACTCCCTAATGCATGAAATCCCCTTTTGATTTAATTCAGCATTCATCTAACATTTATTAAGAGTCTACTGGGCTCAGGGAATAATGCTAAATACCAGAGGAAAAACAAAGTTTAGATAAAATACAGTACTTCCTCTGAAGGTTGTATGGTTTGTCCTTCGTTCTTGAAGAGGACCATTATATCAGGAAGATGATGCCATGACTTGCAAGTGAATTGGATTTTAGTGAAAAAGAGTTGTCCAAAGTCACCAGCCTCACACTCTCCTCTAGAACCATCTGGGTCCAGTGGCCAGATATAGATCAGGACAACTGGAGATGGCCCAGGGTATACTGGGAGACTTTGGCCCTTTTAATCCAAGGCATTTCCAAGTCAGTGTCTATTCAGTGATTAGGGTTCTTTAAGAATAAGCCAAGAGGTGGCCTTTTCAATCCAAAAAAAGAAAAGATAAGATAAAACTCAGAGGAGAAGACCCTCGGGGCTTCTGGCCAAAAGAGAAACAATTACTATTTACATTCACTCTGAGCCATCAGGCCCCCCAAAATAACTTTCCCTGAAGGAGCTTGTAGTCTGTGGTTCAGTCATGTCCAACTCTTTGTGACCCTATGTGGGGTGTTCTTGGCAAAGATGACAGAGTGGTTTGCCATTTCCTTCTCCAGCTTGTTTTACAGATGAGAAAACTGAGGCAAACAAGATTAAGTGACTTGTCCAGAGTCACACAGCTAATAAGTGTCTGAGGCCAATTTGAACTTAGGTCTTCCTGATTCTAGGTCTGGTGCTCTATTCATTGCACCACCTTGCTGCCCTGTTTATAATCTGGTGCTGGGCTAAGACATTAACACAGATTACATATAAAATAGTATACGATAAACATAGATCTGACCATGTAGCTCACTTGCTCCAGAAAATTCAGTAACTCTATGTTGCCTCTAGGATAAAATAGAACTATCTTTGTTTGAAATTTCAATCTCCTCATATTCTTCTTCTCGTCTTTTTCGGCTGGTGACAAATGGCCCTCACCCATGAACTCTCCATTCCAGCAAATAGGCTCTAGCCCGTCCATGACATCCCAATCCCCAACACCATGCCTTGTTCTTTCTACTCACCTTCACCCTTCTCACTAGCTTTCTTTAAGTCTCAGTTCAAATCATACCTTCTATGATAGGTCTTTGCTAATATCTGGAATTGAGAGTGTCATCCCCCAATCCCTCATTTTTTATTTATTTTGTGTAGGATTTTTTATTTACTTATATGACCACCAGATGTCAGTGATGAGCACAATCTGCTGAGCAGCCAGTCATACACTGAGACAATTAAGTATATTCTGACAGCTCTCTCCCATCCCGGGGTGAGCCTTTGGGGAAAGAGAAGAAATGCTGATCACCTCATAGTCTACTCATTTCACTATACTGTGTCCACAGGTACTACACTATGGATCCAAGGCGTTGTTCCTCAAATAAATCATTGTCTTTCTAAATGCTCATGTCCCTGAACACCCAGTCAGAAATCTCACCATGGGAGTGTTAACTTGGGTTGGATGGGAAAAAAAAACCATAATTTTTGAAATCTGCTGCCCTTTTAGGTCCTACACACACACACACACACAGAGTTTCAATTCTCACTATCTGTCTTCAAGTAAACAGAATTGGAACAGATTCTAAATATTAACACATAATTATACACATTCAGAAAGATATTCAAAACCACGTAGTTTGCAGAGATAGCCATTCTCAAAGTGACTGGGGCTTCTGGTGGAGGTGGGGTTTGTGAGGTTAGGTAAGAAGAAGTTGGTGGTCTCCCCTCCATTCAGTTTTCCATTAGGGAATATGGAAAGCAAGAGAAGAACCTGGACAATCACAAAGTAGTGTCATCAAAGGTCCTGGTTCTGCACCTCTGATGGTTAATTACAAATCCTCAGATTCTCTTTTGCTGGGGATGGCAACACCTGATGTCATTCAGCTCAACCTTTGATACCACTTTAGGCATATGGACCAAATTCCATCCTTGTTATGCTGGGCTTTCTCCTAACATCCATTGTTTTGTATTTGACTACCAGGTGACAGTTTCTTTTTTCTGCCTCCTGATCCCTTTGTCTTTTGAGAACTGGCTTGGCTTTTTCTCTACTCCCAGATTTCTTCAAAGTGAGAATCAAACCACAGTACTAATTTGCTAATTTGCCCTCAGGCAAAGTTAGAAACCCCTTGGAATTAGCCAGTAAACATTCATTAAGTGCCTACTCTGTACCAGGTACTGTGATAAGTGCTAGAAATACAAAGAAAGGTAAAAGACAAGTCATACTTGCAAGAAACTTAGTAATGGAGAAGACAACATAAAAAAAAATACACACACAGTGGACAAAGATATGGAAAGACAAGGTGGGGATAATCCAAGGAAAGTCTCTAGAATTAAGAGGAACTGGGAAAGGCTTCCTATAGAAAGTGAGATTTTTAACTAGAACTTTCAAGCTAAGGAAACTAAGAAGCAGAGATGATAAAGCAGAACATTCTGGGCAAAGAAAATGTCCAGACTTGAGAAATGGAGGGTCTTATTCCAGGAACAGCAAGAAGTCTAGTGTCACTGGATTGGATATGGGATATTGAGGACCAGCACCTCTGGTATGAGGGCTCAGAGAGTCCTTTCCCATGCTGCTCATCCCTCTTTGGCATTCATGTATCATCCAGCTCTCACCTGTGGCTCCAAGAAGCTGGAACTTCCATTTCCCCAACTACAAATGAAGGGAGTTCTATCTGACCTCAGCAGTCCATTCTGCTCCAGGTTCTATAATCCCCATCCACTGGTATCAGCCTCACCGCCTCTCTCTCTTTCTCTCTCACCAGATGTCAACACCTCCAAATTCTCTAAGAAAACAGAGACCATCTGTCCAAAGAGACTTAATCTTCCCTCCACTCAACTTGAAGTCCCCCCACATCATACCTTCTCTTAGCCTTTATTTTAAGGAAATATTCTTTACTTAAGGAAGAGGGGACCACTCCTGATAGCTTTGCTCTTAGTGTCACCCTATCCTATCTCCTCCAGGGCTTTGCCTCCTTGATCATTCTGTCTTTCATTTTTTTCTCTTTCTTTCTACTGGTTCTATCCTTTTCCATCATCTAGACACATTTACAGATCTTCTCCATTTAAAAAAAATTCCTTTACTCTGCCATTGCTTTTTCTCTCTTCCCTTTCACTTCCAAGGTCTTAGAGTTATCTAAGAATTATCTATATGTTTTCTTGATACCACCACCCACAGATGTTTCATCCCCTTGCAATTTGACTTCTCACCACTCAGCTAAAGCTACTTCTCCAAGGTTACATGTAATCACTTCTTTAGCTGAATTTGATGACCTTTTAGACTTTTCTCATTAATTATCCTTTGGATCATGCTTTAGCTTTCAACACTTAGCAACCATCCTCTCTTACTGGTTTTTCTCTTTTCCCCTCGTTTCTAGGATGCAGCTTTCTTCTGGGTCAGCTTGTCCTCATTTTCCTTTGCTGAGTCATGAACCAACCTCTCCCCTCCCCTGAATGAATTTGTTGCCAAGATTCTGTACTGGACCCTGTTCTTTGTTTTCTACACTATTTCTCTTATTAATCTACCCTAATAAGTTCCATTTTTAAATTATGAATTTTAAAAACTGGAATATTTCAGCAAATAACGGGGGGGGTGAACTATTATATGAAACCAGGAACTTTGATTACACAGATTATCTTAAGGGTATATTAAATTTAGCATGATATTACTAATATTGTCATGGTCAGCTGTTTCTCTTCTGTTTTTTTCTGCCCTCTTCTGTGTTTTCAATTTTTCATTGTTGATCTTTTACTTATTTTCCTCTTTTTTTGCATCACAATCACTAACCTACATTCCCCAAAACAAAAGTGCTTTCTCTTGAAGATATGCATACTTCTGGAAAAAAAAATCAGCATTTTGGCTGTATGTGGAAATGTATGCCCCAATGGGCAGCCATAGTCTATCATCTCTCTGCCAAGAAGTGGGAGGCATGCTTCATCACCAGTCTTCTGGAGACATTAGTCATTTAATCAATCACATATCTTAAATAGTTCAATGTTGTTTTCCTTTATGTTATTATACAAATTGTTATCCTGGTTCTGATAACTCTACACAACTCTTCAGCAGTTCATGTAAGGATTTCTGGGTCATTTCTTCTAGTACAGCAATATTCCACTAAATTCACATAGCCATTCCCCAGCTGATGGTCACCCACTTTGTCTCCAATTTTTCCTATAAGAAAAGTGCTGTTATAAATACATTTATGCAAATAAGACCTTTCCTTCTGTCTCTGCCCCTTTTCATGTAGGCATATCATTCATTTCAAGGATATACCACAAACTTTAGAGACTTTTTGACCAGAGTTCCAAATTTCTTTTTGGAATAATTGGAATAATTCACAACTCCAGCAACAATATATTGGTGCGCCTGTCCTCCTACATCCCTCCAGAACTTGTCATTTTCTCTTTCTTGTCATATTTGCTAATCTGATAGGTGTGAAGTATAATCCTTAGAGTTGCTTTAATTGTCTTTTCTCTTGTTATTAGGAATTTGAAGCATTTTTATACGGTGGTTGATACTTGAATCTCTTCTTTGGAAAATGTCCTGTTTATATCCCTTAACCACCATTGTCATAGTCAGTCTGTCTTGAGACCTCCATGTCACCCTTCTCTCTTCACTTTCCATCACTACATACTTCTCGCCAGTTTCCAGATTTCATCATTTGTACCTTCACGACATTCTTGTGAAAATTCCCTTCTCTTCACTGGCCCCGCATTGTTCTAATTCAGTTCTATGTTACCTCTCATATTGCCTCCTGTAAGGGTCTCTGCAGTCTCTTCTCACTCCAACCCACATGGTCAGGAAAGTGATCCTTCTAATGCACAGGTCTGATCATGTCAACTCCATACTCAATAAAATGCATTGCTTTCTTTTACTTCTAGGACCAAATATAAACTCCTTTATTCGACATCCAAACTCTTTAAAATCTGGCCCCTTCCTACCCTCAAGTATTAGACATTAACACACAAGTACACGTACACAATATAGTTCAGATGTACTATTCTACCTGCTGATCTATACACCAACCTTCATCTTGAGTCTCTGTGACGTGGTATTGGTGGTATCCCATGCCTCTAAGGCATTGTCTTCACCAACCCATATCAGAGTCTCTTATTTCCTTCAAAACTCAGTTTAAACAATATTTTCTACATAAAACTTTTTCTGATCTCCCTGCCTTCTAGTTCTGCCTTCCCCAACTGCCTTTTGTCCATTGTGTATGAAACAGGGTTCCTGTCCTGATATATACTGACTACGTGACCCTGGGCAAATCCCTTAACCTTTTAGTACTTTAGGCTACTCTCTAAGACTCTTTAGTTATAGAGAAGGTATCCATCCACACTGGCAAAGATAATTTCTTCACCAGAGTTCCTTTTACCAATTAAAAAGTCTTCTCCCTCTGTCCACATAGGGACTCATACCCTTACTTGTGGGTACAAAGGAATATAAATTTTAATCACTTATATTATACATCACAAAGTATCTTAGGGTTTGGCAGCTAGATTTTTCTTCTTCTCTACTTACTCTATCATTGGTTATTTTTTTTAAAACTGGGACAATTAACTCTTCTGTCTTATGTAGTTTTCATTTACAATTTCTTGAAATATAGCTTTGAAAAATCAGGCTTGATAAAACCCTCTGGGAACATTTAAACCCAAATCACGCTGGCTTTCAGTGATTGGCCAGTAAATAGGTCCCTCATTTGCTCATTGTTTGGGTTTTGATGATTCAGAGAGATTGTCAATAGTAATTGTTTCTGTCCTGGCTAGAAAGTCTGAGTGTCTTCTTCCTACCAGATCGACACTTTTGTGAAGGCAAACTAGGTCATCTTTTGACCTAATTCTTACCTGGCCTTTAGTCACTAAATGGGTGTTGCCTTAGACCAACTGAGACCTGGGAAAGACCTAGCTTAAAAAGGCCAAGGTCTCCCACTGCATCTGGGGCAATGGTCAGTCATCCTGACCTTCATCTTGCTACTGGGCTCCAATGGCTTTAAGGAGAGAGTGAGGCTGATGCAAGATTTTCCTCACTGAAATCCAAGTCTCTCACAAGTCAAGATATTTCCCTCTTGAATCCAAGTCTCTCACAAGTCAAGATATTACCCTCTCTTCAAGAATGAAGGGTGAGCAACAATAGCCGTACAAATGAAATCACAGGTGTGCCATCTATCCCCTCCTTGTGCCTATTATTATGTATGTTCATGTTTTCTCCTTCATTCTCCTCCCCTTTAGATTGTAATTTCCTTAGAGGCATGGATTGTTCCATTTTTTAGATTTGCTTTACAAGAACCCAAAACAGTGCCTAGGATGTGTCAGACCTGTAATAAATAACCCTTGCTTGAAACTGATAACTTTCCATTAAGCCACTCTATTTCCATTGCCTCTGTCTTTTTCAAGAAGTTTGGGTTTGCTGAAGGATCAATGACTCTTTGTTTTGTCTGACCCCTGGCTACCACAGATGCACATCTTTATGAAGGATGCTGCTGCCTTTGGATGAAGTATCATGATACCTGACGACTTCGAATGATTTTTCACATTGTCCAGTCAATGGAGTGACCATTGGGTTATTAGTCTTCATTTTCCTAGAGGTAGTTCTATCTCAGAGAAAGAGAAATTTGGAGCTGTTTCATGTTTCCAGAACACAAAAAGTTTAGTGCTTCTCTTCCTCCACAGAGGAGCACCAGAGTGTTTTTCTGAATATACAGACAAGAGTCAGAGCTCCAGACAAATTCCTCAAGGGAAAGAGTAGCAGGGGAAATTGGGTACCTTGTCTTCTTTGTCTATGGCTTTTGGAGGATTGTGTGTCTTCAGATCAGGTGGAAAAGAACTTCTCATTTTGTCTGGCAGAACAACGGAGTGAAGTTCAGAGTTCTGTGAAGATTGTCTCTTTCTTAAAGCCTGTGTTCTCTGTGTATAATTCTTATTACCACTCAACCCCTCCCCCCACCAACACCTTCCTACTCCCACACCCTTCTGTCTAGCAGTTTTTCATAAACACTTCCACAGTCTCTTACGCTTGACCTTTAGAGAAAATCATTCAGGCTGTTAGATTGTGGATACTCAAATAGGAATATCGGATTTTTTTAAAATTAAAAAATGCTTCCTCTTTCACCTTTAAAAATCTTTTCATGATAATTCTGGTGAAGAAATTGGAAGAGGCATGCATACTCACAAACAGAGGCTTGGAGACTGACTCTAGTGGATAAAAT
The DNA here is from genome assembly GCA_028658325.1 of Potorous gilbertii. Lineage (NCBI taxonomy): Eukaryota > Metazoa > Chordata > Mammalia > Diprotodontia > Potoroidae > Potorous > Potorous gilbertii. Next base: position 123,242,114 of record CM053774.1, on the reverse strand, counting down.
AATTTTTCTGTCTTTAACGATTCCCAAGTTCTGAACTTACAGGTTAAATTTCATTTAGTATTCTAAAATAAGTACAGTTTAAAGGAAAGTAGCTGAAGCAGTGCTCTGGAGTGGAAACAACATTAAATTAGAAGCTGGAGAACCTGAATTTGAATTCTAGATCCACCACTTATGACCTCTGGGACTTTGAAAATATCTCTCAATCACTCTGAGACTCAGTTTTCTTCTTTGAAAAGAATAGGATGCTGGAATACATGACTACCAAGCCCTTTCAAGCTCTAAAACCAATGGTGCAATTTTCTGTTTAATGAAATTAGTGTTCACTAAAGATGTTTATGGAGCAGTTATGTGGCTCAGTGGATAGAATGAGGAACCTGGAAGACTCCTCTTCAAATGAGGAGTTCAAATCTGGCCTCACATACTTGGTAATTGTGTGACTGAGAGAAAGTCACTTAAACCTGTTTGCCTCAGTTTCCTCATCTATAAAATGACCCAGGGAAGGAAATAGAAAGCCACTGCAGTATCTTTGTCAATAAAAACCCCAAAATGGAGTCTTAAAGAATAGGACATGACTGAAGCTACTATACAACAATAGACTATATGGTCTTTAATGTGTAAGGTCCCTTTTTCACCTAGGCAGTTATGCACCCACCACTTATTTGTTGAGCACCCATGACATAAACAGTTCTTATACATGGGACCATAAATTGAGAGCTAGAAAGGACCTTGGAGATTCTGTCAAACATCTTCATTTTAGAGATGAGCCTGAACCCTATAAAGGTGATGACTTTCTCAAGGCTATACAAGGAGTGAGTGACAGAGTAAAGTATTCAGAATCTAAATCCAACACTTCTCCCACTACATTGCACTGGTTTAATTGTGTGTGTGCATTGGGACACACACAGGTAGCAGCAGCTCAAAGTTCTTTGCTTTTCATTTTCCTATATCTAGTTCTGGTTCTGAGCAATAGAAATTTGCTGTTATTCCAGAACACAAAAGGGTAAGTGCTTTATACCTGTACAGAATGAGAATCATTAAATTTTCAGTGTGATCATTTTTAATCTCAGAAATTGGCAAATGTTATGAATCAGGGCTTGATTCATTGTTTTGAATTAAGAAAGTGATAGAGAAAATATTAATAATGCAGATTCAACTTCAATGTACTTTGGGGGCGGAGGAGAGCCAGTTATGAAATATTTACCAGTGCATTGAAAAGTGAGGGAGAGATTCTACTTCTGACTTCCATGGGAGAAGGTTCTGGGAGGAATATGAGGAAAGAATGGTATTTGAGCAAGATAAGATGTTGGTTTGGGATGGGGAGGGGATATGGATATGGATAAATTGGAGAGAAGCTGAGGAAAATTTTGAAGGAAAATCATCTCTTGGCCCATAGAATATAGTTGGTCTATATTCTATACCCAGGATGAAGGAGTAGCATCAAAAACACTTAAGAGGATGTAAAAGTACTGAAGGGAATTCTGTACATCCACAGATGATTAGAGAGGAGAATCTGATGAAGAATATTAAGAAAGAAAAGGAGAAGGTAGCTGGCAAGATGAGGCAAGGTAAGTAAAAACAGTTAAATGGAACAACTCATGGGTAGAGCAAATTGATACAGTGGATTGTTGGGAAAAGCAAGATGCCGATGGGATATGGTACAAGTTGAAAAAGAAAGTGGAGTATGACTGAAATTGTCATTGAGACTAAGATAAAGAAGGTGAATAGGATTGACAAGTTACTAATAGTAAACATTAGCTGTAAAAGTATTACTTAAGGTTGAGGTATAAATATTCAAAAGTAATTTATGTTAAAAGCAATACTGAAAACATTTACATTGAATTGACTATGAGTTAATGGATCTGTGTTCAAATTCTACCTCTAATATTGTCTTTGTGTAAACTTGTGCGTAAATCTTTTTACTTCCCCACAATCCAATCTTTTCATCTGCCAAACAGGTGGCTACAGAGGGTCCTTCTGTCTTTGATTTGCATCAGTTATGTGACACTTGTATATCTGTCCTTTTTGAATGATTTTTAACTCTGTTTTATGTATAGGTTGATTCCCTGGAGAGGACAAAGTGAAAGAATTAAATAACTCCTTTCTATGCTACAGGTTGTAAGGCTCAATGAAGTCTTCCTAAGGAAAATACAAGCTAAGTGTCAATGAGAGGAGTATAGAAAAGGGAGATTTGTTCTTTTTTTAGGAAGTCAGAGAGAACTTAGAGCATTAGAGAGAAGTCAGAGAGTTACACAGAGTAGAAAGGAGATGGAAAGGATGGATGTACAATTAGATTTTTAAGAACAGATGAGAGGCTTTTCTTGAAGAGAAGGGAGCTGGATTATAGGAACCTGCTAGTCCTCCAAAAAAAGACTGAGGAGGCAACAGAAGCCACCTGAGTAAGATATTCTAGTAAGAGTCTGCAGAAAAATCAGAATAGTAATAGTAGTTGGAACTCAAGAGTATAAAAATAGCTATACATCAACCTTACAGCAGTAAAAAGCTCTTTTGTCTTCCTGGGGCATGTATTCAAAACCAGACAACCTTCCAGAATTTGTCAAAATAGATAACTGCTCACTTCTCATGATTCCTATGAGTGTAACACCTCCAAAAGAAGTCAGAAGTATGGCTAATAGTTGTGAGTTGTGAGGGTGGGGGAGAACTGAAGAGTATTGAGACACAGACTGTTTTCTTCCGCAGTTGTTCAGTGATGGCAAAGGACATGGAAAGAAAACAAAAAATCTGGGAAATGAAGAGCTAGCAAAAAAGGCGACATTCATTAATGGTGTATGAATTTCTAAATGATGGCTTAAAATATAGGGTTGACTGATTCTACACCAGAGGTGAAGGACTCTTTGAAAATGTCATTTATTATGTATTTCTTAGGTGTCTTGAATATCTAGTATAAAAGGCTTTAAACTAAGTAGGATGCAGGAGCAAAAAGGTTATGTATGTACAGTGAATAGGTAACATAAAGGAAAAAGAATAGTGACTCAGATACAAGAAATTCTTGGAGATAAAATACAAGAAAAGAGACATTATTAAAACCACTCACCTTGAACAGATATACACAAGTATGGAATTACCTCTTTAAAGTACTGTCCTTTCCTATGGGGTTGTTTGGTGATGAAAGGGACAGAAAAAGTACTTTCCATAAAGAAAAATATCAAAATCAACTAGTAAAAAATATTATTTGTCATAGATGAACAGTTTGATGCCTGAAAAGAGTGGGGAAACAACATGGGTTTAATAGAAACTGCTAGGATTGTTGAATAAAAAAGCACAGTTGTGAGATGGGGCTTGTGCAGTTGGGATAAAAAAATGAACTGATAAATATAATGAATAGTTTAGTGGTTAGTGAAATAGACTTTATTAAAACTGGGAGGATATTAGCATGAAGAAATGAGATTTCAGGGACACAGAGAAAGATGGGAACTTAGAGCTACCAGACACAATGGTAGCTTTGTTCATTCGCATATAACTGCTTAAAATGAGAATATTTTTTAAACTGAGACATCATAAAATTATTTTGAGGTCCAGGGACGATTAAATAAGTCTGATTGATTTCATAAAGGAGATTTGGTGAGTCCTTTTGTAATTGAAATTCTAAGTGTCAGGAGACCGATTTGGACCATTGAGGCAGCTGAGGTTGAGGTTGGTATGGTGAAGAGATGGAAATATGGCCAAGAGAGGAAGACTTAGCAGGTGGTCATTTTTGGTCAGAAAGTCGCTTTCCAGTTGAAACTGTTTGAAGAAACCAGCAACAGGAGCAGATAGGTGGCAAGAGGTCTCCTCTTCTGCTAATTTGTGATTGCCTGAATAAAGACTACCATGGCTATTCAGGGCTGTCATGGAGATTAAGAGAGGTAAAGCCCTTCAGAAGACCGTTACTCCTTGCTGTCCCCTTCTAGGAGACTTTCCATGGTGGGAATAGGTTAGAATGAGTGAACCAGGTAGCCATGTGTCCATGTGAGAATTATGAGGAACAACAATGTAGGTGAAGACATACTGTGGACCCACTTCACACAAATGCTCAACTTGCAGGAAAGGAAAACTTGAATCCTAATGCAAGGAGACACATTTGACCTCATAGTTACCCCTGATTCTTTGTGGAGTGAATCACATGGTGAAACTATGACTATGGATGGGCATATGTGTTTGCCAAAAGGAGCAAGATAGGTAAAAGCGGGGGAGAGAGGGAGAACACACACACAAAAAAAGGTAAAACAAGATAGATAAAAGTAGAATTGCATATTAAGTAGGAATATTCATGTGAGGAAATCCAGGATTCAGAGTGGGGGAAATAGGATGGAGAATCTTTCAGCAAATGTCAAAGAAGGGAGAAACAGTGATCTTGTCATTTGGAGTATTCATAGGTGTGCTGGAGCCAACTTAAACCAGATTCTGAGAGCCAATTGTTAAATTTTCAATGTGAATATTTACATTTAAAAATTGGCAACTGCTACAAATCAGGGCTTTGCTTATTGTTTTGTTGATTTTTCTAGAAAATCAAGAGAAAGAAAATGTTAATAATGCAGATTCAACTTAAAAATGTGTACTTTTTTCTACCCGCCCCCCTCCCAGAACTGGTTGTTCAATATTTACTAGCACATTACTACAGACCACCTAGGCAGAAAAAGGAAACAGATGAAGAGTTTAGAAAACAGATCACCATCCTGGCACAGAGGCACAATAATGTAGCCATGGAGGACTCCAATTATTCAGACATCTGCTAGAGTTCTTTGTCTGCCAGAAGCATAGCAGCTGATAACTTCTTGTTTTGCTTTAACAATAATCTCATCCCTAAAAAAGAGCAAATTCTTTTCTCTACTTGATTCTCACTAATGGAAACGAACTGGTTGCTGGTATGTAAATGATTGGAACCTTGGGGCAATATCCCACTCCTGTTTACAGGTAATTTGAGGGAAGGAAAGAAAGCCTGGGCATAGTCTTTCAGGAAATCAGATTTAAAAATCTTCAGAGGAAACACAGGTAAGCACTCATGTACTAAAATTCTATTTGAAACAGTCTAACAAATAGGAGATTCTTTAAAGCAATTCTGAAGACCCAGAGGGAAACAATTCCAACAGTGTTGCTTTTGAAAATTAAGGTAAACTGAGATATAGAGTTCTGAGCATGACAGATCTATTAGGCTATCAGTCACCAATAAATTGGGTCAATGGTGTTCCTCAATGGCCAAAGACCTTAAGTGAGGGCTGACACAGTCTTTTATAACAATTAGCAAGATGATAGAGCAAACTCCTGAACAACATAGGTGTGTCTTCTCCTGACTGGCTATGGATGACATAGTTGGAATTGAGATTACATCACTTGGACCTTCCCTTCCAAAACCCTCTTAACCACAGCCAAGACAAGCAATTGTGATTTGAGTCATAAGACAAAGGTTCCCAGGTGATGGGAGTTGCTACAATAGTTTAAATTAATGAGATTTGACCTTTTAGGTTAATCAAGTTTCTCTGGAAAGTGATTTTAAAGGTGCAGGTAATTGCAAGACAAAAGCTTGACTTTTAGGTAAGTTCCTCTGGGTTGTGGGGCGGTGGGTGAAGTTTATGAGGGGAAAGTGACTTCAAAGAGAATATTCACTGTCATTTGATTAAGCCCAGCAAAAAAAAAATTCAAATCAACTTTCAATTTTACAAGAGGAAAAAAGGAATTTTTTAAGAGACTGATGTGTATTCACAAGGAACTTACCCACCAACTTCAATTAAAAATGAAAAATATAGCAAGACCAGATTATTGTGGAGGAATTTTAAAGTGTGGCATGGTCTTCTAAAAATAGTGTCAGGAGTGTTAAATCTCAGAATGAGTTGAGAGTGATGGCAGAAGCTAAGGACAGACAGACAGAGACAGAGAGAGAGAGAGAGAGAGAGAGAGAGAGAGAGAAGAGAGAGATTTTTCAAAGTCATTTTGAGAGGAGAATCAAAGAAGAGATTGGTTCCTTATTTGGGGGCAGGGGGAGATGATGTTAACAGAGAAGGTAGAACTGCTTTGCTTGTTTCTCTGAGAAGGATGAAACTTCCATTGGAAATGAAAGGACAAAAAATGACTAAGGGATTCCTAAACCCACTAGATAAAGTAAAAAGATAACAAAACAGTACCTCATGGCCCTTGATTAATTCAAGCCATCTGGCCAAGATGAACTACATCCTCAGGAAGTGATTGTTGAGTCACTGTCAGTAACTTTCAGTAATATTTGAAAAATAATGGGAAGTGGAAAATGAACCACAAGTTTATCAGAGGGAAAAAATAAAAAAGGAAAGAAAATGGAGTCTGCGAAGGGAAAGTCAGTGAACTTTATTTTGACTCCCGTGAAAAATTCTAAAAATGATCCATCCATAGACAGTTGAACAGAAAGGGACTTGGGTTATTATAAAGAGGTAATATATAAAAGAAATAGTCATACCAGACTTTCCTCATTTCCTTTTTACACTGTATTATTATATTAGTCAATTAGAGAAATATTGTGGGTATAGTTCACTTAGATTTTGAAAAGCATCTCGTACATCTCTTTTTTTGTGGAGATAAGGAGAGAGAAGAACTAGAATCACACAATCAAATATGGATTAAGAACTGATGGGATGGCAGGAATAGAAGTTATTACTGGTTCAGTGCTAGAGTGGCAGGAGGTCTTTTGTTCAGTGAAATGCTGTTCAACATTTTAAAAAATGATTTGGATCAATGCACAGATGGCATATTCATCAAATTCATAGATGGCACAAAGCTGAGATAGATAGCTTACACACGGGATGAAAGATATGTTCTAAAAGAAATTGAAAAGGACTGAACTGACTCTTATAAGATGAAATTCATGAGGGATAAGTATAAAGTCTTGGTATGAAAAAGACCAGCCCTACCAGTACACGAGGAGGAAGTACGATGGGGGACGTGCCAAGGAGCAAGTCTTTATGAGTACGTACAGAATGATTGGCTAATGAAATTCTCACTGTAACTAGTTGTCTGCTAAGCATGTGGTAAATAGACTTCTTTCATTGGCTGTGACTGAACGGGTATGAGGGTGTTTCCAAAAGGTATTTTTTGTTCTTACTGATTTTGCCGTTTTCCAGTGTGGTGGCATTCTGGTAAAATACAATACTATGAGAGAAGAGGCCTTGAGCCCTCACTACATGATGAGAGAATTTACTATTTTCTTATGAATAACCAGCTATTGAGGGTTTTTTCTTTTTCCTCATTCAAAGACTAGCCAGCCCTCATAGGCCATTCAGCCATTTTTTGAAGGACAGGGCTGAAAATAAGATTGGCCTAACTCCTCAATCTTCGGTTGGACCCCTCTCAAGCTGGAGAATTCATTTCTGATTAAAATGCGATGAGCATCTAATCTAGGAGAATTCCAGGCCTAAAGAACATCAGGTACAAGCCCTTGTAAACCTCTGCAGGGTCCAATTTAAGTAGTCTGGGTGGAAATGGATTTTTTTGTCTAGATAACTGGAGGCAAGTGAGTCTTGTGATCAAGTAAGCTCTCAGCCAGAAGAGCTGAAGGCTTTCAATCCACCTCCTTATTAATATATCTGCCATCTCATTAATTGTTCATCACTCAGGGTTGATCTCTACCTGTCAGGGCCACCCAGTTTTCGAAGGTATTTAAGCATTTGATGATCTTCATAATCTTTTGTCTTTCATTACCAAGAGAAACCACTATCAATTTATTCTTTGCTAGCCTAATCAATAAATTGATTATTAATTACCTACCAACTTTCCTTTTCTTGGACTTTTCATTCATGGCAGTGAAGACAACACATGGTCCCATGGTCCCATATACACAAGCTTCAATTTTTTTGTCTTGACATTTATTCTTTTATTTTGGGTGAAGGAGGTCGAAAATTAAAAACTTCATAAGATCTAAAGAGTAGGCCATGAGTCCGAAGGCAGAGCTGGGTTTTGAGGCCCTCTGGTCCAGCTTTGGCTTCCAGGAGCCAGGAGAAATCTTCAGGATCCATCCTTTTGATAACAGACAATAGCTGGGATATTTGGATGTAACCTTGGTGGGACATGCCATACAGAAACTGTTAAGTCTGAGACCACTCTCACCAGGGAAAGATAAAGTAAAGGGCACAGTGTACTCTCGAGTTGTTGGGGGCGGGGAGGAGGGAAGGTTTGTACTTCCATTATTGCTATAACTTTAAAATAGGTAATCCTGTGTATATAAATGAACTGGGACGTTAGCCACTGGAGGTGAACAGCAGGGTCATCACTTTAGAAAGGGTACTTAAGCAGGTAACGGTAAAGAAACCCAGCTCTTGTGAATATTTCTAGAACCCTGAGAGGTAGATGTTGCTAGCCTAGCTCTGGAGGAGTGCCTAAGAGCTCTCACTACAGTTAGATGGCAATTGCTCTTTAAAAACAACATCTGAGGTTTTTAGCAGACTTCAAGATCAATTGGAATCAACAGTGTGATGGGGAAGCCAGAAAAGTTAGTGATAACCTTGGCTACGTGGGGGAATACAGCTTCTAAGGAGAGGAAGGTGAAAATCGTTATGTAATCTGCACTCCTCTAACTGTTTTCTAAAGCATTGAGTTCAGTTCTGGGCATCACAGTTTAAGAAGGAAATTGGAAAATTACAGTGCATCCAGAGGAGAGAAACAAGGATGAAGGGCATTGGATCTATGTCATCAGAGGAGCAATAGTGGGAAACGAAGCTATTTAGTTTGTACAGAGTAGAGAATTAATAAATGCTGGTTAAGCAATGTACTGATTGAGAAGAAATGACTCAGGGGCAACAAAATAGTTATCTTAAAGTATTCGAAGAGTTGTCGTGAGCGGGAGGAATTCAACTTCTGTTTGGTCACAGAGGACAGTGTGAAGAGTGCCAGGGATGGTTCAGTTTAGAGCCTGGTGTAAAGGAAAAGACTGTCTAATAATTAGAGCTATGAAAAAGTGGAACAGACAAGCTTGAAAGCTGGTAGATTCCTCCTCTTTTGAGGTCTTCAAGAAAAGGCAGAACGCCCACTTGCTGGATATTATATAATAGTATATCTTTTTTGTATGGTTTGGTTAGAAGGCCACTGAGGTTCCTTTCAACTCTTAAACAATGTGGTTGTGTTATTTTTCCTAAAGTCTTCCTTCCTTCCTTCCTTTCCTCCTTCCCTCCCTCCCTTCCTCCATCTCTCCCTCTCTCTTTCTCTCCTTGTCTCTCTCTCCCCCTGTATGTTTCTTTGTCTCTCTGTCTCTGTGTGTCTCCCCTTCTCTGTCTCTCTGTCTCCCTTCCTCCCTATCTTTCTGTCTCTCTGTCTCCCTCTCTTCCCGCTTCTGCCTCTCTCTCCTCATCTCTCTCTGTCTCTGTCTCTCTCTGTCTCTCTTCTCTTCTTTCCAAAAGGAATCCTGGGTCATCATCAGTCATTCTGACTTTTGTCTTGCCACTGGACTCTGATGACTCTAAAGGAGAGAATGAGACTGACAGCTTACACAGTTCTGCATACTTCAATCTAATTCACAGGCAAGCTGAGACATTGGTTGTCTTTCAGAATGACGGATAAATAACAACAGCAACATTTCTCCTGAATGTGGGTTATACTGGCTGACTCCTGAGATCCCCTCCAAAGCTCAGTCAAAGATTCTGTGTATACCCTACAGCCTGAAGGGCATGATCTTACTACAAGGGGCCCCAGTTCTGGGGATATGTGGATCCTATATTCAGGCTTGGGGATCCTCAGCCCTAAAAGATGGGATTTAGATTTCTTCTCATACTCTCTGGCTCATTATACTTTTACCCCCAGGAGAAAGCTGATGAAAATATTTTATGTAAAGCCTAAGTTTGGTTCATGTCTAAGGTTTTCCCAAAAGGAACCAACAGAATCTCTTCTAGAAATGTTACTCAACATATAGTACATAGTAGTTATCATATATAGAACAGCTATTTATCTCCCCTACCACAAAATAAAAACATAAAACCAAAAGACATAGCAGAACATATAGACAAATACACAAAGCAAAAACTCTAAGCCAGGACTCTCAATACATTCTCCCCAAGTTTAGAACTTCCCAGAAGCCTTAAGGAGGCAAGGGACTCTCAGGATCACATAAAGAGATCCAGAAAACACATGGAACTCATCATCTCCATTACACTCTCTGAGGAGGTCAGGAGTCCTGGGAGATTTGTGAGATTACTAAACAGACTTCCTCTTTGTCTTAGTCTGTATTGTCTGAATAATTCTCTCAAAGTCCATTCTCTTCTGGTCAGACAAGCATGGATGCCTCAGTTTCCTGGGGGTGGTCACCACCCCTGAGAATACCATAGCTTTACCCCTGGACCTCTCAATGACAAAAAACCTCTTGAACTGATGAAGTAACCACTAAGGCTACCTCACCATTAGTATTTAACAACCTCTGCTCAGGGAAAGAACAGTCTGAACAGTCAGATTCTTGACATCTAGACCCAGGATCACCTGGGCAGCACATGTGCACAATTCTATGTGCATCATAGCTACTGCTGGGAAGGCAGAGATAAAAGGGAAGAGAAATTCCTTCCCATTAGCAGTCCAAGACACCATTTTTAAAGTCTTATTTGAAAGGAAGGAAGAGAAAAATATAAATACTGTCATCTCTTATTAAAAGACTCCTTAGGATGCCTTGCAGTTTCAATGCCTAGTCTCATCACAAACACTAAGGGACCAACTGGAAGCTGCTAGCTGCGCAAATCCTTTAGTCAGGAACCAGAGCATGAGCCCTATATCCTCATGTAATCTCAATCATCACAAATCACAAATTCACAGGGTCCAATAAGCCATTATACTGACATCCCAAGTCCAAGTGCTTGGACTTGAGCAGAGTCAGAGCCTATGTCTCTCCTTCTGTGGCCAGAGCATGTATGACCAGCTCCATTAAAGATGTCCCAATCTAAGGCCCCCACTCCATGATCTGAATGACATGACTATGAAGGTCCCTTCTACCCAAAGTCTATAAGAACTTCTACACTGGAAACTCTGAACATATGAGCCCTAATGTTGACATATTCACTTGGATGATCTCTGGGTACTATTATTTTGTTAGAGGCCCATCTTATCAAGAACCAGAGCCTCTGTTAGAATTTATGGGGTGAGCAATCCAAATTCTGAGGTCTGAATCATGAGAGAGTTTGTGTAATCTATCCACAAATAAGTCGCAGAGATATGCATCGACCCCTCCAAGGTCATCCCAAGAGAGTAGAGGTAAGAGGTAAGAGTCTAGGTCCTAGCCTCTCAATCCAAATCTACTCTATCTCATTTGCTCATGACTGAAGGTGAAGAAGAGAAGGAAAATCCTTCTGATTGGCCTTTGAACCGTGAGGGACCTTCCATGCCTACTGTCGTCTCTATCTCATTTGCTGATTGGCTATGATGGGGACAGATTCTGTGCAGAAGCTACAAGAATGTGGGTGAATGGGGAAACCCAAGTAGACAGGAGATATTTTTCCCCTTGCTTGTGGCTTTGATGGTCTCAGTCACACTTTTGCTCCATATGAAGACCTTTCATAGGATTTTGAGCAGAGCAATGAAGCTATACAGCAGTGATTGACTTTGATTCTAAAGGAAATGTCACCACTAGGGTGTCATTTCCTAATAATGACTTCATTCTTTTTGTAGCAAGTTGTAGAGTAGGCAGTTTGTAATCAGAGAGATAAAATTTTAGGTATGAAATGCTTGTGGAACATGAGGGACATTAGGGAGGTGTAGTGGTTCAGCAGAAAGTATATTAACCGTAGTGCCAGAGGAAGTCTAGGTGTAATAGTCGTGATGAAATGATGAATGATGATGGCTATTAATAAATACTAACATCTATTAATACTAGCTCACCTTTACACAATTCTCTAAGTTTTGCAAAGCTCTTTGTCAATATTATCTCACAACAAGCCTGGGAGGTAGGTGTTATTTTATAGAGTCTGAGAGAGTTGAAGTGACTTGCTCAGTTCCCACAAAGCTAATAAGTGCTTGAGGTTAGACCTGAACTCATGTCTTCCTGATTCCAGACCCAGTACTTCACCCACTGCAGTGATTATAAAAATGGCTCACACCTTAAGGTTTGCAAAGTGTTTGACAAATATCTCATTTTTTTAGATAATTGTTCTTCCATTTACTACCAACATGACTTTGGGCAAGTCACATAACTTTTCCCAAATTCAGTTTCTTCATATATAAAATGTGTGTTTGGAGTGTGTGTGGGGGGAGAGGGGGTGACTTCTGAGATTGCTTCCAACTTTAATCCCATGCCTCTAATTCTGAATCTTTGGGAAAGCATAAGAATCTCAGAATTTGGTGTCAGAAGATCTGGATTTGAGTCTGGGATAACTAAGGGGATTACCTTGGGCAAATGACTTCCCCTTTCTTGACCTTCATTTTCTCATGTACAAAATGGTTTGAAATATAACGCCTTCAAGGTCTCTTTCTCCTAACTCTTGACCTCCTATGGTCTCTTTCTGAATGTAGTGAATACTTCATCTTATTTAGTGTCTTTCATATAATACTCAAATTCAAAAGAGTTTGTTAATTGAAATTGAATTGTGAGAAGTAACAGAATCAACTTGTACATAATAAATTCTCCATGATCAATCTTTTGATTTATTAAAAGTCTTGAGAGTTGGTGTAGCTTAATGTACCACTCCAACTATTCTGGAAAACAATTGGGAACTAGGTACAAATAGTTCTAAACTCTACATGACCTTTGACCACAAAGAGATCAAAGAAAGAAGAGGAGCCATATGTACCAAAATATTCATAGAAGCTCTTTTTGTGGTGGCAAAGAATTGGAAACTTTGAGGATGTCCATCCATTCGGAATGGTTAAACAAGTTATGGATATTTGAATACAACGGAAAACTATTGTGCCGGAAAAATAATAAAAGGTATGATTTCAGAAAAGCATGGGAAGGCTTGGGTGAACTGATTACAGTTGAAGAGAACAGAACCAGGAGAGCAATATATACTGTAATGGCAATATTGTAAAGATAGTCAACTTTAAAAGAGTTAGTAGCTCTGATCAACCCAATGACACCCCCTCCCCCCAATTCCAAGGGACTCATAATGACATGTCATTCACCTCCACATAGGAAACTGATGACTTCAGAGTGCCAACTGAAGTATATTTCCTGGAATTTTTCTTTTCCTTCATGGTTGTTACTGTGTTTTGGAGTTTTGTTTTGTTTTGTTTTGTTTTTTGGAACATAGCTAATGCAGAAAATTATTTTGTGTGACTGAAAAAAGAGAGTTAATGTCCACATCCTTCGTACTAACCAGGGGCAGAGACCTCTTCAAACTGGTCTTCAAGCAACAGCTTGAGCGCACACACCATTAACCTTGTCATTATCCCTAATGCTAAAAACAAATGCCTGCCAAAGCAAAAAAACAAAACAAAACCAAAAAAAAAACCTTGAGCATCTGTTAATGAATGTTTTCTGGTTTTAGCCTTATGAAGAATTCTGAGAATGAGCCTTTCAGCTAATCATTAGAACTACACATTGTGAGACATTGCTTTGCATCTCTGCTATTAAAACCTGTCCTGAAAAGTAAAATTCTGGTGACAGCTGGAATTTTCCAACTTTAAGTCACTCTAATAGAAAACAACCTATCAGAAGAACAGAGATACTGTACTTAGCATTGTGTTAGTGGGGGTTTGTTTGTATGTACTTGTGTAAGCATCTTGAGAGTACTGAATGGCACCTTCATTGTAATTGCATCCTCAGAATTTAATGCCTAACACAGGGACTGATTCAGGAGGCACTTGCTGATTGGTTGATTGCTAAGAGGAAAAATAATAAGTGTTTGTTGATTGTTTGATTGCTTGCTATGTGTCCAAATTAGAAGAAAGAAAATTTGAGATCTGGCTTCAAAGATCTGAGAAAAAGAGGCAGAGTAATATATAGAGAGAATCTTTTTCTGTCCAGAAAGGCAAGGCAACCAGCATTTACTAAGTGATTACTTTGTACTAGGTACTGTGTTAGGTGACAAAAAGACGATCCCTTCCCTCAAGGAGCTTATATTCTAACGGAGCAAAACAATACACCAAAGGGAGATTGGAGAGAAGGTACCTGTGAGGAGGCACACGTAGAAATGCAGAGCCAGAAGCAGAGAAGGGAAGAGAATGAAGGATGGCCATTTGAGAACCTTCTCCAAGATGTAGACCCCAAGGAGAAACTTATCCACTGGAAAAAAGAACTGGTGTAGTAGAGAAAGGGATAGTCACAAATGTGTGGCGTTGGCAAATTTTGGATCAATGTTGAGTTCCCTCCTGTTATGCTTCTGGAGGTGAAAGGAAAATGATTTTGAGGATTCTGAGGCAATGGTGTGCTGGGAAATGTTGAACAGACACACTTTTAAATTTTATCTACCTTATTAACATTTTCTCCATCATTTTCTTAAGTCTCGACAATAAATAAAACAATAATCAAACCTTGATTTGTAGAGGGATTTCTGAGTTATTAACGCTCACACTGAAAAAATTAATTATTCCTTATCTACATTTTGAAAAGAAGGAAGGAGAGAGGAAGTGTGGGAGGGAGAAAGGAACAGAGGAAAGGAGGAAGGAGGGGAGAAAGGATGGATGGAAAGAAACAAGGAAGGAAGAAGGAAGGAAGGAGGGAGGGAGGGAAAGATGGAAGGAAAAGGATGCAACATTCATTACATATAAGCATAATCAAATTTCTCCCATTTTTAAAAGAAAAATTTCTCTTGACCCAGATACCTTCTCCAGCTATTTTTCTATGTTGTTACAGACAGTGATGATGATGGTGTTATCTACTATTTATATAGTTTCCACCATGTGCCAGGGACTGTGCCAAGTGCTTTGTAAATTTGTCTCATTTAATTCTCTCAAAAGCACTGGGTACAAGTATTTTCATCACTTTACAGATAAGGAAACTTATCCAAACATAGATTATGTGACTTGTCACACAGCTAATAAAGTTTCTGAGGTTGCATTTGCATTCAGATCTCCCTGACTCCAGGACCAGTGCTCTATCCCATTGTACCAGCTAGTTGTCTTTTCCTCCTTTTTACTACCAACATCCTAAAAAGATAATATATTTCCTCCTGCTAACTCATGCGCTCACTTTTCAGGTTCTTTCAGCCTGACTTTTGACCCAACTTTTTACTGAAATCACCCTGTCCCAGGTTCTAGGGATCAGTTAATGCCTAAGTCTTAAGGACTTTTCTTTCTTCTTTGGATCTTCAATTTAATTTGATTCTAAAATCATATATCACAGATGTAAAAAGTATTCCAAAAATAATCCCAGACCATATTGTTCTTCCTGTTCTATTCTGGACCCAGTAATTATTACTCTGACATAAATGTCAAGATATAATAAAACATGGAGGAAAAAAACTACTTATTGGTTGAAATATTTGGAATTAAAAAAAATATTTTTGTAAATACATCTTTTAGCATAACCTAAATTTCTCCTTGCCCCCTTCTCCTTCCTCTTCCAGAGGGTCCCCCTTCATACTACAGTTTTTTTTTAAGAAAAAGAAGAAGGTAAAGACAATCAAAACCTTTCAAAGAATTTGTCAATATGTTCAGTGATCCACACCTGCAGACTTCCCATTGCTGAAAAGGACTGGAAGCAAGCGTCTTTATACATTTCCTTTTGGTGGCCATACTTATTCTTTGTAAGTCTGTAACGTTCATTTTCTAATATTTTGTGATTATTTTTCTTTGCCATTTACAGCATGTTATCATCATTGTGTAAATTATTTTCTTAGTTCTGCTTGCTTCCCTTTGAATCAGTTCATGTAAGTCTTCCCATGATTTTCTGTATCCATTAGGTTCATCATTTCTTACCACTACATTCACATACAATATTTTGTTTATCCATCCCCCAGTTGATGGGCATCTACTTTGTTTTTAGTTCTTTAGAAGAACAGAAAGTGCCACTTTAAAATTTTTCTGTGTATAAGGCCTTCCCTTTTATCAATGACTTAACTGGGGTATATATCCCAACTGTAGATTCTCTGAGTCAAAGGGTATTTAGCCACTCTGTTTGCATAATTCCAAATAGCTTTCCAAAATGGTCTTAAAAATTCATAATTCAATCATTTTTGGGGGGGTGGAATGTTTCCTTTTGATGCATTGGTTATTTCTGATGCAGAGCTGTAATCCTCCGAGATTTAAATCCAAACAGACAAAGAAAATGTTACCAGGAGGTCTTCAGTTCTGTCATTTTGTCAATGCAGGGACTTCCAGCACTGTATGGATCACAGCCCTTGTTTCTTTTGCATCCTGTGTTATTTCTTCACATTCTCTCGAAGACTGTTGCATCACCAAGGACCCTGACATGCACAGGATGGCCTGCTATACAGGTTCTTAGATCTACTTTTCTAAAAGGAAAGCAACTTTTGAGAGAGCAACAATCACTTTATTTAAGCACATGTATTATTCACTTAAGTCAGGGGAAAAAGTCAGTATCCTGAAGTTCAGAGAAAATACAAAGAAATAATAATCAACAAAAAAGTCTTCCAGCTGCCTGACCATAAGCAGTACATAAATCACAGATCAACAGACAGATCCAATTGTCTGACTATTACATATATACATAGTCACCAGAGAGGGAAGCACCAACATCTGGGTTTTCAAAGCTTGGGGGCTCTTTAGTGGCTGCCCACAATCTCATCTGGCCAAACAAACATTTCCAATGAGTAAGCCCCAAAGTAAAACCTCACCTCAGTGTATTTATACATTTTTCAGAGTCAGAGTGTATCATAACCCTTGAGGACCAGTGCCTCATTAGCAAAAGGTGTGGGCCTTCCTACAAATCTCCCCTAATCAAACTCCCCTTAATGGGAGGCCCATTAATGGGTAGGGAAGATCTTTAATCTCATTAGCATTACAACTGTCCCCAGAGAATTCACACCCCAGTCTGGAGCTCTTTTAAACTTGTTTTGGTAGCAGTGTGATACAATTGTAAGAATATATTAAAGTCAGAGGACTAGTATGTAAGTCCTACTTCTGATGCCCACTGTGTGACCTTGGACAAGTCACTTATTAACTTTTCTGGGCCTCAGCACTCTCATCTGTCCGATAAGTCCATTGAACTAGTGACTTCTAAGGACCATTCAAGTTCTCATGGGTCCCAATAAGGCACTTTGACCATCCCTTGGTCATTAATTGGGCAGCTAGTGGTACAGCGGGCAGAGCACCGGCCTGAAGTCGGGAAAACTCACCTTTATGAGTTCAAATCTGACATTTACTAGCTGTGTGACTCTAGGCAAGTCACTTAACCTTGTCTGCTTCAGTTTCTCATCAGTAAAATGGGCTGGAGAAGGAAATGGTAAACCACTCCAGTATCTGTGCAAAGAAAACCCTAAATGGAGTCACAGAGAATTGAATATGACTGAAAACAACAACTGTCAATAATCATTCTTGCCGTGTGACTGGCAAAAATTTTCCAGTTATCTTTTTCCCCCTGATGACATGTCCCTAATGGTTCTTCTTAAACATAGGTCATCATTGGCAATATATTGCAGACTACTCAAGGCTACCATGTATCTCAAAAACTAAGCACCTCCTGAAAAACTGAAGTTTCAAGGAACTAGGAAATAGACAATGAGATATGTGTCAATTCCTTCTCAAAATGATTGAATATTCTGAACCACTTGGGAGCTCTGAGTAGGTCCATTTTCATATGAAAAATCCAGGGGAATAGTGTAGCACTCAACAGGAATAATAAACTTGTCCCTAGGGCACTCATTTCAATAGATCAACTAGACACTCTTAGTTTAAAAAAGATAAGATGCCTTGAATCTCATAGTTTTATGGTGATTCTTGTGCAATTGGCTATTGTCTACTCATGAACTAGCATGCAGAGATGAAGGTTTAAACAATATGCTGGATGTTTACCATAAATTAGAAGAAGGTCACTCATGAAGGAGGTCCAATTCTGAATTCTGTTATCAAAAGGAGATGCTAACCTCTGCTCTCCTACTTCCCTCCTGGGAAGCTATAAACCTTAGAGTTAAGGACTCTAGGGAGTAGAACTGGAGAGGTTTCTGCAAGTGGCTAGTGGCTTTTCTCTCTTCTCACAAAACACAACAGTGCCATCCAGCTAAGTGTTGTATCTGCATCTGAAGTTGGAGGTGTTGACTATAGCTACCCATCATGGAACAAGACCAAGGATTCCAGCAGATAATCCTGTCTAGCAGAGATTCCAAGCCCTTCAAGGAGCAAGTCCAACCCAGCAGAAGAGCAATCCATCTGCCATTCTTCCAGAAGTGAACTTCAATGTGAGCCTCTGAAGATAAAAAAGAAATCCTAGTGCTCTGGAGAGTAAAGGTACATTAAAAACTCAGATCATATGAGAAGAGGAATTATTAGTTACTCATTACCAAATGTGCTCTCTACATGTGTGACTCAATACTCTTGGGATCTAAATTTGTGTTCCTTCTACCCACAGATGTTTTATGTATGTATATGATACATATATATGTATGTATGTATGTGTGTGTGTGTATATATTTATATGGAAAAATGTGCCACCTTTTTGGAGAAAAGTTTTATACCAATTATTCTCACTCTAACATCTTAGTAAATGCTTTTACTGAAAGTAATTTAAATCTAATGCCTGACTGATAATGAGAGATACACTGATGGAGACTTATGCCCTTTAGTGGTAGAAATAGTCAGTGTTATGCTATAAAAACCTAGAATAGTCACACACATACACACACACACCAACTTCTGAACTAAGAAGTAAAATTGGAGAGGAGTACACTAAAGGAAATGTTATATATTATTAATCCTATAATCTTTTGTGGATGTTGACCTCTAGCTATGCCCAGGACCTGGTAAAATTTGTCTCTATCTTAAGTGTACTAGAAAACGACATGGTCAGTTGCATGTGATTGAGACAACTTTCACTCTATATCATGTTTTCAATGGACTTTGTTTATTTTGCTTTTAAAGATTCCTGCCCTAGGACATTAGGATTCACATATTCCATACAAGGTGGAAGCTAGGGTCTTTATTGAAGCCACTATCATAAATTCAACCTCCACAAACTATAAATTATTTCTAACAGAATTTCTAAAGAAATACATCCCCAGTATAACAACAAGCCAGTGCCAAGTCATGTCTCCTTTACTGAGCAAACCAAACGTACTACTTCTTTATAGCTGAAGCCTACTGAAGGAAAGAACCCAACTCCTGAATCTGTGTTTTCTCCAAATAATGGTTACAAATTGTGAGATAAATAGAAACACATTTCACCCCAAGTTAAACAGATTTCTTGTTGTGGTTTCCCAGACTTGGGTTAGTTTTTTTTCCATTATTTTTTTCATGTACAGTGGCCACACAACTTCCTGTCTCTGGAGAGATTCAGAACTTAAACCATCCAGAAGCTATTAATGTGAGCAAAGATGGGTATTGCTAGGTTGACCTAAAAATGAAAATTTTGTCAATGAAATACCATGCAATCTATTGTATTGACTTTGGTTCTGATCTGGTGGCAATAACATTTCTTGAAACTCCACCTTTGCTCAGTGTGTGTGTGTGTGTGTGTGTGTGTGTGTGTGTGTGTGTACATATATGGGTACATGTACATAAATTTGTGTAAAATATTTGAGGATATAGTAACAGCCACCCCAGCATCACCTCACCTTTTTGTTGTTAGGGGTTGTTATTCATGGGCAAAAACTGACTGACAATTCCCTGGCTTGACTCAGGTACCTGTGATGCCAGATAAGCTGATACCCGAATTGGAGGAGAGCACAAGTGTCTACATCAGCTATAAATCTAGTAAAGAACTTTCCACTTGATGCACATCCTGAAGACACACAAGGATGATTTGAAAGCTTTCTAGCTCAAAGATACCCATCACGTCTTAGAGTTAACATTCAGTATTAGGACTCCAGAAACAGAGAGAGAGAAGGAAGAAAGGAGACAGAGAGGGAGAGGGAAGGGAGGGGGAAAAGGGAAGGGTGAGAGAGAGAGAAAGAGAGAGCGAGAGAAAGAGAGAAGGAGAGAGGGAGAGAGAGAGAGAGGGAGGGAGAGAGAAAGAAGAGAGAGAGAGGGAGAGAGAGAGAGAAGCATCCCTAAAAAGAGGTCATTTATCCTTTTTTTAAAAAAAAAAAACCTCCAGTGTGGAGAGACCACAACACTTCCCAAGCCCAAGCCAAGCCATTCCACTTTGGAATGGTTCCAAATATTTGATGTCTTAAGAAATGTCAGGATCCTAAATGTCTCTTTGCCTTTTCTATCCATTGCTCCAACTTCTGACCTCTGGGGACAAATAGACCAAGTCTCATGCTCTACCATAAAACAGTCATTCAAGTACTAAAAGGTAGCTATCACATTTGCCCTATATCTTCCCTTCCGTGGTCAATCATTCTCAGAACTGAACGTAACAGCCCAGATGCAGTCTGAGCACAGGAAAAGGATGAAGGGATCATCCCAAGCCTTGGACATCTGGGGATCTCGCCTGGGATTCTACTGTTAGGGTGTTGTTCAGTCATTTCAGTCACGTGAGACTCTCTATGACACCATCTGAGGTTTCCGCGGCAAAGACACTAGAAGAGTGTGCCATTTTCTTCTCCAGCTCATTTTAGAGATAAGGAAACAGACAAACAAGGTGAAGTGACTTGCCCAGAGTCATACAGTTAATCATGTTTGAACTCAGGTCTACTTGACTCCAGGTGGAGCGCTTTATCCACTGTAGCACCACCTAGCTGCCCTTAAATTATAGGGAACAGCAAGTGAAGAAATTGCCCAATCTAAATGGCACATCTTTTGCAGTTCATAATGTCAGAGAGTTGCCTGGGCACTAAGAGGTAAGACTTGCTTAAGATCACTAGTTAGTAGGTGTTGCAATCAGAATTTGAATTCAAGTCTCTCTGAAACAGAGGCCAGCTCTCCATCCTTTATGCTACTCTGCCTCTCAGTCCAGGATGTTAAGCCTTTCTTAATTTAGAAAGAGAAACATTAAAAATTATCATGGATATTTTACTAACACCATCTGTGTATTCAGTTAGATCTTAGATAAGGAAGACCTCCATCCCAAGGGCCCTGTTTGACTCAATAGGACATCACGTTAGTGCGTTTTTCAGTGGAGAACTCAGGGCATCTGAGATTCTTTTTTCTCAAAATCTCAGTGAATTTCCTCATCCAATAAAAGTTAATTTTATTTATTACATTACACATAAACACATGGTTGAGAAACTATGTGATTATTTGGGACAGGAAAGAGAGGAATTGTTTAGATGATTGTTGGGAAATACAATCTGGCTTGATCATTGAAAGAAACTTGATGCTTGAAGCATTTACAGTTTTATTTCAAGTTTTTATACTGAAGGAAGTTTGAACTAAGAGCATGAATGAAGCATTTCTGTATTTCATAAAGGATAGGAATCCAACTTGTGTGTGGTAAAATAGTATTGAAAAACTTTCCTTATATAATATTTATCCAACCCATAGAAATCAATATATCTCTCCCATGACATACCACCTCGTTTTTTGGCAGGGAGAGAGAGTAAGGAAGAAATTTAAGATCAAACCTCTATTCATTATTCTATGCTGCTACAGCATATTCCCTTTGGATTGATAAACAGCAGACTTCTGGGATTTTAGGGCAGCTAGGTGGCACAGTGGGTAGAGTGCTGGGTCTGGAGTCAGGAAGATTCATCTTCCTGAGTTCAAATCTGGTCTCAGAAACTATGTGACTCTGGGCAACTCACAACCTTTTTGCCTCAGTTTCCTCATCTGTAAAACAAGCTGGAGAAAAAAATAGCAAACCACTCCAATATCTTTGCCAAGAAAACCCCAAATTGGGTCATAAAGGGTTGGACACAACTGAAAATGACTAAACAACAATAAATCTGGGATTTATATTCTTGAAAGTGAAAGTAACATGTTAAATTTGCACACAAGATGAGGTCCAAATGAGGAAGGATAGAGATGGGAGTTGCACCTCTTGTTGCACTGATGTAAGAAATTCTCTATACTGATGGAATGTCAGGCAATACTTTCTCTATTACTTATCATCTCTAAGATGATAAGGTAACTAAGGGCTCAGAGCCACACAACCAGTATATGTCATAGGTAGGACTTAAACCTAGGCCTTCTGGTTTCCAGACCAGCTCCACTATACCATGTTGCCAATTAGAAAAGTTTCTTTTGTTATCATCTTCTCCAAGATTATTTGACATGGAACAAAGCTGATGATAGGACTGAAAGTTGGGATGTCAAAGAATTACAAAAATGCAGGTGCCACAATTTAAGATAAAATTTTATTATTTTTAAAAATGATCACTTGGTCAGTTGTTTCAGTCATGTTTGACTTTCTGTAACACCATTTTGGTGTTTTCCTGGCAAAGATGTCAAAATAGTTTGCCATTTCCTTCTCCAGTTCATTTTACAGATGAGGAAACTAAGGCAAATAGTATTAAGTCCCCTGCACAGGGTAACATGGCTAGTGTCTGAAGCCAGATTTGAACTCATGAAAACAAAGCTCTTGTTTACTGTATTCACAGTGTTAGACCAACTGAAACATCTGCCTATCATGTTATAAACATTCTTATACTTCTCTTTCTTCTAGGACAGAAAGCAGAGATTTTAAAGATTTGTAGTATCCAACAGCTGCTTGGCCCTCAAATGACACATCTGGAAAAGCAAAGGAGGTATTAGCATAAACAACACTATTGTTTAATTTCTCTGAAATTGAAATAAGCCAAAACTTTGCATAAAGACATCTGAATGTCTTAGAAAGGGAGAATGCCATTCCCCCAGTCCCAAGGCACAAAATCACCAAATTTGAAAACTGGGAGAGAACCAGCAAGACTCAGCTCAAGTCATACACAAAAGGAATCCCCACTATAGATAGTTCATAGTCATGCAGTACCTGCCAGATGGCGGCTAGAAACTGTCATTTCCCAGAATCCAAGGCCAAACCCCTATCTCCTCTCCTTCCCTGCCCCTGTATACTCATATGGCCCCATGAACAACAGCCATCTGGGATTTATGGTCTTTAAGCAAATGTTCTTTTAGTATTTAATTGAAGAACTAAAAGAAACAGAAATCCCTTGCTGCTCTGGGTAGCCAATTGCCCTTTGGAAAAGGTCATAGTATTAGGATTTTTTTTCCTCTCACCAAACATAAATGTGCATCCTTACATTTTACATCTATTGCTCCTACTTCTGCCCTCAGGGATCCAACAGAATAAATCTAATCTCTCTTTCACTTAACAATCCTTAAAATATGTGAAGACAGCTCTTATGTCTCCACAGACACACCACACACACACACACACACACACACACACACACACACATACACATACACACACACACACACAGAGTGTTCTTTTCTCCAAGTTAAACATGTTAAGCTCTTACAACTGACCTTTATATGACATGGATTTAAGACCCTTCCTTCAGTATCTTGGCTCTAGATATGCTCCAGTTTAGCAATGTTCTTATCAAGCCATGACATCCAGAACTGAATGCAATACTTCAGATGAGTTCTAAGGTTTGAGGAGAGAACAGAATGTTGAAACTATTGTCCCCTTATTTCTGGAACCCACACTCCACTTAATGCAACCCAATATCAAATTAGCTATTTGGGTTGCCATGTCATACTACTGAGACATATGAAACTTGTAGTCCCCTACGATCCCCAGATCTTTTTCAGAACTGATGACTATATATGCTTCCATCTTACATTTGTGAGGATGACTTTTGTACTCAAATGCTAGGATGTATAGTGCCTACTGAATTCTGAGCAGCCCAATGCTCTATCCTATCTAGATTCTTTTGGATTGTGACTCTGCCTTCCAGTATCCCTCCCTTCATATCCAAGCTGTTCAGACTTTGTATCTTCTGTCTCCTCCTTTTCCTCTTGGCTAGCATTTACATTGTACTTTAATATAAGATATATATATATATATATATATATATATATATATATATATATATATATAATCATACACACCTACACATGTGTGTATACATATACAGAGAGAGAGAGAGAATCGAGATAGGATAGAGATAAAGGTATTAACTACCTCCCAGGGTATCAGGATCAAGACCTCATAATGACCAAGTTCTTATAAAAACAATATTCAAGGGCAGAGGCCAGATGGCAGAGTAGAAAGACACATATATGGAGGCTCCTCCACACAGCCCATAAAATACCTGTAGAGAGGGACTCTCAACAAATTCTGGGGCAGCAGAAGTGGAGAACAATAGAGTGGAGGAGATTTCCAGCCCAGGATGACCTGAAAGGCCCACAGGAAAAGTCCATTTCACTGGACACAGAGCAGAGCCCAGCCCAGCCTTGGCCATGGAGCACAGCTCCCGAACAGTCTTTGGGGCCAGAATCTCCAGTTGTGGAATCCCCAGTCCCAGTAGTAGCAGGTTCGTAGATCCCTCAACTCACAGGCACTGTCCAGGAAGGGAGAAGGGCCTTCCATAGCTCCAGCCTTAGGCAGAGGCTACATAGGCAGGTGGCCACATCAGCAGGTATAGCAGCAGTATCCATTGTTGGAGTGTAAAACCCCTGGGGGCACAGAGGAGCTGAGTCTTGCCTAGACCCAGTGTGGAGGCCCTGGGGGAGTGGATCTTTGTCTCACACTGAATGGTGGCCCTGTCCATCCAGCTTATCAGAAAATCAGCCCCCAGTGCTGACTGGGGGAGAACTGGAGGCCAGGTGGCTGTGGAGAGGTAACTGCTAAGATTCTGGGCAAAAAAAATGCCTCTCTGTGCCCAGACCAGTGCACACTTGATTGTGCCACCTGGGAGGAACTGATTTCTTACAGATTCCCAGAGTATACTCTACTCTTGACAAAGGACCCAAAAGTCAAGTAACTAGTTGGGAAAATGCCAAAAAAAGGGGAAAAAAATAAGCCCATAGAAGGTTACTTTCTTGGTGAACAGATATCTCCTCCCATCCTTTTGAATGAGGAAGAACAATGCTTACCATCAGGGAAAGACATAAAAGTCAAACCTTCTGTATCCCAAACATCCAAAATAAATATTCAATGGGCTCAGGCTATGGAAGAGCTCAAAAAGGATTTTGAAAATCAAGTAAGAGAGGTGGAGGAAAAATTGTAAAGAGATATGAGAGAGATGCAAGAAAAGCATGAAAAGCAGGTCAATACCTTGCTAAAGGAGACCCCAAAACATGCTGAAGAAAATAACACCTTAATATGGGCTAACTCAATTGGCAAAGGAGGTCCAAAAAGCCAATGAGGAGAAGAATACTTTAAAAAACAGAATTAACCAAATGGAAAAGGAGGTTCAAAAGCTCATGAAGAAAATAGTTGTTTAAAAATTAGAATGGAACAGATGGAGGCTAATGACTTTATGAAAAACCAAGAAATCACAAAACAAAACCAAAAGAATGAAAAAATGGAAGAGAATGTGAAATTTTTCATTGGAAAAAACAACTGACCTGGAAAATAGATCCAGGAGAGACAATTTAAAAATTATGGGACTACCTGAAAGCTATGATCAAAAAAAGAGCCTAGACATCATATTTCATGAAATTATCAAGGAAAACTGCCCTGATAGTCTAGAATCAGAGGCCAAAATAAATATTGAAAGAATTCACTGATCACCACCTGAAAGAGATTCAAAAAGAGAAACTCCTAGGAATATTGTGGCCAAATTCCAGAGTTCCCTGGTAAAGGAGAAAATATTGCAAGCAGCTAGAAAGAAACAATTCAAGTATTGTGGAAATACAATCAGGATAA
>CM053774.1:123188952-123215939 GCA_028658325.1 Potorous gilbertii | reverse complement strand
GGCATGGAATATGATATTCCAGAAGTCAAAAAGAACTAGGACTGAAACCAAGAATCACCTACCCAGCAAAACTGAGTATAATATTTCAGGGGGGAAAATGGTCTTTCAATGACATAGAGGACTTTCAACCATTCTTGATGAAAAGACCAGAGCTGAAAAGAAAATTTGACCTTCAAACACAAGAATCAAGAGAAGCATGAAAAGGTAAAGAGCAAAGAGAAGTCATGAGGGATTTATTAAAGTAGAACTGTTTACATTCCTACATGGAAAGACAATATTTGTAACTTTTGAAACTTTTTTCAGTATCTGGGTAGTTGGTGGGATTATACACACACACACACACACACACACACATACACACACAAGCACACACACACACAGAGATACACACACAGAGACAGAGAAAGGCAGAGAGAGACAGAGAGCACAGGGTGAATTGAATAGGATGGGATCACATCTAAAAATAATGAAATTAAGCAGTGAGAGAGAAATATATTGGGAGGAGAAAGGGAGAAATGGAATGGGGCAAATTACCTCTCATAAAAGAGGCAAGTAAAAAATTTTCAGTGGAGGGAAAAAGGGGGATGGTGAGAGAAAAAACATGAAGCTTGCTCTCATCACATTCAACTAAAGGAAGGAATAAAACGCACACTCATTTTGGTATGAAAACCTATCTTACAATACAGGAAAATGGGGGAGAAGGCGATAAGCAGGATGGAGGGGGGATAATGAAGGGGAGGGCAGTTGGAGGAGGGAACACTCTTGGGGAGGGATAGAATCAAAAGGGAGAATAGAAGAAACAGGGAGCAGGATAGGATGGAGGGAAATACAGTTAGTCTTGCACAACATGACTATTATGGAAGTCACTTGCAAAACTACACAGATATGGCCTATATTGAATTGCTTGCTTCCCAAAGGGCGTGGGTGGGGAGGGAGGGATGGAGAGAAGTTGGAACTCAAAGGTTTAGGAACAACTGTTGAGTATTGTTCTTGCAAGTAGGAAAAAAGAAATAAAGGTAATTGGGTATAGAAATTTATCTTGCCCTGTAGGACAAAAGAGAAGATGGGGATCAGGGAAGGGAGTGATGTTAGAAGGGAGGACAGATTGGTGATAAGGGTAATTAGAATGTTCAGGGTTTTGGGGTGTGGGGAGGGAGGAAATGGGGAGAAAATTTGGAACCCAAAATTTTGTGGAAATGAATGTTGAAAACCTAAATAAATAAATTTAAATACAAAAGACAAAAAATAATAATATTCAAGTTCTCATAATACCTAATAACCCCAGAAAGTAGATATTACCTTTATCTCCATTTTATCTCCATTTAACAGATGAAGAAATTGGCATAGAGATTAAATAATTTAATCAGAGTCACTCAACTAGTCAGAATCTGAAGTAAGAATAAAACTTTGCCCCTTAGCTGCCTGCCATGTGAAAATTTGAGGAGCATGTGCTCTACACCATTGTCCAAATCATTAATAAAAATGTCAGGCAGCATAGAGCCAACCATGTTGGATATCCCTGTGGCACTCCACTGTACACCTTGCGCCACGTTGATGTGGTATCATTAATACTACACTTTGAGTTCAGCCATCTGACAAGTTATGAATCCACATTCTGTTACTGTCTACAAGAATGGCAAGAGATTCTTTATTAACAGCATTACCAAAACCAAGGTAAAGTCTCTACAGCATTATCCTCACCTATTACTTTAGTACTCCTACAATAAAGGGAGTAGATAGTCTGGCGTGTAATCCTCTGTTCTCAATGAAGCCAGGATAGCCCTTTGGAATCCTTGCTTTACTTTCTAGGTGTTTTCCTTTCATTTTTAACGATCCACTCTAGAATTTTCTCAGGAAGTAAGTTGACTCACAGACCCAGAGTTTACAGACTTTATCCTCTTTCCATTTATTAAAATCAGGATATTTGCCTCCAGTATTATGGCACTTCTTCTCTTTCCCATGATCCTCCAGATATCATTGACAGTGGTTCAGCAATCACACCTGTTGGCTCTTTCAGGTCATGAGGATGTAGTTCACTAGCACCTGGTAACTGAGTCCACTGAGGTCTCCTCTTACTATTCCCTTACCTGTTCTAGGTACCAGCTTCCTGATAGTCACGTGTATTCTGTTAATTCTAATAAAAAGACCCTTCTCCTCTGCAGATAAAGCACAGGCAGACTTGAGGAGCTCTGACTTATCCCTCGTGTCTGTTGTTACCATCCCCCTACACCTCCCAAATATTCTATGCCTTCCTTGAGCCTCTGTTTTTCTCTCAGTATATTTTTAAAAGAAAACAGTGTTTGGTCTTTCACTTTCCTCCATAACCCTGGATAATTCTGATTTAATTTAATATTTCTCCCACTTTCTTTAATGACAGTGCTATTTTCCTGTACTCGTCATCTGTTATGTGGCCGTACATCTATCTTCTGTACATTTGCTCTTTCTTCTAAGTTGATTGATGAGTTTCAGTGCATCCACATTGATCTCTTCATGTGAATCAAATTTTTCCTCCTTATTTGAATTATTTCCCCTTGTGTCTACATTATTTCACTTGGAGCATTTCTCATCTATTCTGGACTAACTTTTCCCTGAAACATTTTTTCTCCCTATGGTATCCTACCTATCTATCCACAGAACTCTTAGAAGTCTGCCTTCCCCAAATCAAAGGTGTATGCCAAACTATGCCCAGCTTCCCTTAGCTTCTCTCTCACAGATTCTGGGAGAGAGCAGTCCCTTCTCCATCCTTTTCATTTTCATCCTAGCAACCAGCTCTGCCCTGTTAATGGTATCAGATCCACAACAGAATTTCCTCATCTTTCTTTCTCAACCATTTGAAAGATAAAATTATTTTTAAGGTGAGTCAAATAGCAGAAGGTCTGTATAATTGAAATCTCTCCTGCCTCTATGCCCAGCTTATGATCTACTTCCACATTCTGCACTTATTTCCTATTTGGGTCCAGGTAGTTTGGGGTCTACTCCAGGATCAAAAATCACTGCTGTTTCTCTCTCTTTTGACCTTCATCCAAATGCTCATGTTTATACCCATCCTGATTCTTGGATGTCCTTACTTGAGCATGCCTTCTTAATACACAGTTCTGCCTCATTTGCTCCCTTTTTACCTATCTCACCTGTTTTGAATAATGCATACCCATTCAGAGTATGGGACCCACCAAGTCTCATAGTACTCCTGAGGCCAAATTTGCCTTCTTGCTGAAACTTTTAGGTTCTCTTGCTTGTTGTCAAAGGTTTGGTCACTCATTGTGCAGAGGCTCTTGAAGGTTTTGCTCCTGATTCTATTTTTTAAATTTTGTCTTCTGTGAATGTGTAGATGGCCCAGTTCTTTTTTTCTATTCTTTTATATAGGTTTTATTTTTTATAGCATCTACATTGATGGGTACACATAAGTTGTTTTATCCCTCCACCATCCCTTTTATTTTAAAGTTGTTCTAATTAGATATGCAAGACACTCAGCAAATACACTTGCCAACAATTTTTGTGCTTTTTTGGTGGAGGTGTGAACTGGTTCAACAATTCTGCACCAGAATTGGCTACCAAACTGCGCATACCCTTTGACCCAGCAATACCACTACTGGATCTGTGCTCCAAAGAGATGAAAGAAAAAGAACCTATATGTACAAAAATATTCATAGTAGCTCTTTGGGAGTGGTAAAGAGTTGGAAATTGAAGGGAGATTCATCAATTAAGGAATGGCTGGACAAGTTATTCCATATGATTGTGATAAAATACCATTGTGCTATAAGAAATGAGGAAGGGGACAGTTTCAGAACAACATAGAGAGACCTCTATGAACTGATGTGGAGTTGAGTTGGAGTCAAGCTGATGTAAATTTGAAAGGAAATCAGAGTTCATTATGCATAGCAACAGAAATGTTGTAAGGTTGGTCAACTGTAAAAGACTTAGCTACTCTGATCAATACAGTGATCCAAGACAATTCTGAAGGACTCATGGTGAAGAAATATTATCCATCTGCAGAAAGTGAACTTATAAACTCAATCCAAGTTAAATTATAATTTTCTCACTTTCCTTATTTATTTGCTTTTTTAAAAAATATAGCTAATATGGAAATAAGTTTTGCTTGATTTCACATGCATAATTAATATATTGTTTACCTTCTCAGAAGAGGAGGGAGGGAGAGAATATGGAATTCAAAATTTAAGAAGACAAGAATGTAAAAAAGTAACATTTTTAAAAGAGCCTACTATGGACCAGGAACTGTGCTAAGTGCTGGTTGAGGATATAAATTGAAATATGTTCCCTACCCTCAAGAAGCTTACAATGGAATGAGAAAAGACAATACAAAGAAGAAAGCTGAAAGTAGCAGAGGGCAGTGTTTACTGGGCATAGGGGTAAGGAGGAGAATTCGAAGAAATCCAAAATGAGTTCAGCCCAAGAAGCCAAAAATAAAAATTGAAAATGAATGCAGCCAGAGAAGTTAAAAAAGTCCAAAATGAGTGCAAATGGGTGGGACATGAGATGTCATTATCCTTCTCAATCTTTTTAGATCCTCCTTAATTATCCTTAAAATTGCTTCTCTTATAAGCTGGAAGTTGAGTCTAGACCAGTAGCTGGATCTGGACATTGACCTACTTCAAGTTTCCTCAGTTACTCTCACATTTTGCCAAACTTCTCTTCCCGTATTCAATATTATCCCACTTAACTAATTCAAGCCTCTCCAATCGCTTACACAATTTTCTACTTTGGGAGCTCAGGTTCTTCTCTCTTTTCATCTTTCCATAACTCTTTTTCCCCACTGAAGTTGGATGTAGAATGGGAACTCCAGAGAAGTGAAATTCTGTGACCATTTTCTCACCTACCACCTTGTCGTTAGTAGACCGGAGACTATGTCCTTGAAATATGCCTTTTTTAAAAAAAATATCTGGAACTTCTGGCCTGGGAACCCCTTGTCCTGAATGGTAAGAAAAAAAATGACCTGGCCAGCTATTTCAGGCAAGCCTGCACCATGCCACACTTCCTTTCACTCCTTCTATCCCAGCTATTTTCTTGATAGTTTCACTCAACTGCCAGTTCTAGAACTACAAGCAAAGCAAATTTTTAATTTCTCTAAAGGGGTCTGTCAATGTACCCCAGAGGACCTCACTCACCATCCCTATTATGTTATGAACCAGAGTGACCTTTCTGGCCATTATTCCCCTCTGCATATTTTCCCCTCATTAGAACATAAGTTCCTTGAGGGCAGGGGCAGTCTCTGACTTTTGTATCCTTAGTGTTTGGTACAAAATTTGGTAGGCGCTTCATAAATTCATTTTCATTCATTCTTTCTTTCATGCACTATAGCTTATCAATTCATCCTTAGAATGAGCTAGGAAAGTGCTTGATATGTTTGTGCCTCAGAAAACACTGTTAACACTAGACAGAAATGAATTAAGATGAACCAGGTTAAAAGGCATATTAAAGTTGGCTGGAGTCATCAGGAGAGGTCCTAGGGAGGATAGGTGCCTTAAAATTGTTCTTTGAATGATGGGTACAATTATAGCATAGTAGTTTTGTAGTAGAAGACATCTAACACATCATCTACCTGTACACTTTCTTATTCTGTTAGTGAAAAAACTGAAGTTTAAGGAGAGGAATAACCTTAAGGAGAAAAGGGTCACATAAGCAATACTAATAGCTAGCATTTAGACAGCTCTTCAAGGCTTACAGAGTGCTATACAAATAGCATCTCATTTTAGTGTCACAATATCTCTGGAAAGCACATGCTGTTGTCATTCCTATTTCACAGATGAGGAAACTGAGGCAGACAACAGATTGAGGGACTCAACACACTAGTAAGTGGCTGAAGCTAGATCTGAGCTTAAATCTTCTTGACTCCACGTCCAATATTCTATCGAGTGGACCACCTATCTCAAGAAAAATAACCGAACTGGGATCCTGTAACCCAACAATCCTCCCAGACTTGTTTGGAGAATCACATGACAGATGTGTCTCATATGTCAAGCAAAGCTAATGGGATATGAATCTCAGGCAAAGGGGGTCTTCTCATTGATAACTGGAGCCCAGTAAGATATGAAATAAGAAAAATAATAAATATTCCTTTAAAAAAAAAGCAAACTTGTTTTCCCCTTCTTTAGCATCTTTCAACATCCTCAGATCTCTTCTCTGTTTATCTTTTCTGGCCAGGTTTCCAGTTCTAAACTGAAGTGGAAGGCTGAGCCATTAGAGGGCCTGGCAATTTTAGTGCTTTCTTTAAGGAAGGGGAAAAAGGCAGTCTGGGTAAGAGAATTCATTAATGTCTCCCTCCTCTTAGACTGGACTGAGGGCTCAAAGGAGCCAGGAAATAACTAGCTGCCTCCCTACCTCTCAGGAGTCTATTTGTCACAGCTGGGCTGATTACAGTACTTAAATCTTCTTTTTTTTCCCCTATGATTTTCAGAATATCAGGGGAATTGACATGATAGCTAAAATTGAGACAAGAAAGAAAATAACAGTGTTCTGAACATCGAAGTTGGCCCCTTTAGAGCAGAGCAGAGGCACTAGAGGAATGCTAGGAAATATTTCCCAAATACCATGTTCACCCAAGAAAATGAACTCAGTTCTTTAAGAAAGAACAGCTTTAACAACAAACAAACAAACAAATGAGGGTGACAGCAGAGGCAACCACAAAATCCATGATGGACCTATTAGTAATAGTTAAAGGAACTGTGTGGAAAGAGTCTTTCTGAGTAATTCAATTCACAAATATTCATCAAGTCTCTCTTATGTGACAGGGGAAGGGGCAAGAGGATATGGTGAATAGATAGCTAGTCCCAGTCAAAAGACCAGAGTTCAAGTCTAGCATTTGACAAATACTAGCTGTGGAACGTCGACACTGTTATTTATCCTTTTAGGGCTTTAGACAACCCTCTAAGACTATGATTGCGGAGAAGGTGCCAACCTTCCTCATCACAGAGTCCCCTATATGGAGTGAGTCTCATATCACTATGTGCCAAGTCCTGTGGCAGGTTTGAGAAGTAGAAAGGTATGATGGAAGTATTCATGGAAATTTTCCCATCTCCAATAGGCTCTGGCCTAGGGAGTGTAGGACTTGAACTTGGACTTCTCCTGGTGTCATATGTACTGTCCTTGAAGTTGGGTCATTTTATTGACATATTCACCCTGTCCTTTTCCAGTGTGTGACATGTGCTGGCTCAGTGCTGAAATACCTAGTCTGGGCTGATGTAGTATGATCGGAACCATAGTTATTTTATAAAGGATGTAATTTTTTTACTCTTAAGGAGGGAAGGAGTCCATTATACATCCGAGTTAAGGGAATTTTATTACATTTTATGGTCTGCAAGCATTTCATTGAATTCTAATGCCATACCTGAATCACTAACTGCCCTGAGATAGGCATGCTCCATATATAGTAATTTACAGTAATTTATAGTAATCTTCAAATGCCTATGATAGCAGCAGTATGAGAGGGCCACATCAAAGACAATTGAACATGAAAGGAATAAATGACAGACACATCCTCTCCTTCTCTCCCCATTCACAGAAGAAATGACAACTTCTCACACATGGTCAATGGAGTAGGAGCTTATGTAGCTGAGATGATTTAGGGATCTTGATCCTCTGGTGAACTCTTCTGTTTTGTGTTTCTTTGACTGAATATAGGTGATTAAGGAGTAATCTTGAGAAGGACATTGGCAGTCCCGGAAGTAATCTCATGAGTTCAAGATGTTAGGAACTCCTGAGTCTCTCAGTATGTTAAAGGTGGTACACCCTTTGGTTATTATCACACTGTCTGGAGGAGAGGGTGATCATGGACAAGAGGAGGAAACCAATCCTTAGCTTGGGTGCCAGAAGATACAGACCTTAACAGAGACAATGCAGAGCCAAGACAACAGTGAAATGCCAACTTAGCAGTTATTCAAAATAATTCGTATCTTAACGTTTAAAATATCAAGCTACCCAAAGAGTATTCCAGTAGATATGTTATTGCTTCATGATGAAGTCTTTCTCACTATGTGCCTTTGAGTCTTCTGTGATTTTAGCACCTCTTTTGTGTAGAGGGAGTAAATAACTGTCCTCTATCTAACCTATAAGATAGGATTGTCTTCTATCGAATAAAAATATTCAAAAATGTTGAATACTTTTCCCCTTTCTTTCAGGGAGAGCCTAGGTAAATATAAATCAAACTTCAGCTTTAAATGAATTTCCATGAAGTTTCAGAATGAATGTAGAAAGAGACAGGTCTCAAGAACAAGACTCTCCCATCCCCCTTTTTAAGGGCCAGGTTCCCTTTGGTTTGAATCTATTCTACATTCATATGTCCAGAGTCAGCAGCCCCTCAAGAGGAAGAGAGAAAGCCCCCCATTCTCCCTCGACCCAACAGTAGTACTTGATTATCACAAAGACAAAAAAGAAACAGTCTTTGCTCTCAAGTACCTTGCATTCTAAGAGGATCCAACATAAAAGTAGATAAGTGAATAGGTCATTTGAGGAGGAAGGAAAGAGAAGGAAGAACTTGGGGGATCAAGACTGGTACCCCCATTGCAGTGGGAAGTAATCCTCAGTTCTGGAAGATGATATCAATGTTTGGCCACCAAGTATTTTGTTTTGGTGCCAGCAAATTCATGAACACTACCTGCTCTACTGCTATGAATACTACTACTAACTACTACTACTACTAGCTAGCTAGCTAGTAGCTATTACTAATCACTAATACTTCAAATTTACAATTTACCAAGCGTTTTCATTAAAATGTGTAGTAACTCATGGCCATGTTTCTCTCTACAACATTTTTTATGTATCTGAGTGCAACTAAGAGAACCTATTTCTTGTATGCATGTTTTCACTGAGACTTGCAAGTGCCTGAGACCAGAATACAGTTATCAGGGATATATATATCTTTAAAAAACTGAATTGTCCTTGTTATATTTCTGAATCTTCCACATACCTTGTCCAAACTCATAGTTTTTCTTTTTTCCTTTTCTTAGCCTTTCTCTGTGGTTTTGAGTTCTCCCCATGGAATCTAGAAGGAAAAAAGAAAAATCCATTGAAAAGAAGAAAAGTCTCTCTGCTAGATAAATATCTGTCATGAGAAAAGGCTAGTCTGCTAAATATATTACTCACCAAAAGCCATGTTTTTATTCTCACGTCTTACCTATCATTCTCTTTTCTCCCCCTACCTCCATTGGTTGCCTAAAGATTGACCATCTGACTTGCCTTCTGCATAATTTCAGTGCAAGGTGAGACATTCATTCTAAACAGAGTCTCAGTCCTTCAGTTCGGAAAAAGTCATTTGAAAGAAGGAAATTGTCCAGGATGACAGAGCAGAGCACTGGACATCCACAATTAGGAGAAGCTGGCTGCTAGAACTGTCAGACTGTCAGGTTTGCCATAAAATTCTCCCCAGCTCCAAAAATGGCAGATTTTCCAGGAGGAGAGCCCCAGATTCTCAATTCTCAGTCTTCAGCTCTCAGGACACCTAAATTGCTTTCTCAGGATACCATTTTTTACAGCTGTGCATCCAATGGCCATTTAGTCAACTTTTCAGTGAAATAGAAAATGTCAAGGGAGCACGCTGGGCAGTTAGAACGAAGGCAGTAAAGAAAAGTACCATGCCTGGGATCCAAGAACTTGTATTTACAGAGTCCTCTAATGAAGACTGACTGCACTTTAAACACCAGACTGTGGTCAAACATTTTGCAGAGCCTGTCGCCTTCATCAGGGCCAGAGCAGACCCTGGGGCTGAAAATGTCCAAAGTGTTGTATATATTTGAGATGCCAGATCCTACAGGCACTTAACACATTTTAAATGCATCTGGGAGGCACTAAATTACTACGATGCCTTTAAAAACAACGCACTTCAGTTCTGTGGGAAACCTGAAGCCAGCTTGTCTGAATTTTATGAGGTTCTGTTAAATTGAGACAAAGAAAAGAAATCAAACCAGAGAGTTAATTTGTTACAATGCTCCAAGCAAGGTTTTTTTTTCTTTTTCTTTTTTTCTAGCAGGCTGTCGCCACACAGGGTGGTAGGTGGTTTTAAACTTTGTTTTGTTTGGGGCTTGTGGGGGCTGCCGAAATGCCACCCTTCCCCTCCAGGACAGTCTGTTCTTGGTGGATATGGAAAAAGAGACGATGGCATGGCAGATCACACAAGAATGCAACCACTGACCCATCTGGGGTCAGTAAGGCCAGAGGTTCTTCCTGAGTGGCCCTCATTTAAGGAATGAAACGCATTTATTAAGCACTTACTATATTCCAAGCATAGGAGACTAGGTGGTGGATAGAGTGCCATCACTGGAGTTAAGAAGACTCACGTTCCTAAGTTCAAATCTGACTTCAGACACTTAATAACTGTGTGACCCTGGATCAGCTTATTCATCTGTAAAAGAAGGTGGAGGAGGAAATGGCAAACCAGTCCAGAATCTTTGCCAAGAAACCCCAAATGGGGTCACAAAGAATCAGACACAACTGATCAACGACAAAGCTATGCTAAGCCCTGTGCTAAGCCTACTAAGGCTAAAAAGCCAATAGTAAGATAATCCCTTGCCTCTAATGGGGGAGACAACACATAGAAGGGAAAGGAGACCAGTTTCATCCAGAGAGTCAGTGAGATAGTGAATGGAACAAGAGAATGTGCTATACGGAACAACAATATTGTTTTAAGAATAACTCTGAGTGAATGTCATTTTGACTATTATAAATATCCAAATTAACCGTAAAGGACAAATGAAGAAAGATGCTATCTGCATCCAGAGAAAGAACTGATTAATAAAAGTATGTAGAGAAAAATTTGTGTCTAATGGTAGCCATTTCTAGGTGAGGGAGAGAGAGGAAAAAAGGGGAAAGAGAAATTTACATGATAACTTTATTGTATAACTTAAAAGAATAGCAAGGTGTACATGATAGATTTTCTGTTTCATGTGCAATCATTTTCTTTATTGTACTATGTTACGGAGATGTTTGTTTTATTCCATGAATTAAAAATAAAATAATGGGCAGGGGAAAGTAGTCCACTGACACACCCTTTCCAGAGACCATGGTATGTAGATTGATGCAGTTCAAAGTACAAGAGGTAGAGTAGATTGAATGGGGTGGGGAAAGGAGGAGGGAAGGGAACAGGTCCAAAAATGGCTGGGTGAAGGTAAGGAAGCATGGTCTCAGGAAATACCATGCTGAGTGGCTCGCCCCCTCACAGGCTCTCCAAATCTCTGGAGGTCCAGTTTGGAGAGTCCATGTGGGAACAGGCAGCAAGCAGTAGAGTGGAAAATTACCAGGATGAAAAAGAGGACTTGTGGTCCCTTCAAGTACCAAACACGTCCTCTCAGACCAAGCCTCTGTATGTCACTGCTGGTGACATCACTCTGACAGCCAAAATATCATGTGTCCTTCATTCTAGAGTGACATGCAGCGTGCTACCTCCTGAACCATCATGATCCTCATCCCTGGAGAATTATGGATTTGAATCCTTAGGACAATGAATTCCTTCAAAAGCCTTCAAAACACTATTTCTTTCAGTATTAACAAGATGACCTCTTCAAGAAGAGCTGAACTCTACTTCTACAATACCCCAACTGAGGGAGAGCACTGAAATGAAGAGAGTTTCAGAAAGACTTCCAGTAGGAGGCAAGGCTTTTGCTCTAGTTCATTCTTCAATCTCAAAGAAGGCCAAAGACCTTACAAAAGTGATGCCTTGACTTGAGAGTGAATCGGATTTAAGTGAGGCAGAGCTTGCAAAGTCAGCAACGTCACTCTCTCCTCCAAAGTCATTAGAGTCCAGCGGCAAAACATAGGTCAAGATGGCTGTCAGCGACCCAGAATGCAGTGTGAGACCTTGGCCTTTTTAAGCCAAAGTCTTTCCCAGTGCTCAGTTTGTCTGAGGCAGCACCCATTCAGTGAGTAAAGGCAAAAGATGACCTAGTTTGCCTTCACAAAAGTATTCGTCTGGGACAGAAGACTCTCAGAGTTTCTGTCCAAGACAGAAAACAATTGCTGTTTATACTCACTCATTCATTCATTCATCAAAACCCAGACAATGAACAAGACAGACTTGGGCAAGGACCTATAACTGACTAATCAATGAAAGCCAGAGTGATCTGGACTTAAAAGCATTTGAATCATAATAGGTTTTTCAAAGCCTGTTTTAGACTCATAGTTCTAGAAATCATAAATGACAACTACACAAGATCAAAGTCTTTTGAAAAAAAAATAATAGAATAAGTAGATAAGGAAGAAAAAATCTAGTCTCCAAATCTCAAGATATCTTGCAAAATATAAATTAAAAGTCTACTTCTTTAGTGAGAGCACCCCCATGTAAGGCTATGACTCCCCATGTACACAGAGGGACAGGAGGAGGAGGAGGAGGAGGCTGGTTGGGTCCCCAGGAAGTAGCTACTATTGCTCACAAATTGTTTTTCATACCTCTTGAAGAGGATCAATGATGTCATCAGGGTGACGTCTTGACTTGTGAGTGAATCACATTTAAGTGCAGCAGAGTTGTGTGAAATCATCAGCCTCACTCTCTCCT
This sequence comes from Potorous gilbertii, assembly GCA_028658325.1. Taxonomy (NCBI): domain Eukaryota; kingdom Metazoa; phylum Chordata; class Mammalia; order Diprotodontia; family Potoroidae; genus Potorous; species Potorous gilbertii. The sequence continues at coordinate 123,203,443 of CM053774.1, read as the reverse complement.
CCAGGGTCATTGGAGTCCAATGGCAAGACATAAGTCAAGAGGACTGGAGATGGCTCACAGAAGGCAAGATTTTAGCTGAGTCTTGAAGAACACAGGGCAAATTCTCTCTAACCCTGGTGTGTCATCCTAGAGCACTGGGACTTTCCTAGAATCACACGGCCAGCCATCAGAGGTGGAACTTGAAGTTAGGTATTTCCGGATCAGAAGCCTTCTCTCTGTGCCTCTCACCGTGGTGCCCCTCGAGATACTCATAGTAACAGGTTTGCAAGATGACTAGCATGTGCCTCAGAGGGCAAGGCAAGCCTTAAAATGCTACATAAATGTTAGCTACCATTATCATGTTATGATCACCTCCATTTCTCAGCTGAAGAAACTGAGGTTCCAAGTTATTATTAAAGGCTAGAATGCAAACTCTGGCAGATCCCAACAAAATGAGAAGGTTTAAAATATGGGCTCAAGGATGGGACTAGCCTAACCATTCTATGAGGACCAGACTCCTCCTTTGAGAGAAGAAGGAAACTATCCCTTATTGCATGCCTATTATGTGTCAGCTACCGTGCTAAATGGTTTACAAATGTTATTTCACTTAATCTTCCTAACAACCCTGGGAGGTAGAAGCTATTATGATGTCTGTTTTACAGTTCAGGAAACTGAGGCAGGGAGCAGTTAAGTGACTTTCCTGAGGTCAACAGATGGTTAGTAAGTTAACTTATTGACAAGGTTTTTGTTGCTTTGTTGTTTAGTCATTTACATTTGTGTCCAACTTTTTGTGACCCCATTTGGAGTTTTCTTGGCAAAGAAACTGGAATCATTTGCCATTTCCTTTTCCAGATCATTTTATGGATAAGAAAACTGAGGCAAACAGGGCTGAATGACTTGCCCAGGGTCACACAGCAAGTAAGTGTCTGAGGCCAGACTGAACTCAGGAAGATGAGTCTTCCTGATGCTAGGCCCTGCCCTCTATCCATTATGCCATCTAGCTGCCTCCCATTAACAAGGTCAATAAGTATCTAAGGTCTTTGATTTGAATTTAAGTCCTCCTGGCTGACTCTAGCCACTGTATCATCCAGCTGCCTCAGAAGCTTAGAGCCAGCATATGTGTGATTGCTATGGCTGTGTTCATCCTTCATTGCCTAAGAAGACCATGCCATTAGAGGAACTGAACATTAGAGGAAAAGAACATGACTTGCACTTGACTTTGTTTTGAGTGAGGGAGTGCTATGCAGGTCACCAGCCTCACTTCTTCCCTAGAGCCATCTGAATCCAGTGACCAGATATTCATCAAGATGACTGGAAATGGCTCAGCATGCAATGGGAGACCCTGGCCCTTGTAGGCCAAGGCTTTTTCAGGTACTCACTTAGGGTGAGGCAATACCCATTCAGTGAATAGGCCTGATTAAGAAGTAATCATCAGATGCCCTTTTAATGAGGCAAAGAAAAATAACTAAATTAGGCTGGGAGGGAAACAGCAGCAGTTACTATTGATAATCACTCTTAAGCCAGGAGGGTCCAGGAAATAGCCCTTAAGTGGAGCTTGGGCAGGGATCTAGTGTGGTATCTGAGCTTCACATTTCAGTAGGAAAAAAGAATAGGAGGGGAGGAGAGGGGAGGGGAGGGAAGAGGAGGGGAGGGGAAGAAGACCAGCCAGTAAAAACCCAAATCAACTGGGCATCTTTTGGCCATCCAAATTTACCTTCCTTTGGAGAGAAGAAGGAAAGGGAGCAAGAGACAGACAGGAGAAGAGGAGCTGAGTCTACTCACAGGGTTGTGTTTGTCCTTCATTGCCGAAGAAGACCATGACATCAGAGAAATTACTTGCACTTGACTTTGTTTATAGTAAGAGAGGGCTGTGCAAGGTCACCAGCCTCACTTCTCCTCCAGAGCCTTCTGAATTTAGTGCCCCCTGCCTAAAGGCTCTCTGCTGCACCCTCCTGGCTTCAGAGTAATGGTTGCTGTTTCCCTCTCAACCTGAGGTCTTCCTTTTCTTTGCCTCATTAAAGGGGCCCTGCCCTGGCTACTTCTTAAACAGGCCTTTTTAATGAATGGGCGTTATGTCACCCTAAGTGAGTACCAGCAAAGACCTTGACCTAGAGGACCCAAGGTCTCCCAGCGAATTCCTGGGTCATCCTGAGGAATATCTGGTCACTGGATTCAGATAGCTCCAGAGGAGAAGTGAGGCTGGTGACCTTGCATAGCCCTCCCTCACTCAAAACAAAGTCAAATGTAAGTCATGTCATCATTTCTCTGATGGCGTGTTCTTCAGCAACAAAGAACAAACACAAGTGTAGTACAATATATGGACTTTGTATAGACAAATTCACTCACAAAGATTGGTCTACAAAGCACAGGAGTGCATAAGCAGAGGGAGTATTCCACCAAAGAAATACCACATTCTTGAACTGTGAAGCAATGTTCAAAAATGCATCAAAATCCTCCTATATCTGTCCTGACTACTTCTGCTCCTAACCACACTTTATGAAATATCACTGGATTTTGAGCCAGATGACCCCATCCAAATGTTCTGTTGAATATGTGACTTTGACCAAGTGTCTTTCTCTATAAAATGAAGGGATGTGACTAATGACTTGAGACTAATGACCCTTCCAGCTCTCATATCTAATCCTATGATTTGGTAATTGGGAATAACATTCGTTATTTAGTAATCTGGATATTAAAATACAGGAAGCAGAAAACGTCTTGAGGATACAATGCTTTCACCCTTAATTTTCCATCCAGCTGAAACAAAAATTCAATACGAAAGGATAGTGAAAAAATTGTGTGTACTTTTGTTGATTGAAATGTTGATCATAGGTTTAGAGCTAGCAGGGACTAAAAAAGTGAAGTTCAACCTCTTCATTTTATAGCTGAGGAAACTGGCAGAGAAAGATCATACAGGTAGCAAATGCCTGAGGTGGGATTTGAACTCATATCTCTCCTGTCTCTAAGCCTAGCACAAGATCCACTATTGCATGTTGCCTTAAGATGTGATTATACAGGTAGACTCACATTTGTTAAGAGATAGACTTCCAATGGGGCAGCTAGGTGACACAGCTGATAGAATCCTGAGTTCAAATCTGGCCTCAAACACAGTCTAGCTATGTGACTGGGCAAGTCACTTAACCCTGTTTGCCTCAGTTTCCTCATCTATAAAATGAGCCGGAGAAGGAATTGGCAAACTACTCTAATGTCTTTGCCAAGAAAACCATAAATGGAAGAGTCAGACATGACAAAAAGACTGAACAGTAACAGACATCCAATAAATTGTCAGATGAAGGCAGACCTCAGCCCAAAGACACTCAATTTAATACCCGTTTCTGCTTGCAAGTTTCTGCTTTGTAACTCAACATCATTCTGCTGTCTCTGAGGATTTCAGACACCTGAAGAACAGAGAAAATGGGACAACTTGGATAAGAACTTATAAGAACATTAGCTCAGAAGCAGGCAGATAGATTCTGAATAGTAAGAGGTAGGAAACTTCAAAAAAAATAAGGGAAGGAATACTGACTCCTTTGTGCCCTTCAGATGACCCAAGATGTGGGGGAACACATCTCATTTATACTCTAAAAAATGGCACAGAATCACAGAGAAGCCCTACAGGATCTTATTTGTGACAGCGTCATTCAATGAGCATGAGAATTTACTCAGTAAATAGCAAGGTCATAACGATGATCTCTGTGAAAGATGTAGCTACTCTGATCAGTACAATGACCCAAGGACAATTGCAAAGGATTCATAATGAAAAAAATGCTCTCCACCTCCAGAAAGAAACTGATGAACTCTGAGTGCAAACTGAAGTAGAATGTTCTCATTTTCTTTATTTTTCTTGCTTCTTTTGAAAAAATGACTAATAAGGAAATATGTCTTGCATAATTTCACATGTATAGTTGATATATTACTTAACAGGTATAAGGAAGGGGGAAAATTTGGAACTCAAAATTTAAAAAAGAAAAGAATGTTAAATAAATAATAAGTTAAAATATTTAAAAATTCCTGTTGACTGACTGAGGGAGCATGGAAGGTGACATCCCAGTGTACTCAGTCCTGGTCAGATCATATCTTTAACACTACACAAAGGCGTTGCTTATCCAACTCAGAAGACACTTATAAAGCACCTACTATGATGCTGGAGGCAAGAGATGCAAAGGAATTGAGACATGACAAAGAGATGAAGAAAAAAATGAAAATAATCCCTCCTCTCAAAGAATTTAGCTTTTAACTAGGGATATGACTATGCTCAGATAACGAGTGCTCATTTTGGGAAGTGCTAAATTTCCTAATCCATAAAATAAGGATGATATCACCTCCCTCGCTGGGCAATTGTGAGGATCAAGTGAGATAATATCAATAAAGGACAGAGCTTTATAAGCCTTAAAGAGCCATGTGAGAGCTTGACATTATTGCTATTAACAACCAGGATTATTGAGAAAATCTGCACAGGGGAGGAGGGTGCATCACCAGCACTTGACACCGAGTCTGGTACACAACAATGACCAACTGACGAGAAAAGAGTGGAATAATAAGAGTGCTGACTCTGGAGACAAAGGGCCTGGCATCAAATCCTGACTGATGTTAACTGGCTGGGACCATGGCAATAGCAGTTTGGATATTTGGTAACTCCAATGTGAAGACAGATAGAGAAGAGGATAGTGATTCATATGCAGCAATTGTAGCTCAGATACAGAAGAAAAAGTGTTGTATTTGTCAGGAAATGTAAGTTCAAATCTCAACTCTGTTAGTGTGCGTGTCAATACTCAATCCTGTCACCAATATGACCTTGGGTAAATCTCTTAACCTCTCTGTACCTTGGTTTTCTCATTTGTAAAATGAGAGTGATGACTAGATGAACTTCAAGATCCTCTCTGATTATAAATCAATGATCCTGTGAAGTTGCCTAGCCTTCCTGGGTCTCAGTTTTTTCATTTGCAAAATGAGATTTAGACTAAATGGCCTCTAAGCTCCCTATCAACTCTAGATCTGTGTTTGATTTAAAAGATCATGTCTGTTCCAGACTTTCTGTGCCTTTAAATTTCAAATGCAAAGTTGACCAGAAAAAAAATTACAAATATTTCCCTTTGGAAAGTGTGACTCTAACCTCTTGATGGCAGGCTATATCTCTTCATGTTTGAAACACCATTGGGTGCCATCAGAGATGAAACAATTTTTAGTTATGTTGCAGTCAAAATATCCATTTTACTACTTCTCTTTAATTATAAAGCGTCAGGGATTTAATGTGTTCTTTCTACCACAAATTTGTTTTGCTAAGACAGCTAGAATGAGGATATTATTTGATTTGAATGAATCACTTATTAGGTTACATCGAAACAAAGTGGATTCCCATTGATTGGGGGAATGGCTAGAAGTAAGGTATATAAATGTAATAGAACATTAAATTCCAGTAATAAGTTATTGAGTATTGGAAATTCGGGGGAAAATGGGAAGATTGGTAGGAGTTGATGCAGAATGAAACCAACAGAATTAAAAGAGAATTGTATGTGACTCCAACTATTTAAATGAAAAGATAACTAAAAGGAAGGAAATCTCTGAGTAGCTGAAAAAAGAATGGCAATCCCAGAGAACAGATAATATAACATACCTCCTCACCTCCTAGTGGAAACTTGGGGGACTATTAGGACAAAGTTGTATATCCATTATCAGATGTGACCATCCAATCAGATGCTTTTGCTTATTTACTTTTCTTTTTCACAATGAAGAGACTAATTGAGACTGAAAGGACTGACACAAATACAAAAAGCATGAATAAAAGTCATTTGTGAAAAATACTGAACCAAATAACTTTACTGTAATTTGAATCACACATAATAACCTGTCTTTTTCAGAGTTTGTGATGTTTTGGCAAGTCTTCCCATTTCTTTTCACAGGGCTCCTGCGACAGGTAGGGAGATTAAAGTTTCACCATGTGACATGAGAAGTGCTTCCATGATTTGTCCAGCCCTACTCAATTTGTAGCTGAGCTGAACCTAGAGAATAAATCTTCCTAACTCATGGTGTTTGTTCTTCCTGTTCAGTAAGCGATAGTACTAAACCTTTATATGCTCTCTTTGGGGTTTACAAAGCAACACTACTCACAGCAATTGTCCCTATAAGAAATCAAAGGAGTCTAAAGCAAAATCCTTAAGGAACTTCACAGAGTCATGACATCCCATGGATTCAGTCCAATATATCCTGAACAAGAATGCCTTGTACAGCATACTTGAAGAGGGGTCATCCAGCATTTGCTCTAAGACCTTCAGTGAGAGATAATCAGTGTCTACCTCCGGAGCTAGCCCATTCCATTTTGGGAATGTTCTAGTTACAGGATCCTTGACCTTTTTGTGCTCTGAACACCATGGGTAGTCTGCTGAAGCCTATGGACCCCTTCTTAGAATGATGTTGTTAAAGGTATAAATAAAATACATCAGATTACAATGCAAAGCTATCATATTAAAGTATATATATTTATATATATTTAAAGATAAATAATTTAAATACATATATAATTATATATTTATATATATTTAAAGATAAATAATTTAAATACATATATATAATTTTATAATTATTTATATAAAATTATATATGTTTCTAAATTATTTATCTTTAAATATGTTAAAAACAACTACATAAAACAAGTTCACAGAACCCAGGTTAACTCCTGCTCTAGCTGGTAGGAAGTTTTGTTTTGTTTATTTGCTTTTTAGGGTTTTTTTTGTTATTGTTTTTGCTGTAGTTGTTTTGGTTCTGATTTTGATTTTTTTCACATTCAGCTTTAATGGTCTCAAAATTCTATGACAGATTTTTGATCAAGTTGTTTCCATTATAAAATTACTGATTTTAAAAGCCAATAATTTAAAACTGCTGCAAGATATGTGGTCAACAAAAGTTTTCCTTTCCTCCTGATGTTCTATGATGCATTACAATCATTAACCAGCCTTTTATTATTTAACCCAAAGGACCAACTGAGACAAACAGTTCTGAGACCATTTTTCCCACTAAATGTGGGGTGGCAGGTGTTGTACAGAATATTATTTAGCCTTCTGGGCATATTTTGTGGAGTTGCCAGCTCCAGCAGCCTTCTTGTCAACAGCTTTGATGACACCAACTGCAGTGATCAGCCTCATATCGCAAACAGCAAAGATGACTCAGAAGAGGATAGTCAGAGAAGTTCTCTACACATGTGAGCTTGCCTGGAACCATGTCACTGATAGTAGCATCAGTGGATTTGGGGAGTTAGGGCCATCTTACAGCTTCTTACTAGAGAAAGGATCAATCTTCTCCTTCAGTTCAACCAACTTGCATGCAACATAAGCAGTGTAACAATGCAGAACAGGTGCATAGCCAGCCCTGATTGGGCCTGGATGGTTCAGGCTGGTGAACTGTGCGATGAAGCCAGTTGCTTCTATGGGAGGGTCATTCTTTCTATCACCAGCTACATTACCACTGTGACCATCATTGTTAAATATAGTCTTGACTTTGAAACCAACATTATCCCCAGACAGAGCCTCACTCAGAGCTTCATTGTGCATTTCAACAGATTTTACTTCAGTTGTAACACAGACTGGGACAAAAGTGACCACCATGTCTGGTTATAGAACGCCAATCTCCACACAACCAATAGGTACAGTACCAATACTGCAAATCTTGCAGACATTTTGGAGGGGTAGACACAGGGGTTTGTCAATTGGACAAGTTGGCGGCAGGATGCAATCCAAAACTTCAAGTGGTATAGTCCCGTTGGCGTTGCCATTCTTATCAGTGACTTTCTATCCCTTGGACTAAGGCATAATAGAGTCTGGCTCCAGTATATTGTCACCATTTCAACTAGAAATTGGTGCAAAAGCTACTGTGTCAGGGTTGGAGTCAATTGTCTTAAAACAGGTACTGTCTTCCTTGACAATTTCCTCATATCTCTTCTGGCTATAGCAGGGCTCAATGGAATCTGTTTTGTTGATATCAACAATCAAAGGTTTTACACCTAGAGTATAGACCAGAAGACTCATGGGTCAGCCCATTCTTTGAGATACCAACTTCAAATTTACCAACACTAGCAGCAACAATCTAGACAGTACAATCAGCCTGAGATGTTTTGAGATCATGTCCTTGATAAAGACTGTGTACTAGAACAATTCAACCTGGACAAAAATGCCCTGAATAGCATACCTGAAAGAGTGGTCAGCAAGAATGGTCACATAAAGACAAACAGGATGATTTCAGAAAAACCTGGAAAAACATGAACTCATATAGTACACAATAACAGCAATATTGTTCAATGAAGAATTGTGAATAACTTAGTTGTTCTCAGCAGTACAAAAATCCAAGACAATCTGAAAGAACTAATGATGAATACTAGATAGAATTTGGGGAAGAATTTGGAACTCAAAACTTTAAACAAAAATGTTTAGAAGATTTTTTTTAAATGTGATTGGGAAATATTTAACAAAACCAATAAAGATAACGTAAAACATGAAAAAGAATGGTCGTATAATACTTACTGATCTCAAATTTCCACAGGGAGTTAGCAAAAGTGATACTACATTCATGTTCAGCCTTCAGCTTATCGAAGACCTAGGCATATCTGAAGAAACCCTTTTCCATTTCAGTAGCCTCCTTCTCAAACTTCTCCCTGGTTCTCTTTTCAATTCCACCAGTAATGGTGGAACTCTGAGAACCTACATGTCCAATGGTGACAATGTGAACTTGAATCTTTTCTTACCCATTTTTGTGGAGGTTTAGGAATGGTTTTCATGATACCTGTGTTCTTGTGGCAACCCATCATGGAAATATGGTTTTGTTTTTATTGATATCAAGACAAAATTTCTCTAAATAGTATTTCATCACCACCATCCTCCACCCACCCCATCCCTCAGTCCTAATCCCTCCATTTTCTTGTACTCACTGAGACATGGCTCCCTCCTGATGACACAGGTTCCCTGTCCTCCCTTCCTAGCACTGACCACACATTCACTCATTCCCCTGACTCATTGGATGAGGTTGGAAATTTGCAATATTCCTTGCTCCCCATTTACATTTCTAGGTTTTCCCTCTACCATCACCACTCAGTCCTCTTTTGAAATTTACTCCATCCATATATATATATATATATATATATATGTATATACATATATATACACATATATATATATATATATATATACACCACCCTATCAATATTCTGGTAACTGTTGTCTGCATACCTCCAAGACCCTCTTCTTTTTTCAATTAGTTCAATGACTGGCTCACAGCCTCTCTCCACTTTGGAAGGGCACGTAAATCTGGAGAGAGACATTGGGGGAGAATAGGTAAAGGTTAAAGGGGATATAAGTAAGAGAGTGGATGCTTGAGGATGGAAATGGACTTTGTACCCCAGTATAAAGGAGTTTGGAATCTCTGAGATGGGGAAAATGAGGAGGGGGACGGAATATGTTAACCACTGAGAAATGAGTCCAGTTAGAGAAACAGTAGTTGGAGAGATTCAGTGTCAGAGGTGAGTGATTAGACTGCTCAGTCCCTCAAGATGCAATAATGTGGAAAGTGATGACATTTTTACTGTGAAGTCCAGGAATCCTACCTCATAGAAGGCAGGAGCAGGTAGGGCCTTGGGACATTTGATTAGGAGGCAGAAGATGGCATTGAGAGGCAGGATTGGTTCAGGGATGGCCTCTGGAGTCCTGGAAAGGGCTATGTGGTGAAGATCAGCTTCTAGTTTTATACAGAGCTCAAGGGACTCACTGAGAAAACCCTGAAAAGAAGACTGAGCCCAGAGGTGGGGAGCTGGATGCTAGACTGACACAGGATTTGCTGAGTGCCATAGGGGATTTCTTCTAAAGAAATCTTTCCTGTAATGGAGAAAAAAGAAAACAAGACACTTCCTTCTCACCCAGGAGGGCATGTCAATGAAAAAGAAATTAGATAGAGACAGAAAATTTTATATTTGATCTTGAAGGTAATAGAGATCCACTGGAATTTATTGAATGGCAGGATGGCAGGAAATAAAGAAATAAGTAAGGGCAAATCATGCATGGGAATGATATGACCACACTTGTGTTTTAGAAAAATCAAGCTGGTAGCTGAGACCTTCAATATGTATGTTGGAGTACAGAGAGGTTTGAGGCTTTGGACTGGAGTGGAAAAAGACTTGAGGGACCATTATCTTAGGGTCATGTGGATACTAAACCTTCATAGAATCTAAATAAGAGACATTAATAATAAAGTATGGGAGGGAGTTCTTGAATTCTGTGTGTGTTGCAGACTCTATTGTCAGTCTGATGACGTCTACTGACTCCTCAAAATAAAGATTTTTAAAGCAAAAAAATAAAAATGCATAGCAGTATTCCAAAGGAAACCAATTTATTGAAATAAAATTATTAAAATGTTAACAGAATAACTAGGAGGGATGCCAAGTTAGGAACCCTGAAAGACGTATTCCATCAGAAAGACCCAGAAGGAGAATTCCATCCAAAAGGACAGATATATGCACTGACAAAAAGATAGATTGGGTGATGAAGGTTTGATCATTTAGAAAGGGAAGAGTCACTGAATCATAAATGTAGAGCTGTTAGGGACTTTAGGGGATACCTGGTTCAGCCCTCTCACTTTAGAGAGAAAGATACAGAGTCAGATGTATGACTCTCCTTCCCCACCTTCCAGCTCATACAGGTGGTAAGTGTCAAGAGGTACGGTTTGATGCCTTCTAAACTTCTCTTCTTTGTGGCATTATGTATTATAAATTCTGGATATTTTGTTCATCTTAGAAGAGGGAGAATATAATCATGAAAAATGATAGTGGAAGCAACAGATCTAGCACGTGAGTCTTACTCAAGTATTACTTGTAAAGGACATCAGCTGTTCAGCTATAAGGGACCTTAGAGATTCTCCTTCACTTACTTGGCTTTGTAGCTGTGGAAACTAAGGCACAGAAGTTATATGGAGAAGAAATAGTAGAGGTGAGAATTCATCCAAGCACCACTGGTATTTGTTGATGGCTATTATTTAATAACAAAAGGGTCAATACAGGATGTCCCACAATTCTTAGTGCATTTGTAAGTTTATTGTTATGTAAGTTAATAAAGCTTTAATAGATTAAAAGTTCACTAAGATTTTCAGGATATCCTGTATACAAACTAGTAAGAGTTAAACTCCTTATTCTCTCTGTATTCCCAGCGTCTAGAACATTGCCTGGCGTGCTGTAGGTGCTTAATTAATACTTGTTAAGTGAAATTGAATTGAATGTGGAAGTTGTGTTCTGCTCTTAAAGAAAAAAAAATTCAGGAAGATTTCTTAGTCTCTCTTGCCCATTTGCCTTTTTAATAAACAGTTCTAGCAAACTCACTGCCAAAAATAAAAACAAAAAAATGGTATTTTTAGGAAGAACTGACAACCCCAAGAGATCACAGACAGTTGGAAGTGTCAAAGTCTTTGAAAAAGTACTTTAAGATCATCTTCGATGATAGTTACCATAAATTGTCTACCTATCTTCATTTTATAGGAAAGTATATAGAAATGTTGCAGGGAGGGGTAAAGCTAGAGCTGAATGTGTAGTTCTGTGAGACATCAATATAGAGATTATAATTAAACCTTAATGATCTGATAAGGTCACCAAATTAATTGTATAAAGAGAGAGGAAGGTCCAGGATGAAACTTTGAAGGACATCCACAGCTAGAGGTTAGGAAATGGCTGGGGAACCAGTAAAGGATATTGAGAAGGAGTAGTCAGGTTGGGACTAAACCAGGTAAAGGCAGCACCACAGAGGGCAGATGATCACCAGTATCACAGGTGGAGCAGTGGAGAGAGTGCCAGAAAGACTTTTCTTTCTGAGTTCAAATACAGCTTCAGACACTTACTAGCTGTGTAACTCTGGGCAAATGACTTAACCCTGTTTGCCTCAGTTTCTTCATCTGTCAAATGAGCAAGAGAAGGAAATGCAAACCATTGTAATATCTGCCAAGAAAACCCCCAAGAAAAATCACAGAGTGGAATATGATTGAAAAAAATGACTAAACAACAACAAAACATCACAGAAGCCCAGAATGGTTGTAACACAGAAAATTAGAGTTTATCAACACTATCAAAAGCAGACTGAGAGAAAAGGTCATCAGATTTGACAATTAATAGATCATTGGTAATTTTGGAAAATGCAGTTTCAGCTGAGTGGGATCAGAAGTCAGAGTGAAAAAGGTTGAGGAATGATTATGAGGACAGGACGTTCAGAAGAGAATAGAGATAGCTCAAGGGGTGTGGGTGGACATGGAACATCATTTCTCTCTGCTTACAGGCTCTCATGTTTATGAACACTGACACTTGACTAGGGGAATATCAATTTTCCTCCACTGCTTTTGGGACTTCCAAATGGGATCAGTGTCTGCTTTTCCTCTCTTCTCCTGCCTCAGTCACTTAAGTGGGAGTGTGTCCCCTTGTCGCTCGACTGAAATCAAAATTCTTCCCAACTCTCTAACTGTTACAGAAAGGATATAATAGCACTTGGATTTCCTTTTCTACTAAAAGGAAACAAGTTGAATGCAAATAACAATGATAAACAATCTGGGAACAAACCGTTTGGAAGGAAAAACCATCTGAACTACCTGCAATGGGAGATAATATTAGCTTCTTCCCTTAAATTCTTCCCTTGCCAAAGGGAAAAGTTATATCCACCAGATTAACAGAGATTCAAGTTTTGCCTTAATCCCTCTGAAGAGTCAAGTGAGGAGAAAAATGTAGCTCCCTTGATTTTTCTGTCATCTCCCTAGGGCCACTCCCTTCCTTTGGACTCCCAGTGTCTGACACAAGAGCTTATAGGTCAAAGGGAACCAAGCCTCTTTTCTGTTGGTTATCTCCAATTTTTACTGTAAATAACTTGCTTGCACATGGTTGGTGCACGTGGATCCCCCCATTAGTCTGTGAATTCCTTGTGAGCAGGTATTGCTGTTTATCCCTCTCCCTTTTATTTATCTTGTTAAAGGCAATAGACTTTTACTAAATCAATAAACCACCAGGAAACATCCCCAGCAACACTGGTTACTTGTGTCTTTTGGGAGTGTTGATGACACTGAAGAGAGTGAGATGTGTCCATACACTGTTCTTTCACTGCAGAAAGTGTTTCTGCCATGGAAAGAATGGTAGCTTTGGCTTCTGGTTCAACAGCTTCCCTGAAGAAATTATTAGTAGGCAAAATTCTGGAGACTTAGGTTGTTTCCGCCTTTTGTTGTCCAACAAAGATAGTAATTCTGCATAAGTTGCTCAGGAACCTCCATTAATCAAATGGTTCTATTCTGCTCACTGCAGTTCATGGGAGACCACCCTATAATTCCATCATGTCAATGGCAGAAGTTTTCTCCCATCCATTTGACAGCAAACTTTGTCTTTGAGAGTCTAAAGATTTGCAGGTTTCGACTCCAGCCAGATCACACTGTCACCTTCAAAGGTTCTCAACCATGATCTGCTCAAACTTATCATCCACATTAACTTGTTCATAGTTTATGAACATCACTGTTTCAAAGGTATTGGTTGCCCATTTTATAAGATTTGCTGACTGTTCCGATGTCATGTAAACCAGTTAACCCTGCTATTAGCAAAGTTGGTCATTGTGTCTTCATGATAACATTTCTTTAGCTTATCTTCCATGCTGTTAAGTCTCTAAGATCTGTTCCCACAGTGACAAATCTATTTGAATCCAAGACATGTCCATCTAGTAGAAAAGATTCTTTTGAATATGATTCCTGGATTGATTTTGATTAGAGAAGATTTGGTTTTGATATTATATAGTTTTTTTGTGACTGTTATTAGAAAGTCAACTTCAAAATACTTTTCAATATAAGATTTTCAGCCTTTCATTTCCAGAATGCAGTATACTTAGCAGCACCAAGATTTATAACTTGACAATAGCTTTCAGTCTTCTTTAGGAAAGCCTTTAGCAACTGATTGATGCCACGAACCCAAGCAAAGTACCCTCTGTTAATTTCAGGAGCCTTCCTTTCCTTTGACAGCCTCATAAAACATTGAATATAAAGGTCATGCCAGTAGCCAACACTTAGAGAAAAGTTCCTGTTGCTGAGATGGTCTCATCCCCTTTGTCACTCTCTGTGTTGGACACATAGTTGTGCTAACAGTTAATGGAGGTGAGGTCTACAGTGTATGATGTGAAGTTAGTTACATGTACTGATCAGCCCAAATGGCTCCATTTGTTTTTTATAGACATCTACTCTGTCACAGTCATGTCCAATGTACTTTGTCTTTTGACTTTGTACTTTAATCTGTTCTGTAACTTGGGACTACAAGCTTCCGGGCCTGAAAGTGCAAACAGAGAGACTTTACCATTTTGGGGACGTTCTTTGAACTAGATCTTCTGGGATTGGTGACTTTTTTTTTAAAATAAATTTATTTAACTTTTTACATTCATTTTCACAAGATTTTGGGTTCCAAAATTTTCTCCCCATTTGTCCCCTTGCCCCTCCCCGATACACTGGACATTCTAATTACCCATATCACCAATCTGCCCTC
>CM053774.1:123173261-123188452 GCA_028658325.1 Potorous gilbertii | reverse complement strand
CTGACCTGGAAAACAGATCCAGGAGAGACAATTTAAAAATTATGGGACTACCTGAAAGCCATAATCAAAAAAAGATCCTAGACATCATCTTTCATGAAATTATCAAGGAAAACTGCCCTGATATTCTGGAACCACAGGGCAAAATAAATATTGAAAGAAAAAAAAGAAAAGATATAAAGTAAGTCCAAGTGTAGTGTAACCATTAGGGAGCTTGATGTCTGAAGGGAAGGATTGCGTTCTTTATGTGACCCTAGGCAAGCTAGTAAAATTTCCCTGTGCCTCACTTTTCTCATCTGTAAAATGGGAGTATTAATAACTCCTGCTTTCCAAGGTAGTTAAGAGGATCAAATAAAGTAATACCTGTAAAATACTTCGCAAGTTTTAAAGCATTACATGAGAGCCAAAATATAAAATGCACACATAGAGCAGCAGCAGCAGCAACCCAAAAATTTCAAGGAAAAAATATATGAAAGGTGGTATTTCTCAGGGATACAGCTCAAACTCTTTCAGTCTAGCCTTAAATCCATTATTATGTTTTCTAAGTGAAGCCAAGTGTGGTTTCCGAATAAAGAGAGAGACAAACAAAAGCATCATATGAATCACTTGATATATACAAATGACATCAAGCTATTTGGCTCCACTGAAAAACAAATTAAACAGTTTCATCATCCTGTGAACCTCTTTAATGATATAACAATATTCTTGGGACTCAGGAAGTCCAAAGTCATTAGGGTACACAAAGGAAAGATAGGGACTGCAGGCTTGAAGCTTGAATCTGGAAGTCCAGTTGAACCACTGTTAAAGACAATACTTAGGAAACCCTTAGTGTCTTTCAGGGAAAGCACATGGGGCATAAAATTACAATGGAGGAAATTCTGGCTCTGCCTGTCAAGAGACTAAATGGAATCTTGAAATAAAAGTCACTGGGAAGAATCCATTTATAGCGATTAGTACCAAACAAATACCAATCTCAACACATCACTTTTGGAACTGTCAAACGAACTGTTGGAGATTTGAAAGACATTTTGAAGTAACACTAGGGGTCACTATACAACAAGATTTAAGGAGCTTGGGGTGAAGGAAAAATGGAAATTAAAACCATCCCAAACCTATCACAAGTGCCCCATCTCACACTCCGTCCCTGCCAGTGGGTTCACAATAAAAGGTAAACTTTTTAGTCTTAGGGACTGATAGGTGCCACATGCCCCTTTAACGTCCTGCTTTGGAGAGTTTATAATTTGTAAAAGCTATGTGAAATCGCTCATCATACATGCCTTCAGTGAAAGAGAGATTCTCCAATAAAGAACTGGGGATTGAGGTTCCTATCCTGCAAGGAAATTTATAGTTATTAACCTTCTGCATGGATAAAATCATCAAAATATCCTTGGACCAGAAGCTTGGACCAGGGCGTACTCCAACCATGAACAAAGGGACACAAGGAAATATAGGTCAACTTATTACAGAGACCACCAAAACCAATAAAGAGACAGTCACTTAGTTTTAACACATAAACTGATTGCAAGTGAACACCTGCTGTTGAACAAGCTCAGGGTGGATGGGTGGAGCAGCAGGGTTGAGATGAATGATGACAGTGCAGTTCCTTAACATTGCCTGCAAAGCAGGGATTTTGCCTAGAGCTTCATATCATTGCAACTACATAGAACAGACTTCAAAATTCTTCCCATCTGGGAAGAGAAATTCCATCTTTGCTGCTGCTACCCTTAGTTCTCTCTCTACTAAAACTTCCTCAAGGAGCCTTCCAGTTCCCCAAGACCATGACAGCTGGGGCCAGGTGGATGAGGACTGTAATGATAAGGGACTGTGAAGACCTTCCCTGTCCCTTAATAAGTCCATGTGATCTCCTTTGAGTTTTGGCCCACCCAGCACACAGCTTGAGTGACATGGAGCCAGAGTCACATGGCTCGGGAGGAGAGAGCAAGGCAGAGCAACTCATGGGAGCAAGAGAGGGAGGGATGTTGCCTAGGAGAACTTGTCTGTGGAGAAGCCTAATGGAGGGAAGACTCCCTGGATGGGGAGTGTGTATGGACTTCTTTGCTACCATTCTGGAACTGACTTTCTGGTATCTGAATAAATATTTTGATTTTGCCTTTGAGCAAGAGAGTTATTTATATTTGGCAAATTTGCCCTTAGTGGTGGCTATGGGCATTGCATTGGCATCACAAGGACCCTCCACCTCTCTCCTACTCACTTCTCCTCCTCCTTCTCCTCCTCTTCCTCCCTCTTCTTCTTCTCCTTCTCCTCCTCCACTTTGTCTCTTTTTTGTTCTTCTTGTTCTTGTTTTTTACTTCTTGTTCTTATTCTCATTCTTGTTCTATTTGTTGTTTGTCTACTTCTCCCCACTTCCTCCAGCCCCTTCTCTAAGTCTCCCCAAAGTCCTCTCTTTATTTATCCTGTGTGAGGATTCATGACTAGGAAGATGAGAAGAAAGAAGACTATAAGCCCTAGAATATTTAGCTATTTTTACACTAATTTGGGAATGGGGTGTCTATCATAGCAGCTGTTAGACTAACAAAACATTTATACATTAATGGAGCACAGGGTACATCACCTTAAGGTAGCTATAGTAATATTAACTTCCTCATCCACAGTGGGGAAGAGGATTAATAGCCATTTCAGGTGCACATGATAATCAGTTCAAGTCCCTGCAGAAATACTTTCACAAGTAGATATCACATCCTTGAACAAGAGTAAACACTGGTTTAACCCTCTGGCTCTGCTCTCCCAGGGTTAGGTAAATCCATCACATTTTGTCTTCCTCAAGGTTCTTAGGTACTTTGAAGAAAGTATGAAGTATCTCTTCTCTGCTATTGGCTTACGCCTGCAGGAGCCAAGTTCTTCCCATTCAGGAACTCAATGATTAGCATTCTAATTGCCTTTAAATGAATCATGTCAGATTAACTTTTACAAAGAGATATTTACTTCAAAGATATGACAGTAACGAAAGACAAGTATTTAAACCCACACTCCAGAGGTATATACAACCTTAGTCTCTGAGAATGAGGAAAGAATTAACTTTGCACCTTAGCTCTGTTCCTGTATAGCATTGCTCTCACTAGGTTCATGTGCAAAGATACCACTGCTGATGATTCCTGAACCACCATATTCCTTTAGCTTGAGTTGTCATGCCCCATTGGAGACGTCACTCCCTAAAATGGAAAAGAATTAACAAAAAAGTTAAAGTCATGGGCTTATTTTTGGGGGTACCATGTGACATCAGGGAAGGTGAAAGAAGGCTCTAAAGCCTTCTTCCCTTACTACATCATGTGAATGAAGGAGAAACTTCCTCCACTGGAAACCGATACATCAAAAACTGTGGCTGCCTAGTGTTGAGTTAAGATGCTGAGTTCCAGCTACATAGCCAATACAAAAAAGGCTGTTCCCAGCCACGCAAAGTCTATACATGCTCCAGTTCTCCAGAAGCAGCTACAAGTGTTTTCTAAATGAGATGACCCCATGTTAGCAAACTTATGATGTCTTCACAGGTACCAGATATTCCCACCACATTACACTGGTAATAAGTATACTCTATTGAATTTGTTGAATTTAATTTGGAAGTGGTTCATCTCCAAATGGATCATGATAAATAGCTAAAATGCAAGAATTCAATCAAAAGGCATGATATCTGCATAACCTTTACCAATAATACTTTGACTTCCTCATAAAACAATTAAACAAATTGCTGAATGACATTTTTTATAGAAACAGAAGGGCTTATGATAACATTTTAGGATCAGGCTATTACCAACAGAAAGTATACAAAGATTCAAAGATGGTAGATTTAGAGCTAGAAGAGACCTTTAAGGTAAGAGTCTAACCCTCTCAGTTTTACAGATGAGTCAATTGAGGAACAAAGCAATTCAGTTACTTAGTGCGGGTCACACAGTAAATAAATAACTATGCTAGAATTTGAATTCTTCAGGAAGCCAGATAATGGTAAATGCATATTACTTAAGGAATGTTAGAAACTAGGTGTCAAATCACTGAAGACTGAGAAAATGTAGCACCAACTGAAAGGCAAAGAAGAGCTAACCTCTTGATGAGAATTCTACCACAGGAGCTCATTATCTGTCATGGACTGACAAATGACAAATCTCCATACCACAAATTCAGAAATAAAAACATTCTTGTAAATGAAACCACTAAATCAGAATAGAGCTTCAGTATGACCTCAAACTCATCTGCTGCCTACAATTGCCGTCAAGAGTAAGGACAATAGAGATTAGACCTTTGATTTTACCAGTATTGATGAGGAAACTGAATATATAGAAATAATTTTTTTAAAGAAAATAAAAACACAAATGAAAACAACATTTAGAAAGAGACAATACCAAGCAAGGAAATCGTGTTTCTATTTTGTGTCAGTGGGGTGCTCCATGCCCCTACTTCTATAATTATAGAGATCTTGGAATTCTTCATTGAATTAATCAGAGGTATGAATTAAGTATGAGCACGAGTTAGATATCTCTACTGAATCAGTCAATGAGTCAACCAACTGTATTATACTAGGCATAAAAAGTCCCTGACCCGTTTGGAAGAAGTGAAAGTCATTGGGTGAAAACAGATGATACTGCCCATGAAATGTATTGGGATTGCTTGAGTAGATTTAATCATAGCCATTTTCATAAATTTTCAAACATATGTCACCCTAGAAGAGAGAGCAGCTCTAGCCAATCCCCTGAAAGGAAATCACTTGCTAGGAGATCTCTGTCCCAGCTTCCCTTAGTCCAGAGGATAACCTTGTGCACTTCAGAAGGTTGGAAGATTTTTGAGTTTCTTGTAGGCATCCCCAGATCAGTTAATAACAACTAAAGCTTACCTCGATACTGAAGAAGTGAAGCTTTCATATTCTAGAAAGATCCCAGCAGAAAGCTACACCAGTTCTAAGGGAAAATTCATGAGAGCCTTGCAAAGAAGAGAAAGGACTTCTCAGAATGGGGACCTACCACATGAGCTCCAAATTTGCACCCACTTTGCCATGGGTGTGATATGTACTTATGAGACAGTACCCATGGAGTCATAGCACATGCCTCTCATCATTGTCATAAGGATAAAATGGGAAAATGTTTATAAATTTTTTTTGAAACTTTAAAATCTTATGTAAATGCTTGCTGCTGCCGTTGCTGCCACATACTACATGCCACATCAGCAAAAAAAATCTATTCCTAAAAGCTAATTAAGTCTGGCTAGTGAATTGGTATCGATTCAGGGAAAATAACCCTGGTAACACACACACTCACTCTCTCCCATGGATGCACACACAGACATACAGACACACACAGACACACAGACACACAGACACACACACACACACACACACACACACACACACACATGACTGCTCAGCCCCTCAGGAATTCATAGAATCCTGCAGGGAGAAGTAGCTTCTCTCTGAAGACTCAATTGGCTAGAGTGAGTTCAGATGGGACAGCAAGCCAAGTTTAGGTGCTACATAGGTCAAGTTTAAGATATACTTTTAATAAAAATAAATGGACATAACAAAATACATATACATACTTCTTTTTTGGTTGTTCTTTAACTATTGAAGCATTCTTCCTAATGATTCTCAGGCTGATAATAAAGATATATAGACATATATATTGTATGTTCATAGATATGAACTGTATGTTTAAAAAAAAAGGTTAAGGTGAAATGCCAACTCACCTTTAGGAGTCCATGTACCAAATGGTTCTTAATGTTGGGTCTGTGACCTTGCTTTTTTCTCTTAATTTTGGTAACTGTATTTCTATATAATAGTCTTCCTTTGCAATCTTTTAAAAAATATAGATGTTTAGAGACATCATTTCAAGAAGGATAGATTTTACCAGATTACCAAAATCTCAAGATGGCACACACAGTGTGCCATAGGGGAAATTCTTACTTATGTCCAAGTAGAACAAATTGGAACCTAAGTCCCTCCTTACTCTTATCTGCTATGATTCGTCCAGGATATTGGTTAAAGAGACTGGATTTAGATAGATTTAGAATTAGAGAAAATTTTTATCTATGAAACAATCTTTAGACTAGAATTTTGACCAGATTTTAAGCAGTTCCGTAAACACAGTGACAGAAGATTTGATTTGACTAGGAGAAGGCCATCATTTTGGTATCGAAAGCCACTGGAATTTGTAATCTATGGTTAAAGATCCCTGTTGAGAAAATGGAGGTAGGACTGGAGCTGCCTGGCTGGAGACAACATCGTTTCTTCCCTTCACACACACCCAACTTTGCCAATTTTTCCACTCCTATGCATCTGTTTATAATTGTCCTCAGTATTTAACATTCTATTCAATGAGACTGCCTGCTCTTGGTATTACTTTTATTTCTATTAAGAATGTTTCTACACTGTACTCAGTAACAGCAATACCATTTGGTGAAGAACTGTGTATGCCTAAGCTATTCTCCACAATACAGTGATCCAAGACAATGCCAAAGGACTCATGACGAAGCCAAATATTCACCTCCAGAGAAAGAACTGATCTTGATTGAATACAGAGTGAAGCTGGCTATTTTTCACTTTCTTTCATTTTTTTTCTTTTGGGTCTTCTTGTACAAAATGGCTAATAGGGAAATGTTTTACATAATTGCACATGTATAATCTATATGTGATTGTTTACTTCCTCAGAGAAGGTGGAGGGAAAGGAGCAAGGAGGGATAGATTTGGAACTTAAAACTTCAAATAAAAAGTTTAATTTTTTTAAAAGAGGGTTTCTAGGTGGAAATTCTAAAAAGTGTGATTTGATTTGGGCCCTGCCCCAACCCCAACCTCCAGCAATGGGCCCAATCCCTGATGCCTACCTGTGTGGCTGCCTCCCAGGATATCCTGCATCAATTTCTAGAGTGTAGAGTTGGATGGTGACTTGGGATATCATATTATTCATTCAGGCCACGAAGAGAACACAGCACGTTTCTATTACCGGGAAGTTTTCTCTCAGTTTGTATGAGGGCTCTTTGAAAACAGAACAATATATTAGTTTCACGTCACAGAGTAAATCTGAATGGTGCTGTGCTGGTTACCATTTTCAGTGATAACAAGACTGGTTACCAGGGGCTTGTTGGAGTTGTAAGAGCTACATGTCAATTGCTTTGAGAGCATTCAGGCCCACCTGTGGGCAGATTCTAGACAAGCTTATGTATTCCAGAGAAGTGCTGTAAGTGTAGAACCATATCTGGATCTAGGGAAACTGGGGTACCTCCTCTTTCCTTCTCCCACTAAAGGTTCCATATTCATTCCTGGGGAATTTGGGGCTGTGGAGAAATGAATTAGGCTCTTTTTAGACTCTCTGGCTATTAAATTCTCGACCTCCTTGTAGAGTATAACAGTAGTTAGAAGTTCCGCATCCTGATTTAAGTGTGTCAATAGGAGACTTTGGACTTTGGATTTTAAAAAAGAAAGTTATCTTAGTGGCATGCTGGTTAATGTTTAACAACTGATTCCTTGGAGAAAAAAATGTGCATTTTCTCCAAAACTTTCATCAGTCTAGGCAATGAACCAAACAACAATTCCAGACCTGATTTATAGCATTAGTTCATTTCTGAGGTGTAAATGATCACTGACCATTTAACAACCTTCCAGTTGAGTTGCCTTCAGTACACTTCTGGGTCCTACACCTCTCTCTATGATGTACAAACAATTCATAACTGAGAGGCATTTAATTCAGGGAGGCCTGAGTTTGAATTCGAAGTCATTTAACATTTCTCTCTCATTTTCTTCCTGTAAAATGAGTGGCCTTAAATTTAATGTCTTTTAAGGTCCAGTCCAACTCTAAGTTGACAGGCGCCTGCTGTTTTCATCTCTCCAGTTTCATGTCTTTCACCAAACCAGCCTTAGGCTCGGAATCATCCTCATGTGCTCCAAGAACCACATTAGTAGGTTCAGGGAAGACAACTTCCTGAAGGGTTAACTGAGCAGGCAGTAAAATCTCTGTTCTCAAAGGGTCAATCTCAGGATCGATGTCCAATCACCTACAATCAGGCAGAGAATCCAAAACAGAAAGGGGACCAAAGACTGAGGCTCAAGCCCTCTCAGCTTGGGCCCCGCTCTTGAGGTCATGTGGAATCAGTCACTCAGGTATAGTGGGAAGGTGGTGAAGAAGGGAGAGGTGCCTGTACTGCACAGGAGAGGAGAGAGGATCTCACTATGAATTCTGGGGAATCAAAGTAAGGGAAGAACATAAGCAAACTGTTTCTCCTTTTAACTGAAATAATGTTCTACTCTCTGCTGCCGCTATTTTATAGGGCAGGAGGAAAAGACTAAGGGACCCCTTTGCTACATAAGCCCAAGCACTAATGTGGTCAGAGTTGAACCATATATGACCCCCAAAGTTGCTAGAACATCTCAGTGCAGGTTCTAGAGCAGAGGTTCTTAACCTGGGATTCATAGACTCCATTGAAAGGTCTGAAAACTTGGATGGGAAAAAGAAAATGACATCTTCATTTTTACTAACCTTTCACTGAAATTGAGCATTTCCTTCCATTATTCAAAAAACATCATTCTGGTAAATAGACTTTGCCAGACCACCAAAGAGACTGCTACATACACAAAAGGTTAAGATATTCTGGTTTGTGGGATGGCCCCATAGGTCCATTCCCACTCATGCTCCATGTGATACAAATACTGTTACACCTCTTCTCTAGCACTACAGTATTTTTCCAGATCTCCCGAGTGTTTCCCTGTGCAAAAAGATCCTTCATCAATAAGCTGGGATAAAATCTGAAGCTCATTGAAGTGTGATTTTCTGTAAGTGAGAGTGACAGGAAATGGACATGAGAATTGAAAAGCAAAAGGGAGCTCATGTGCTTTCTCCCCCCCTTCTCCTTTTCTCTCCCTCCCTCCCTCCTCTCTCTCTGTCTCTCTCTGTCTTTCTCTCTGTGTCTGTCTCTGTGTCTCTGTCTTTGTCTCTCTCTCTCTCTCTCTGTGTCTCTCTGTCTCTCTCTCTCTGTCTCTCTCCCTCTCTCTGTCTCTGACTCTCTCCCTTTCTCTCCCTCTCTGTCTCTGTCTCTGTCTCTCTCTGTCTCTCTCTCTCTCTCTCTGTCTCTCTCTCTCTCTCTCTCTCTCCTCCAGGAGAAACAGGAAGCAGTACTCAGACAATTTTCTTGTCAAACAATGTGCACAAGCATTCCATCCCTGACCTTCATTTTTTCTTGGAAGAAAAATGTGTAAATAATTCTATTTTGGTCTGACAGAATTGGGTCCAAAATATCTTAGCTCTAAGTTAGTAAGTTTCTGGGTGGTAATCCCAACCACACATGGGCTGATCAAAGATGTATGTAATGGGAAAAACAGGTAGGGCCCCTGCCTGAGGGTGAGAAAGTGTCTCTGTGTATATTGAAAACAGGAAAGGATATAGCTGTGAGGAGGGGAAAAGTCAAAAGGATTGAATGTCCGGAGGTTCTCAGAGAGCCTCTTCATCCTGTCAGCACCTGGGATTCCCTTTCCCAAGAGAGCTGTCCCTCCTGGATTGGGTGTGCAGTAAAGCCTTGATGTCCTCCCAAATAACTGCAGATTTGCCTTTCATCTTCTTTGGAGAGTCCCTTTGGGACCTTGCCCCCTTTTCTATTGTCTCCTCAGGTTCTCCTCTGAGCGGAATTTTGCCGATTTGCAGATAGTCCTTATTTAAGACAGAATTACATCTTTTGATGACTTCAACTTTACATTTATGGAATATGATTATATTCAGAATGAAAGATGATCTTCATCTATAATGCAATGAAGAGGGATACCAAAGTGAGTGTGAGCAGGCTGCAACTCATTTCCTTTGTAGAATTGTGCCACAGAAGCAACTGAAAAGGCATTGTTAAGAAAAGAGGGTTAGTGGGCTAGTCATACAGCAAGAATGAAGGATGGTCAACAGATGGCCTACCTGTTCATGGTACAAGGGCCATTCCTGAGTTTCCACATATTTAGATCAAGAGATCCAGAAGACCTGTCTCATCTTGGATGGATCCCGAAGAATGACTGATGGGAAGAGAGGGCCAGGAGTTGCTCCACATGCTTGGAAGGGTTGCAATCTGAATCCCAGGTGGCAATGTCCACATCGATTTACAAAAGCTCAAATACAGTAGGGAGTCCCAATCTTTTGCAGTCTCTGTAAGCTTTAGCTTTCAATAAACTTCCCATATCTTCCCTTCAGAATGAAATGAAGAAAATTCTAGAGTTTACTGTGCAAATATGCATGTAAGAAATAGATTACTTTTTCATAATGAATACTATTTGTTACATAACAGTATTGTTAGTAGCATAAATTTTTTTGCTGATCCTACTATTTTTGGCATATTTAAAGAGGAGGTATAGTAATTTAACCAAACATTCCCTCAACTCTTTTGACAAGACTTTCATAGCCTCCTTTGGGGGAGGGGTTATGTGCCTCACGTCTGGAACTCTTAAAGTTTTGAACACTAAAGTCTTCAAGATACTTTGATGTTTCAAGAAAACTTTCAATTGGTTGGTCATTTGGTATTGATGTTTCGTGAGCAAATTCCGAATTTTAAAAGGTGTGGTATGGAGGAGTGGCATCAGCATAATGCCGAGAATCATTTAAGTCCTTGATGCTGTCCCTCTATTGAAAACTGAATAAAAATGTCAGTATTGATTTAGAGTTGGGAGGTAATTGTTTCCAAGTCCTGTAAGTAATGATGACCCAGGTTTTCTCTGTGTCTGCTTTTATTTAGTCATCTTACAATGAATTGCTGTACTTGAAAGGAATGGTTGGACAAACAATGCTATATCAACACCCTGGAAAATTATTGGGTCATAAGAATGAGGAGGAATTCAGAGAAACATGGGAAGATTTGTATGGATTGGCTGGAGAGAAGTAAACAAGACATCCTAGCCATGTGACCCCAAGCAGATTGGCCAACTTCTTTCTTTCCTCATCTGTAAAGTGAGGAGGTTGAACTAGATGACCTCTAATTTCACTTTCAGCTATAAATTTATGATCTTATGATCAAGAACAAGTCATCAGTCCCTCATCTCAGTAGGGAGGTAGGGGAACTAACTACAAGGTCAAATGTTACGTAGAGTCAATTTTGCTTAACTCTTTTCATAGTCCTAAGGGAGGGTGCATTTCTGTAGCATATGAGGGACAGAGATGACTGTGATATAAAAAGAAAACAAAAGACATCAACAAACTTACTTTAAAAAAATAGAATCCAAGAAAAGAGGTGATGTATTAATGAATTAGACAATTCAGGGCACTGGGAATGCGATAATTCTCTTCAGCTAAAGGAGGGAGATTGGATTCCTTTGTTTGGACTGGTATGGATTTTGCGCAAGTGGGTTTGGTCCAAAAATACAACCAACATCCCAGAGAGAAGACTGGGAATCCAGTGCGGGATTCTGCTGCTCCCTTGCTCTCTCTCTCTATCTCACTATCTGTGTGACTTTGGGGCAACTACTTAACTTGGTGAGGTCTCGGTTTTCTTCTCTGTAAAATGAAGGTTTTGGATGAGATGACCGTAGAGTTCTCTTTTGGCACCATACTCTATGAGCCTATGATCTGGATAAACATCATGGGTGCATGGTTGGGGGTAGAGTTGCTGTCTGGATTGGCTCCATCATTCCCGAAGAATTCAGCTGGGAGGAAGCGATAGCTTTCAACCAGTTTGGCAAAGAATTGATCAAACTTTCCCTTTGTAATTTACCTTTGAGACAGAGAGACTTAGGGTGACCACTGGATACACCATGACCTTGACTCTCAAGCTCCTCCTCCCCTCTATCTTTGGAAAAAAAGACTTAAGAAGAATGGACAGTAGCCTGAAGGCAAGAAGAGTATGCTGGTGCCCAGAAATACAAGCTCAGCAGATGATTGTGAGGACCTCTTGGAAGAACCCTAACTCAAGGATTATCATGACTGTTATCTGAGCTGCCTGCCCTCCACCCCCTACTCACTTCTTCTCTTCTACCTATAAGTGTTTTGGAGGAATAAAGGTCACTGAGGTTCCCAAAGTCTTTCCATCTCAAAATCAAGTTCTATATGCCCTGAGACATTTCCCAGTACTGGGGCAAGTGTTGTAGAGGGGGTGAGTTCAATTTCTCCCTCGGACATTTATCAAATAGCTTGCCATCTCTAGGCCTCAATTTTCTCATTTGTAAACAAGTATTTGTTAGTAGCCACCTACAAATCAGTCATTGCCCTAGACTCTGGGGCATTCAAAATGAGGGACACTGGACTAAGATCCCTTCTATGTCTAAGATGCTCTAAACTCCAAGCTTTCTAAAAGTCATCTCCCTATGCAGAACATCATAGGTGCCATGTTGACTCTACCTCTCTGCATTCTCCCATGTATGTTGTGCTGCTCATCTTCCTGAGCTCATTTGATTACGTCAGGGAAATTCTTCATGGAGCAATGTCAGACACATCTGCAATGGATTTCTCACCCATGGTGACACCATTTATGATCTCCATTTTGGATATGTTATGTATTGTGTGTGTGCTGCTTGTGTTTCCCCTACAGAGACTAGAATCTCCCTGTAACTTGGCCAAAAGTCAAGCCTGTGGAAGGATTCTACTTGTCTTTCAGATGACACCTGTGGGTGGGAAGCCACCTTTTAGTCTCAAGAAAGTAGCCAGGTGTGGTCGTGCAGACTTGAGCCTCCTACCACTGGGAAGACTGAATCTGGTGGATTGCTTTAGCTTGGGAGTTCTGTGCTAAAACTGATGAGATATCTACATTAAGTCTGAAACCAAGATGGTAAGCTCCCACGGCCGGGGGTGTGGAGGGTTAGGGCATATGTGATTTATCAGGCTGCCTAATGGAGGGGGGAACTGGCCTAAATCAGAAACAGCAGGTCAAAATTACTCAGTGCTCCTCAGTGGGATTGGGCCTGTGAGAGGTCAGTGTTCCTCTAGCTAGGGTGACATAAGGACACCCAGTCTCAAGAAAACAAACAAAAAAGAATGCAGTGGTGTAATTATTGAGGGAAGACTCCAGATGAGCTTTTTCAATGCCATAGCTCTTCCCCAGTTCTCAATCTTTGGAACTTCCTCCACTTTAAGATTTCTTCTTTGGTGTCAAAGTAAAGCTTAAAGTTTTCTTTCTTACTCAACCTCAGCTTCTAAGTTGGTCTGGTTTTCTTCCCAATGTCTTTCTCTCTTTCTTTTTTCCTTTCCAAGTCCACCTTTATTTTTTCTCCACCTAAGACACTTTTCTCTCTGCTGAGCCATGTGCAAAACATTTTGTGTCAAGTACTTTAAGCTGTCATGTTCAAATTTGATTAAATTCTCTCTAACTCATTTCCTTATTTTTCCCTGAAGTCAAATCCCCAAACTAATAGCTCCTCTGTGGACAGTAAAACTCATTTGGATGGCTGGTATCCAGCTCTGGGATTTCAGGAGATATTAAGTGGCTTGGATGGTCACAAGAAGCAATAATGTGGTTTAAAGACCAATCAGATCTTTGCATTTTATGATGCGATGGTCGAGGGTTCTTCCTTCCTCTTTAGAAGAGCGGGAGGTAACAGAAACAAACTATGAGCTCTGGTTGATCCCCACAAAACTTCCATGTGCTTGGAAGAAAGTGCCCTTCCTATTTCCTATCAACTAATATACTTCTCTCTCTACACTCTTTATGAATATGACTTTCTTATATGCCTCCTTGCATTCTTTGTAGAGGTGGGAGACTGTGGGTATAGAGCATTCTCTACATTATTAGGGATGGCATATGCTCACACACACACACATATATATACATACATAAAACATATATAGATATATACACATACACATTCTGCATTTTTGGTCTTTGTTACAAAGGATAGCTCACTAGGTAGGTCAGTATGGAGAATATATTTGGAAATTAAAGTACAAACAAAAGACAATTAAGTCTTTTTTTTAAAAAAAAAGGAAAAAAATAAATGCCTTCACTGTTTAGTATGCTCTGTCAAAAATTAATAAATTTACTTGCCTTGTTAAATTGTATAACCTTTAAAGGAGGGGTTATTGTTCAGTTGAGTCTGACTCTTCTTGGCAAAGATACTAGAGTGGTTTGCCATTTCCTTCTATAGCTCATTTTATGGATGAGGAAACTGAGGTAAACAGTCACTTGCCCAGTCACACAGCTAATAAGTGTCTCAGGCTGGATTTGAACTTGGGAAGATGAGTCTACCTGACTCCAGGTCCAGTTCTTTCTGCTCGTTGGAACCACCTAGCTGCCCCTCAAAGGACAGGAGTCTACAATTAAAGACAGGATATTATAACTAAGACATATAGCTGTTCAAGGTTAGAGATAATGTTCTTTGCAGATTTGAAAATGCTGTTTTCATGTTGTTGTTATTATATAATCTGACCCTCCTGAACGCCCTTTGTAAAGGTAATACAGCTATTCTTATTGTGATCACAATTTCATGCTGAAAACAATTAGTTGACTTAGCTGTCTTCACACAATTAGTGAATACCCAAGACAAGATTTGAAGACAAGGCTGTCTTTACTCTAAGGCCAGACTTACTTTGGCTGCCTCCAAAGGTGCCTTAGACACAACTTTACGTCCTTTGTCATTCAGGAAGCAGGGGGCCATCTAGCCTCCATCATTGAACATATCATTCCCTGCTATCACCAAATACCCAGAGGATGTGGGAGACTGCTTGAGAGTCTCCAGTTCAGTCTCTGTTTTAGACTCCATGGTAGGCTTCAGAGCACAATCACCAAGGATGTGAACTCCCAGAGAGAGATAAGGAGATGGAGAAGAGGGGCTGGCCAAGACTGGGCATCCCAAAATCATTCTCTGGTGACTCCCTCCCCCAGCAGCATCCCCCTTCTTTTTATCCGTAGCATTTAACACAGGGTCTGGCATATAATTGGTGCTTAATAAATGGTTATTAACTAGCTGACTGCTTACCCCTAACTAACTACTCTATTCTGGTCCATGGATATAAAACAGGAGAGCAATATTTTCTCCATGGTTTTTTTTCTCATAGAAGTCACCAATCGAGGGGTGGAGCCAAGATGGCGGAGTAGAAAGACTCACCTATGTTAGGTCCGAGCCCACAGCCCATAGATTTCCTGTAAAAAGAACTCCTGACAAATTCTGGAATAGTGGAAGCCACGCAGAAACACAGTGAAGGAGATTTCTGCTGCAGAGAGCCCTGAAAAACCGACCGCAAATGTACCCCGGAAGGGAGCGGAGTCCTGCCCGGCCGAGCGCTCCCCTCCCCCGCCCGGGCCACGCGGCACTG
>CM053774.1:123089763-123172761 GCA_028658325.1 Potorous gilbertii | reverse complement strand
GGGAGGAGATATCTGTTCACCAAGAAAGTAACCTTCTATGGTCTTATTTTTTTCCCTTTTTTGGACATTTTCCCAACCAGTTACTTGACTTTTGGGTCCTTTGTCAAGAGTAGGGTATACTCTGGGAATCTGTGAGATCTCAGGTTCCTCCAAGCTGGCACTATCAAGAGTGTACTGGTCTGGGTGCAAAGAGGGATTTTTGTGCCCAGAATCTTAGCAGATACCTCTCTACAGCCACCTGACCTCCAGTTCCCAAGTCAGCACTGGGGGCTGATTTTCAGATGAGCTGGATGGGCAGGGCCTCCATTCAGTGTGAGACAAAGACCAGCTTACCCAGGGCCTCCACACAAGATGGAGGCAAGAATCAGTCTTCAATACCCCCAGGGGTTTTTACTCTCCAAAAATGAATGCAGCTGCTGCTCGCAGCCTCTGAGCCGGCTGCCTGCTGCAGGAGCTATGGGAAGGCCCATGTCCCTTCCTGGCCCACTGGTAAAACCCAGTCACTGACCTTTGGCACCTGTGGGCCGAGGGATCTGAGGACCCACTTCTATGACTGGAGATTCCCCCCCAAGGTCTCGGACTCTCAGAGTCTTGTTGCTCTGCTCAGCCAAGACTAAGCTGGGCTTGGTGCTCGGCTCCCGCGTCCGTCAAAACCAACGTTTTCGTGGGCCTTTCAGGTCATCCTGGGCTGCAAATCTCCTCCACTCTGTTGTTCTCCACTTCTGCTGCTCCAAAATTTGTTGAGAGTCCCTCTCTACAGGTATTTTATGGGCTGTGGGGAGGACCTTGTGTAAGTGTGTCTTTCTAGTCCACCATCTTGTCTCTGCCCCCCATCTTTTCTTTTTTATTTTAATTTTTTGATTTTATTTTTAAAGCACAGAAACATTTTGTTCCTCTTTTTAATTCCAGATTGACTTCTTCCCATTACCCCTTCAGTATCCAATAAGAAGTCAAGAAAAACAAAACCATTTACAGTTATGTAGAGTCATGTACAACACAGTTCCATATTAGCCATGAGAAGAAAGAAAAAGAAAGGAAGAAAGGAAGGAAGGAAGGAAGGAAATATGCTTCAATCTTCACTCTGTATGTATCAGGACTCTCTGGAGATGGACAACATTTTTCATTATGAGTCCTTTAGAATTATGCTGGAGAGTCATCATGTGGACCAGAGTGCTAATTCTGTCAAAGTTGGTTATCTTTACAATATAACTGTTACCATATAGATTGTTCTACAGGTTCTACTCACTTTAATCGGCATTAGTGCATGCATATATTCCTGGGTTTTTCTGAAATCATCCCCTTTTCCTTATAGCACAATAGTATTCAATTATACTCATATACCATGGCTTATTCAGCCATTCCCTAGTTTGAGAATTCCTTCATTTTTCAGTATTTATTAACACAAAAAGAACTGCCTTAAATATTTTTGTATATATAGATTCTTTTCCTCTTTCTTTGATTTCTTTGGAGTATAGCCTTAGTGTCAATATTATTGGGTCAAAGAGTATAAACAGATGCTAATTGTTCTCTAGTCCACTGCTCCATCAATAGTATGTCAGTGTAGTGGTTTTCTCAAGACTCCTCTAGAATTAGTCATTTTGCTTTTTTATCATCAGATATGGTACCTCAGAGTTGTTTTAATTTGCATTTATTTAATGCTTAGTGATTTAGAGCATTTTAAAAATATAGGTATTGATAATTTTGATTTCTACCTCTGAAAACTACCTTTTCATATCCTTTGACTATTTATCAATTGGGAAATGACTCATGTTCTAATAATTTGATCCAGTTCCCTATATATCTTAGAAATGAGATATCTGTGAAAGAAACTTGTTACAAATATTTATTCCCAACTTCTTGCTTTTCTTCTAATTTTAGCAGCATTGGTTTTATTTATGAAAAAACCTTTAAATTTTTTTATTACCAAAATTATTGCTTTTACTTCCTATGAACCCCTCTATCTTTTATTTAGCCAGGAACTCTATCTATAAATCTACCAGGTAATTTCTTCTCTGCTTTACCAACTCACTTAAGATATCACTGTTAATGTCTAAATCATGTACCCATTTTGAGCTTACTGTGGTGTGTGAAATACCTAGTTTTCTGTCATTCTATTTTACAATTTTCCCAGCAGTTTTGGTCGAAAAGTAAGTTCTTGTCCAGATAGCTGGTCTTTGAGTTCACCAAACATCAGGTTACTATGCTCACTTATTTCTGTATATTGTGTACCTAATCTATGCCACCGATCAACTACGCTATTTCTTACCCAGTATCAAATTGTTTGTTGATTACCCTTTGATAGTATAGTTTGGGATCTGGTACTCTAGACTATCTTTCTTCATGGCTTTTTAAAAATTAATTCTCCTGATACTCTTGACATTCTATTCCTTCAGACAAATTTTTTAAAAGAATTTTCTAGTTCTATGAAATAATTCTATAGTAGTTTGACTGGTATGACACTGAATGAATAAATTCATCTGAGTAATTTTGTCATTTTTATTTTACAAATTTTCAATACATGAACAAGTCAGGAGTATGAAGCTGAGTCAAAGGTTTTGTGATAATCAATAAAGATAGTGTAAATATTAGAGACAAGTGATAATATGCTGGGATTTGGACCCCAGGAACTTTTTGTGCACAGCTACTATACCATTTTTAGGTAATTTTAATGATAAAAGCTTTAAATGACTTGCATAAAATACGTAGATATTTAAAGGCACTTTGTTTGGAAGGGTCGTTAGTTTTCTCATCTTTTGGTAGCAGATAGGCAATACCTTCTGTTGAGGAAGCTAAGTGCATACAGAGTTGGACCTGGAGTAAGAAAGATGAGTTCAAAACTGTCCTCAAACTCTTACAAGTTGTATAACTTTGGACTGTATTGCCCAAACTTAACTTCGTTCTGTCTCTGTTTTCTTGTCTTGAGAAAAGCCTCTACCTATCAGAGTTATTGTGAGAATACAGAGATGGTATTTATAGATGGTATTTTAAAGTAATACATAAATGCTAGTTCTTGTTTTTATTATTTAGAAAGTTGGGATAAGACTTGCATTGTAGAGGAAGCTGGGAAAGTGTGCGCTGATAATTCACATACTACCTTGAAATGTGTGAGTGAATAATTACAGATCTTATCAACCCAGCTGTTTTCCAGTTTTGCAGAGAAGCTAGATTCAGTTGACAGCTTTAATAACTAGTCTGCCATCCATTATATTAACAATGTGTAACCTTTCTGTTTCTCATTTGACCCAACTTCTGTTTTCATGGTGTTAGGCTTCTTGCAAACATATAAATCTGTGGTCTCCAGAATGAGGGAAGAGGCCAGTCCATGGCCTGACCCTAACTTGACCATGGCCCGATCATAAGGGATGTGAGCCATTTCCTATCCTCAGTGAAGTAGTCAGTAATGGGAAATGTGTCCAACACAGACACATTTGCCCTCATCCCCCTGCAGTATCATACTGGCCCCTCCTCTAGCAAGCTTCTGTGGGCTTCTCAAGGGAACTTATTTCCTAACCAAATTTTCATAGGTGCCACTGATAAAATCATGCCTCCACCTGTCCTCTAGATGACTTAAAGGGTGTATCATTGTGGGGAGAAGTTTTGTGCTCTGAGACAGTGACTGGTAAATAAGATTCTCACTACCTGCCACCTATTAGGTGGGACATAGTAAGTCACAGGATAAATAGTCACAGATGGATTGGGACTATATTATGGGTCTCATCTTCTAATCTTTCCCCTCAAACTCTCCTCTTCCAATCTTCCCTATTAAAGTTGAGGTCACCACCATCCTTTGCTCAAACAAGTTCACAGTCTCTACATCATCTACTCCTCACTCTTCCTTACCTCATATTTGTAAATAGTTGCCAAATCCTACTATTTCTAACTCTATATCTCTTGAATCCATTCCTTTTTCACTCCCCATACAGCCATTACTCTAACTCAGGTGCTGTTCACCTCTCACGTAGATTGTTATAGTAACCTTCTGGCTGGTCTCCCTGACTCTAGTGTTTCCCTTCTCTGATTCACCCCCTCTCAGACTTGTCAAAGTGATTTTCCTTAAACATGGGATTCATTATGTCATTCTCCTACTCAATAAACTCTGATGACTCTCTATTGACCAAATGTCATTTCTATTTTATCTCAACCTTTTTAAATGTCTATTTTGGACAATTTTACAACATACGTAATTATTTGTACAGTAGTATACATATATATATTTATATATATATATATGAAACATATACTTAAGTATAAAATATATGTATACTTATGTTCAAATGTTTTATATGTTCAAATTTTTTTTAACTGGTGGAGTATGTAAGCAATAGATTTTGAACAATTTCCATACCATCCACTTCATTCTGTCATTTCATTACTTTGTTTGTCAACCTTCAGCTAGTGAAGTTTTTCATTGATGTTGATTTTTTTTTCTCTTTGTATTGCTTTGACTCTTGGTATCACCCTAACATTCTAATAATTTGCTTTTAATTAGTGGAATCTACAATCTTTTATATATTTTTGCTTTATGAATTCTATTCAACATTTCCTTTTGCCTTTCATTGGGCTATATTGTATTCAAGTTTTCCACTATGTATCAGCTAGGTGTAGATGATGCTTTCCTATAAAACTTCTACAATTCCCTCAAAACATTTCTCTCTTGGTGATAATTAATATTATTTGTCAAATAGTATAAGAAAATATGTTTGTTCTTGATGGTTACAGCCACTGCAGATATTTCTATTCCATCTTTAAAAAATAATATGCCTGGTAGATCAAAAAGATGGACTTCAAAGTTTCAGACTGGACATGTCCATCTGCTTTTCAAAATAGAGTCATTAGTATTGATTTTGACATTTGATTTGTCATTAGACATGCAACCGCAAATGCCAATGTTTGTCTCATGGAGGCTAGAGAGACTTTTACTGTCTCTTTAAATTCCAGAAGTCAAATAGGAGGTTGAGAAAAACAGTCTGTGTTAGCAGTTTTGAAGTGACAGTTGAGAAAATGAGAGCAGTGACAGTTTCTTTCTGGAAGCATGGAGAATGCAATGTTTTGTAGGTTATTCATGAGATGAAGAATATGTGGGAAATACATATAGGAAAGAGATGAGGAGAAATTTCTTCCTTTTCCAAACAATTTTAACTGTGATATTAAAAAGAGACTTCAGAAACAGAATTCTCTAAGGAGTCAATGAAGGAGTGACAAATAAAATAGATTGTTTCCTATCATTGTTAAAGAAAAGACGAAAAGGAAAAATCTGTTTTATTTCCTAAAGGACTGGATTTTGGGAAGAATTATGAAGAAGGTTTCTAAGAGACTTTAATCAGCATTTAGAATCATTAGAGACCATTTCCAAACAAGTGAAGAAGAGTCATTTACCTTTATGTCTAGGTATCGAAGTGACTCAGTCTGTGAAATATACTTAGTCTTCCATTGTTCATCAATAGGTTGTTGTGTGACCAGGAGCTAAGGAAAATATCAAAAGCTATATGAAACTCATGCACACAACTGGCAAGATCTGTTGCCAATTTTGTTACTCTGGCATATAATGGATAATTCCTATGTTCTATTTCATGTACACTTATGGTTTGTCTGATTAAAGGGTCAGTGCCATCTGCATAAATGCATTTCTAATAGGTGGATTGCTGGTGATCCAGTGTGTTCTAGACACATACCCATAGCCTTTTTGCTGAAAATGCTTCAGGCAGATGATGTACCTAGCTGACTAGAATACAAAGAAATACCATTTACTCTTCTCAAAGTCAAGCTCTTCAACACTAAAGTTTTGAGCAGGAGCAGCAGTTGCATCAGCTTTGTAGAGGGCTAACTCAGTATCTAGAATTAATTCTCCTGCATTTCAAGGACCCTGACATACCTTCATATTGAGTATAAAAGTCACAAGGCACATGAGATCTCCGTTGTGTATCACTTGAGGCGGCAGTCCTCTATTTGGTCGTTAATCTTCATCTCCCACCCAGCCACATTCACAGACGGTAAGTGAAATTTTGAGGTGGATATTGTTTTTGTTGTAACTATTATTATTTCTTATATACTGAAAATGTAAGTGTAACCCCCACTTTGGGGAACTCCTTTCCTAAGTTAATTTTTTTGCCTTTTGTATGTTTTATTGCAATATTTTTACTAGCATGTTGAGTTAATTACATCCTTTACAAACATAGCTACTTGTAGCCTCATTAAGTCAAAAGTTCATCAGACTTTGTTTTTTTTCTCCTACCTTTTGCAAGTCCTTACCTTCAAGAAAAGAGAGTTTTTCTCAAGGTAATTTCGTACCCAAGCAGATTATCCATCCCAAAATATTCTCCATCTCCCAAGGTCATTGACTGATTATCACCCTTCAGTTATATTTGAGAACTTCTGTCATAAGTTCCCTTCCAGACACTGGTCTCCTTCATCTAAGATTACTAAGATTCTTGATTATATGCCAAACTTAAACTGCCCTAAAGGCCATTAAGTTTGAAAAAAAAGTGTCCATGAGTTCAGACATACATAACCTGTCCAATTAGTACTCAGAAACACTGTCTATAAGCTAAATAATATGTTCCCTGGTCAATTGGTGTTCTTAAATCCTTAAGAACACTTGAAAAATAAGGTCTTTACTGATGAGAAATAACATTTTAAAAAGAGATTTTTATATACGTAAAGTGCAATCTAGTCTCAAATCACACTGCTGGAAAAGACGCATTCTGTGACCTTCCCGTAGAAGTACACATTTATATTGGAGTGAAGAATAATAGTGAAGAACAAAGAAGCCTACATAAATGGAACAGAACATCTCTCATCTGGAAGGACCCAAGGACATCTTGGTAGCATTCTTGATCCATGAACTCACTATACGTACAAAATTCAGCTACTTCATATTCCTCAATATGGTCTATTGGAGGATATTTGAGTCATGCATTTGGAGTTTACTTTCACATTTTACTGACAGAATCAACATTTGCCACACACTTACACATTTAGAAAGTATTTATTGCTATATGTTTTCACCGACTGCTCCCCATGCCTGGAATACTCTTGCTTTTCAACTTTGCCTCCTAGCTTCCCTGATTTCCTTCAAGTCTTAGTTTTTTACAAGAAGTTTTAGTTTCTGCAATAAGCCTTCCCCACACTAATGCGCTGTTGGTGGAGTTGTGAACTGGTACAATCATTCTGGAGAACAATTTGGAATTATGCCCAAAGGGCTGTAAAGCTCTACATCCTCTTTGACCCAGCAATACGACTGCTAGGATGTATCCCAAAGAGATCAATGAAAAGGGGAAAGGATCCATTGGTATAAATATATTTAAAACAGCTCTTTTGTAGTGACAAGGGATTAGAAATTGGGGGATATGACGGTAATAGAATACTATTGTATTGTAAGAAATGATGAGCAGGATGATTTCAGAAAAACCTGGGAAGACTTACGTCAACCATTGCAAAGTGAAGTGAGGAGAATCAGGAGAACATTAGACACAGTAATAGCAATATTTCAAGGATGATCAACTGCGAAAAACTTTGCTACTCTGATTAAAACAATAATCCAAGAAAATTTCAAGGGACTCACTGCTTCCTAAAATTCCTGGGCTGTGGATAACTCCTCCCAGATGCCTGGGTAATCTTGAATTCAGATCTCCCCCATCTTCAAAAGCTTTCAGTTTTGAACAGTTCAGCTCTTCTCTCCCCTCCTTCAGATTTGCAGGGAATTCATAAACTGAGATCCACAAAACCCTGAAGGGCCCATGGAAAGACTCAGGGGATTGTGGAAATTTTAAAATATTTAAATCATATTTTAATGTAATTGGTTTCCTTTATAATCCTAAACATTTTGTTTTATTCTTTTAAAACATTCTGGTAGGAGATACATAAACTTCACCAGATCCTCAGAAGGGGAATGGGGGTGGTCCATGATGGTTAAATGTCTAAATTACCTACAGAACATTACATGCACACATCATGATAGCATATAAGTAAACCAAGTACACATATAAGTAATCAGAAAGAGTAAAAAAAATGTTTTGCTAGAAATAGTCATCTCAATAGTTCCATACAATAAGAAACATACTTAAGCTTTTAAATATAAGCAGAAGCAAGCAAAATAACATATTTAACTACAGAACATACATGGTGCTGTTACATAAGCAAATGAATGAAAACAGAAAAATAACTCAGAAACATCCAATAGTTAAGACAATCATCATTTTATAGCAACATTCAAGTCTCTGCAAAGGACAAAGGACAAATTTGAGCATTGTTGTCTGGTTGCACTTGAAAACCACTTCTCTGGGTTTTGCACCATGTATAGTTTACATTCATCAGAGGTTGGATGAATCTATCGCCCTTGTGACATGTTGACCCTTCTGCTCCTCTGCCAGAGCTGGCTGATGAGATATGCTGAACATTGCCATAACCATTGGCTCTCCAGACCTGTATTTCTAACTGACTCTGTTGAGGAACCAGGCTGGCTATTAGCAATCCCAGGCCCTATTGATTCCCTCCAAATAGTAGAGCTCTCTATAGGTTTAAGAGTGGGTTGCTGGTGCAGTGGATAGAGTGCTGGACCTGAAGTTTGAGATACTCATATACCTGAGTTTAAATCTGGCCTCAGATACTTACTAGCTTTGTGACCTTGGGCAAGTCATTTAACCCTATTTGCCTCAGTTTCCTCATCTATAAAACAGGCTGGAGAAGGAGATGGCAAACCACTCCAGTATTTTTGGCAAGACAACCCCAAAGGGGTCAAGAAGAACTCGACACAACTAGAAACAACTATAGGTGAAGGTCTAG
Organism: Potorous gilbertii; assembly: GCA_028658325.1. NCBI lineage: Eukaryota > Metazoa > Chordata > Mammalia > Diprotodontia > Potoroidae > Potorous > Potorous gilbertii. The sequence continues at coordinate 123,163,980 of CM053774.1, read as the reverse complement.
GCAGGAAAGGTGCTGCCTCTAGGTTCTATCCTCTCTCCCTCCCTGAACGTTGATTGATCTCAGATTAAGGCAAGTTGTGAATTACAGTACACTGCATCTCCATCACCTCCATCACTGCCTGATTGAAGCCATTATCTGATTTAGAGAGTGTTTGCTCATCTGGAGGTGGCCTCTTCCTCAGAGTCTACTGAGATAATTGTCCGTCACTTCATTTCTCCTGCTCCTCAGAACATCTGACACCCTCTCCTATGGACACTTAGTCATGGTGATGAAGTGACTTAAAGGACCCCCATCAATCTCTAGAGCTCTTCTGTAGGCAGGTTGCTCATTTAAGTCAGAGTAATTTCTTACTTATCTTGAAAAACCATGGTTTCTCAGAAAAATAGCTATCTTTATGAAAGGCCTTGAAAATGTAACTATTGCTTGTTTTTGTCAGAGTTCTTTTGAACAAAATATCATAGCCTGGAGAACTTTTTTCAGACTTCCTCTTAGCCAAATAATGTGCTGGTTTTGCATGTGTGTGTCTTTCCATTGTCTAAGACTAAAGTACAAGGAAAAGTCCACCTGACCACGGGGCAAAGCCCATATGAACCAGACATACCCATTTAGAAACTAGAAAACTGCCCTGGCTCATGAAGTGTTGTGGTGGAATTATTTCTCAGTGCATGGATCTGCTGTCAGGATTCAATTTTTACCAAAGCAGAGTCTTGGGAAGCCTGCTAGTCAAGGAGATGCTACCTATGGCAAATATAAAAAAGCCTGGCATTCCACTTTACCATCTCATCTCCAAGGAGAACCATAACCCAAGTTTCAATTTTCACATTAACGAATGTGTTAGAAACAATAAGACTTGAACAAAATAGCATTGTAGTCAACATGTGACATTTCTAGTATATGTGTTCAACTCTCCTTTCCCTTGAGACTAGTTCTCCTTATCTCACCCAGGACAGGGCACACAGGGACCCAATCCCATGACTGATCAGCATGGGACCTTGGACCTGCTCTATTTCTGACTTGATTCAGTTCACTCATCCTTAGGTGGCCTGGTGGCTCATCATAGTAGTGTTAGACTTAGTCCAGACACCTGAATGCCTTTATCCCTCCTAAAATTTAGAACTTAAGTTCAAATAATCTACAAGCCTCAACCTCTGCATTAGGAGGCACTACTGGCACATACTACTATGCTTGACTATTTACACAGTACTACCAGGATGTCAAAGTCTTTATATCATACTTGTTATGCATGTCTGGTGAAAAGATCAGTCAATATAAAGATAGGACATTACTACCACCTTCAGAGATAAAAAAAAGAAAGCAACTCGGACAAGTTCCTAAGGTTTGCTAATTATATAATAATACGCATGTTGCTAGAACTTGGTGTGTCCAAATTCATCATGTAGTGCCTTCGTGATAGAAGCAACTGTTTCCAAGTACCCTGGGTGGGATCAGTTTTAGTCCAATATAGGACTGTCTTGCAGTTAGGTACCATGGAAAGAGTATGGAACTTTGGCTAAGAAAAAGTGGATATGAATCCTGCTTCAGAAGGCAGTACTGGTCATAGTACCCTGGGAAAGTCATTTATCCTCTGCCTCAGTTTCCTTATCTGAAAAATAAGGATGATAGTATCACCTGTCTCACAAGGTCGTTGTGAGAATCAAATGAATTCATATATGCAAACCCTAAAGAACTGAGTAACTGCTAGCTGTTAATGTTGCCATCAGCATCATTGGCACAGCCAAGTGGCACAGTGCTTTAGAGTGCTAGGCTTGGACTCAGGAAGGCTCATCTTCCTAAATTCAAATTCAGCCTCAGACACTTACTGGCTGTGTGATTCTGGGCAGGTCACTTAACCCTATTTGCCTCAGGTTCATCATCTGTAAAATGAGCTGGAGAAGGAAATGGCCAACCCCATCTGTACCTCTGCCAAGAAAACCCTAAATGGACACAACTGAACACATAACAGCATCAGCAGTAGGAGAGGTCTAGATTTTTGCTTTTATCTCAGCAGTCTGGTGCCTTCCAACTTCCGTCTTTAAGCATCATTTCCTTATTTCTTGGCTTGTATCATTGTTCATCTTCATTAGCTGATTGCTCTTGCTGCCAGTCATCCATAGACAAGTGAGACAAAGGAGATGAGGTGATGTGCTCACATTTATATAGCAATCTAAGGACTGCGAAGCTCTTAAATATAATCTCACTTTGCTCTCACAGCAACGTTAGAATAAAGACGCTGGTATCACCCTCATTTAACAGGTAGGGAAGTGAAGACTGACAGAGCCTTCGACTTGCTGAGGGTCAAAGACTAGTAAATGTCTGAGCCTGGATCAGAATTCAGATCTTTCTAGTTCTCTACACACTCCACCAACTAGCTGCCTTGTGAAGCTCGCATAATGTCTGATGGAAATCTCATCTTCTCAGAAGCATAGATACTTGTCTGTGATCCAGCTTTCTGATTGCTGTATACATAACTGTAACTCTTTCCTTTGGTGTCACCATAGGTTCGGTGTCCCATGGCCTTCAAGATTTCTGTTCATGATTTTTTTTTAAAAACAATGAAGTTTATTAGGAACACGTACTCTCCCTGAACCTGAAAAAGGCCGTTCTTTCCCATAACCTCTCATTAGTATGAAGAATGCTTTAACAAAATACATCCAAATTAAGCTCTTTAGGGAAAAGTGCTATGCATTTTCAGTGGTCTTGTGATGTCCCTTTTTTAAGACTTGGGACTACTTGATTAGGCTCTACATAGAGTACTCAACAGTATATATAAAATATCTCAGTCAATCAATTTTCCAAGTGGCTGAAACCATGATGGCATTTAACAAACCAATAATGCTAAATCACGCGTGAGATATGCAGTATTATAGACTAACACAATGAACAATAGTTGCCCGTGATTAGTATATACGGCTATGATGTGATGTGACCATGGAAAATGTCACAGTTTTCAAGAAAGCAAGCAGGCTAAGGTTATCAGCACAATCAATGAGCTGAAGGACTGTTTGTATTAGCTCTCTAGTCTGCCCATCCAGGATCTACAACTCTGTAATTTCTGCCTGTAGCAGGATCAAACCTTGCCTGGATAACAGTGTATGTAGATTTCCAAGCTGGCTTGTGTTACTTTAAGATTCTTAGCACTGGAAAAAGGTAAACTAATGAATTGTTATCAGTCCTACTTGAAAGTGTTGCTCTGTGCCGAACAGTTTCCACACTTTTCAGCAACATAGCCCAACCAAATTCAAGAACACCAGTTTATGTAAGGAGTAGAGAATGTCACCATCACTAAGTTCTCTCCTGGTGATTAGTTAGCCTGTGAAGATTCAGAACAGAACTGCCCTTCCGGTGCTGCAGACTACCATCTGTATACAGAATAAAATGCTTGCTATGATCTACATAGACCAGGATCTGTGCACTCAACCTAATCTTTGAAAACTTTGAAAAAAAGGATAATACTTCTAAAGTACTTGACACATTGTAGGTGTTTAGTAAATGTATTTCCCCTCCCTCCCATCCCCCTTATATTTGTCTGTCCCTCCATCTCCAAAATGTTTCATAGGTTTTAGAGCAATGTGACCTTGCTTCCTACCTCGGCTTCTACCTCTCTTTAGTCATATTTATGAGAGTAAAGTCATTCAGTGTTCTAGCAGTAACAGTCCCATTCATAACAAATTTGGAAAAACAATGTACAAATCCTAGAAAAGTCTTGAGATCTTGATGGTTCTTTAATGGGGCTAATTCAGAAGCACTTCCATATTCTTTTGGGCTACAGTTCACAATAGCTACGAAACTATATGTCTATATCCTTGACAGAAGTTTTTCAAGCTTCCAGGTAATATTTCCCAGTTTTTTGATTCCAGTATCTTTCTAGTACTTTAAATATATTAATTATTGGTTCCAATCACTGCTAATTCTCTCATGAAAGTTGGTGAAGCCAGATACACATTCTACAGTGTCTACCTTCCTATTGTTGCCAACAACTTCCTTAGGGATCTTCAACCGTATTCTGATGTACCTCAAGGGCGGGGATAATTTTTTCATCTAATCCACCAATATTTGACTCTTGCTTAAACTACAAAGGCACTTTTTCTCAATGGTTTCTCATGAAATAACTGGAATATAATACAGTTATCCCTTCTACATCATAACTTCACCCATCAGTTTTGCTATATTGCCAATTGGCATAAGAAATTAATTGGGAAATTTGGAGGAGTTTTGTAGAAGCTGCAAATGACACATGATGGCCAGCAGATGACATAGAAGAAGTTTAGAAACTCAGAAATACACAAAATAGTGTTGTATAATATTACCACTTTATCTTTTAATGCCACAAATGTACATACTTTCTTTTTCTAAATTAAAATAAGTAAAAAGTTAAAGTTTAGGGAAAGAATGAGAAAACCAACAGACAATACACAAAGATTACTACATCTTACATGGATTTTCCAAAGCAAAGAGTTCTCTAACTTCTTTGATATCAAAAGAAATAACTAGAGTTCCTTGAGATCTATTTGCAACTCAAGTCAAAAAATACTTAATCTGTGCCAGGAACTATGCAGAGGGCTGAGGATGTCAATAACAGCAAAAACAAAAAATACTTCCTGCCCTCAAGGAACCTACATTGCAATAAGGGAAAATAATACAGAAAAGGAAGCTGGAAAAAAAAAGGTGGGGAAGTAACCATTAAAGAAGCCGAGAACTAAGAGTACAACAGAGAAAAATGAAGTACATAGTGAACATGACTGGGGGGGAGGGAGCGGTTCTTAAAATGGAGCCTCCAGGAGGAAATGACCAATCAGAGGAAAGGACTAGGAAGGCAGAAGGACCTTCTGGGATGAGAGGGTTCCTGGACTGTAATAGAGAAAGAAGTAAGGAGGGATAGTTACAGGGGTTGGAGAGAAATGAAGGAGCATTCTACCAAGTGAAGTCTCAGATTAGCTATTAAGACAAATCACCATCACATGCACAATTGCTCTTTCTGTGACTGTCCGGGACAACAGTGAATTCTGGCTTCTCAGTTTTCACCAACACTTCTTAGTGACATTCTGTGACTCCACATGGATTGACCCAAAAAGCAACTGAAGATGTAGTCACATCTTCTATTTTCATGGTGGTCTCCAGCCCTTTATTTTCTTTATTTTCCAGTCTAGTTCTATAGACACCACCTTCCACTGAATGAAGTTTACATTCTCCTCAAGAAGGCATTCAACCTTATAGCCATCTAACCCACATCCATAGCAAAAGATAGTTTTGTCTCTCTGGTTGTGTTAATGGTGATCTAGAATAAGCTCCTTATGGCTTCTGTTCCTTTTTCTTTCCAAATAGAATGATTTTGCCCAGGACACTACCTCTCAAAACATTTTATGTAGGCTCATGCCTTCAAATCTATATTTTTAATGTGACTTCCTTGTTTTGCTACTATAACCCATAAAAACCTTTTTACTAGATCTAATTGAAGTTGGACCTTCCCAAAGTCAATCAATCCATAAGTATTTATTAAGTACCTAGAAAGCAATGAATCTTTTTTTTGCAATTGTATGCCTACCCTCCATTGCGAATACTGTTTCCTTTAATTGAGTAAAATAAAACTGAATTGCTTCCATTAAAACTGGATCGCTTCTATTTGAACTGTCTTAGGAAGATTCTGAGGATCACCTGGCACCATAAGGTACCAGATACTGAAGTCCTTGCTCGAGTTGAACTGCCAAGTGTTCAAACTATGCTTCAGAGAGCACAACTCTGATGGGCTGGCCACATTGTTCCAATGCAAAATGTACACTTGCCAAAAAGACTATTTTATGGAGAACTTGCATGGGGCAGGCAATCACATGGTGGCCAGAAGAAATGATACAGGGACACTCTCAAGGTCTCCCTCAACAACTTTGGATTTGACTATGCAACATGGGAGACACTGGCACAGGACACCTCAGCATGGCATGCCTGCATAAGAAGAGATGCTGTGCTCTTTGAGCAAAGCAGAATTGAGACAGCACAAAGTAAATGCAGGATGTGCAAATTTGGGATACCCACCCTTAAAATTCATATTGATTATCTGTGCCCAGCCTGTGGTAGAGCACTCTGAACTCATTATTGGTCTGAGAAGTCACAATTGGACACACTGAAATTTCACTTTGCAATGGTGATGCCTTTTTGGTCCTCTTCAAAGACAAAGGACAACAACCAACCAATCAGCCAAATATGGTGGTACCTGTTGTGACTCAAGACCCTTGAACAGCAAGTGCAGATGCCTTAAACACTTGCTGTGGTCTCACCTTACCCTCTTCCTCCTTTGTTACTATCTCTCTTTGTATCAGTCTCTGTTGTCAAATGTTTACTTAAATCACAAAACCAGAGGGATTTTCTCCTTTGTGCCGTGTGAAGTATATGCTGATTCTGGACTTCCACTATGACCAAATTGACTCTATTTTGCAGCTTTGCAGATTTCAGTCTGTGCAGCCTTCATATGTGGAACAAATTCAAAAGCTGGTACTTTAAAACTTCTTTTTTATCAATCTACAGATACTTTCTATTCCAGATGTCTGCCAAGGCTATAGTGATTCTATCACATAACTAATCCAAACTTTTGATAGATATTTCTCTGGGGGACATTGATCCTTTCCAGAAAATGGTCCTAATTTAGGCCTAGAATATTTTTCTGGCATAGGGTAATCTGAGCTGCCCCCCACCCTGCCTTACTTATAGATTAATTGTGTTTTGTTTTGTCTTTTCCACTCAAGTGTACTTCCCCATTTCTCTCTTGGCAAGCTTACTCTTCTCGTTGAAGTCTTTACTTTTCTAAGCCACTTGCACTCCTTTTGCTTATCCAAAAAGTCAATTCCCAAGCACTGCCTTCTATATTGTTATCATGTATGAATTTTTGAATCATTAAATGAACAAAATGCATTAAGTGCTTACTATATAGCAGGCACTGGGCTAAACACTGGTGAGTAATATACAAAAAAACAATTTCTATCTCAATTTTTTTATGTAGAAAGCAACAGATGTAGAGGAGTAGGAGCCAGAAAAGTATATTTTAGAGATGACATGGAGATACTAAATAGAATTATAAGGCAATCAATTGACATGGCTTTTCCAAGAATGTGAATATTGATCTGAATTCTGTTTCATAGCAAGAGGTAAAAAGCAGACAACAGCAAGGTAGGAAGATGGCCAGAATAAAAAGTTATGGTTCTTGGGCCAATGAGATATGAAAAATCCTCTTCAATCAGAAAAGCATGGCCCCAAGATGAAAGCTAGAAGACCTGTTCAGAAACATAAACTGTAATGATGGCTGTGAAATTTAAGAAAATTGGCCAAAATACAACATTGTGAGTCTGGGCTGGTTGCACATAGTGAATCTTCAGCAATCAAAAGGCAAAACCCAGAGTAGGAGCTAAAAGACTCAGTCAGAAGCAGAGGGTGTGGTAGCAGCATCAGGATGGCAGGAATATAGCTAGAGTGGGGAAATCGAAGGATCAGCCAATTCAGAAACCACTTCTAAAGTGCTCTCCCCTGACCTGGCTTTAATTTAAATTACTTTGTCACACTCAAATTATGGTTTAGAACTTTTCAATGATCTTACAATGCCTTTTTTTAAAAAAAAGAAGACATGGAACTACTTGATTAGTCTCAACATAGCACACAACAGTATATATTGAATACATCAGTCAATCATTTTTTTCCAAATGGTTGAAACAATAATGGTATTCATCAAGCCAACAATAGTACATCAAGAAATAGACATGTAGTATTACTGAATAAATAACATGATGAACATAATTGTATAATTGCCCATGTTTAGTATATATAACTGTGATCTTACATATATGAATGTGATTGTATATGCAAATAAAACAATAAAGTAAGCATCCAAATTAGTAGCAATCTTTTGATACATACAGGATCATGGGAAAAGCAGTTTCCCTAATTGTATTCATGTGTCTCCTTGCTAGAAGTGATCCTGGATTCTTGGAGGAATGAAAGTAGGAATATCGGGTATTTGAGTTAGGTCTGTTGTTCAGACACTTATTGATCAGGGAAAGTGATTCTGAAAGTGGTCCAAAGATCCCAGAACTTGGGGCAGGATTTAAAGCTTTTAGATTTTATAGTTTGATTAAGTTTCTTCACTTATTTATTTTTCATCATTTGTTAAAGAAGAATGAATAAGTTTTTTGTTTCTAGCTGAGCAAATAAATGGGTAGGTTTCAATGTCCAAAAATTTGAAATAAATATTATGAAAAAAATTAAGGGAAATGAGGGAACTGAGATCCTATAAGTTTGAGTTTTGGGGGAAATTATACCAGGCAAAAGACAATATAATATAAAGACTATGATTTCCAAAGCCCTCATTTCCCAAAGGAGAGAAATATGGTTCCAAAAAAAAGTAATCACACAACTGCCAAGTGTCAGAAATCAGGGATCTAGCAAGAGAGGCAGTCACTGATTGTCAGTCCACTTATCCAAGATTTTAGTGCCCATTCACTTAAGTAGAATGAAACTGAACAGAACTCTCGACCAAGGAGTAGGAGGAGATAAAAGTGGCCAGAAAACCATCAGTATTTGAACAGAGTATGTCCTGATGAGTACAAGCTAGTGGTCCTTAGTTGGAGGGGAGGGAGAAGAGACTAAGTCAATTCTGACAGTAAAATATGCCAAAGGAACATTTGTTCAAAAACATGATTCTCCATAGAACACTCAAAAAGTGAAGTCTATTCACAACAGTATATACTGGAAATCCTCAACATAGAAGGGACAGAGCAAGTAATGGCAATGAAAAAATCTATATATGAAGAGTGGTCAAGAGTATGCATTTGTACATTCTGTTGCAGCTTGGTATTTACAGGACTTGAGCCAGACTACTGGAACAAAGAACTGTTGTCTAATTGGAAAGTGCTAGCATTTCAGACTTTGAAAAATTAATTAGCATATCTAAAGAGACTTCTTCTGATCTATGAATATTATGTGAAGAGTTGTTGAGTTTGTTTCAGTCATGTCCAACTTTTCATGACCTCATTTTGGGTTTTCTTGGAAAAGATACTGGAGTGGTGTACTATATCCTTCCCCAACTCCCCAGAGGAAGTTGGGGCAAACAAGGTGAAGGGACTTGACCCAGGGTAACACTGCTAGTGTCTGAAATTAGACGTGAACTCAGGTCCCTCTGACTGTAGTGTCAGTGTTCTATCCACTGCACCACCTAACTGCTCAAGTTATGGGAAGAATCTGGATCTTGTAATGTTTTGCACAAGTCTGCTAGAGAAATAACTACTCTGCATATATCTCTTGAAAAATAAAACAATAGTATTTTTCCTTTGCAATAGCAACTATAACATGAAAATAAATATACTCAATCATAATATGATTAAACAAGAAAGCATCACTATATTTTACATGTTAGTCATTGTTAAACTAATAATTAGATTTTATATTGACTTTTTAATTATAATTCCTCCCCCTTCAAATACTAAAAAGCTAAATCATGCTTTTATCAACAGTGATAGGTAAAGAATAAAAAATTTCCCCATGAACTCAATGCAGCAAACAACTTCAATCACTGACTTTTTTTGTATTTTAAAAGTTATGGACTATCATCTTTTTATTATATTATAATTAAAATTGTACATGATATAAACTGAAAAATGTATTCATGCACCAGTAATTAGTATATAATGCAGCAAACAGCACTTGATAAATCACATGCAAACGTAATTTGTTAATTAGCAGTAATGGTAACAGACATTTTGTATATAAGTCCTTGAATGCAGGAGACGATGAGAAGAAAAACCAAAAATGAAAATAAAACATAACAAAAAACATAAATGAAATTAAAGTAACAAACCAGGGTTAAAAAGAAACAAAACTAAACTAATAAATAGATTTTTCCCAAATTTTTAAAAATTTTTATTGAAAGTTTTTAGTTCCAAACTCTATCCATTCATCTTTCCCTCCTTCCTTCACCTTCACCCTCCCTGATATGAGAAACAATTAGATCTAGGTTATACATGTGCAATCATGCAAAACATTTTCATATTATCATTTTGTACAAGAAGATTCAAGTAAAAGAAAAAGAAAGAAAATGAAAATGGCATGTCTCAGTCTGTATTCAATCAATATCAGCGTTTTCTCTGAAGGCGGATAGTATGATTCATCATTAGTCCTTTGGGATTGTCTTGGGTCACTGTATTACTGAGAATAGTTAAGTCATTCACAGTTCTCCACCAAACAATATTGTTACTGTGTACAATGTTCTCCTATTTATGTTAACAGATTTTTAAAAAAAATCAAGACTAGAAAAATAGTTTCTGCCTAAACACAAAAATATTTTGTTTTTTTATTAGTGTTAGAAATTATTAGGATAAGAAATTTACTAGGCTTAAAAAATAAAAAGGGAAAATATTTTTAAAAGAGAGAATATGGTCTAATATTCAGCTCACAATTTGAAAATATCAAGGAAAAAGAAGTCATCCAAATGAGAGTGTTCCTCAGTGCTACCAGGTTCAGTATTGTGAAGTGCCCTGCTTTAAAAATCTATTTGGATAATTAAAAGGATATGAAATACACTTTTAAAATTTTAACAATCGGGGAAATAACTTTAAAATCCTGTAAAGGAAGCTCCCATATGTATATGGAGTGTGTTTTAACGGGTCCACAAGTAGGGGGTGCTGTGTTCTTTGTGGACTTCCCTTTGTGTGATAAACTGAGTTTTTAATGGTCCAGAAGCCTTCTGGGACCAGAGGCATAGGCCAAAGGCACTTTCAGGTGAAAAATTGCACAAATACTTACTCCACACTCTCCTTCGAGAGAGAGCTCAAACTAGCTCTCCAGAACTGACTAGTAAACTTTCACAATGAGTATTTACATCTCAACAACGAGCCAACAGTACAAATCACAGCTTAATTTGTTGCTTGGTTGATTGCCCTATCTTTAAAAAATGATGGAAAAAATATTAGGAGTGTAGGTTAAAATGAAGCATGCTCTCTACTCCTTAAACATTTATCAGCACATAGCTGCTCCCCTGCCGTGCCTTACTAACTCTTCTTGCACTAAGTTTAAAAAAGTTCGTTAAAAGATGATTTGATCATGCATCTCTACAAAAACACCTATGCAATTTTGTATTTTTTTTTTTAAAGCAGGCACACTCTTCTTATGAACCCTTCCAACCGCCAAAATGTTGAAAGGGAAAACATACAACAAACAAAAAAACTTCTCTTTCCCTTTCAAAGAAACTTCCTTTCTTTTAATCTGAAGTCCTTCAGTTGAGGTGTTGGATGTAAATCATAGCAAAGGGCCATAGACTTCTTAACAGCCTTAAACAAAATGAAAATGCCAATGAGCATGAAAGGAGGAATAAGCTTTCAATTCTAGTGTCACTATAGCCTCAAGGTCCTTGGGTCCCTTTTGCTTTCCTTTCCTTCTCTCCCCTCTGATCTTCTCATGCTCCCAGAGAAATAATGGAAAGAACATAGTTGGAGAGCCAAACAGGAAAAGGAGGCAACTCCCATTAAAGGATGGGAACAAAGAGGACTTCTGGTCATCCTCCTGGTATCTCATGGACATCAAGGTTCTTGTTCTTCATAGCCTCTCACTAGTCTCTGGACTGGGACTGTCCATCATATCCTCAAGTCAGGCTACTGCCCTGCTGTTTCCTTTGTTCTCCTCATCCCAATGTCTTCCACATGACTGTTCAGTTAGTAATAGCGCCATGCCACCACTTTACTCTCCGTTTGATGGGGCAAGATGGAGTTTGGTCCTAAGGAAAATTAATTATAAGTTTCATTAGTTGGCAGAGGTGAAGCTAAATCAAATCCCTTTTTAAAAATAAAATATCTGCTTTACAAGTTATCTGCTAATAGCTGAAGCAGAGTTGGGGAGATACAGGGGTATGTGGCAACCACTTGGAAGCATCTGAAAGTTCTTGGTAGAGATTGGTGAACACCACGCGGGGAATAGTGTACATGGGGGAGATTTGAGTAGGGGAAGAACAGGAAAAGTCCCAGGCTAGAAAAAGGGCAGAAATGAGTAGAGTCATGTATTCCATAGGGTAATGCTGAATGTAACAGTATAATGAGAGCATAGTCATTACCGTGGGAAGGGGGCAATGACAGAAATCATTGGAAATATTGAGAATATTCATACTGAATTAGCAATTGGAAAATTCATGTTGAATTAGCCTAAAGGCAGTCATTAGTTTTAGTTAGATTGCCTTCTAACATCTGGAACTAGGGGACTGGGAGAGAGGCACATATGTGGTGTGGGGGGATGGGGAAGGGTGTGTGTGTAGAAGTATGAGACTTAAGAAGAAAGGAGAGAGAGTTAGGTGGATAGAACTGGATTTACTTCTACCGCGGAAAGAGTTGCCTGCGCCCAGTCTACAGGTGTGCTATGAATAGTCACCAAATCCATGACTATGGAAAGCCAATCTAGCAGAAAGTAAAAATGCCCTACACTAAGTCTCATAGATTGAGAGCTGGAAGCGATCCTAAAGGCCAGACTGGTGGCCCCCTCACATTTTCTAGCGACACTGGGGACCAGAGTCACGAAGTGAACAGAGTTAGAGTTCAGACCTGGGTGCTTGGAATTCCAATGTAAAGCTGATTCCAACTCCTTCCAGGGCCCACCCTCCTTCTGCGATTGCACCCAGACTGGGAGCAGCCTTGATTCTGGTGAGAATAAAGGGGCTAGAACATTGAGAAGGCTGCAGACGTTAAAAACAAAAAGAAAACCACCTACATCTACTGAGGTATTTTCATAATCTAGCAGACAAGACAGTTGGGATTTTCAATAACTCTCTCTTTCTCTCTCTCTCTCTCTCTCTCTCTCTCTCTCTCTCTCTCTCTCTCTCTCTCTCTCTCTTTCTCTCTCTCTCTCCCTCTCTGTCTCTCTCTCCCCCCCATGTCTGTGTGTGTATCTTCCCCCCCACACACACACACACACACTTTCTCTTCTCCCTCCCAAATAGGTGGTACAGTAGAATATAGTAGACAGGATGACCTGAGGCTGAATCTTGTCTATTACTAACTATGTGACCCTGGACAAATTGCTTAATCTCTCTGCCTCAGTCTCCTTATCTGTAACATGTAGATAAAATAACATTTACCTCCCAGGGTTGATGTGAGGATGAAATGAGATAACATAAAATTGTATATAAAATAGTATTCATTAGATTATATTATGTCAAGTAATATTAAAATATATTATTGTTGTAACATGCTCTGCAAACCTTGAAGTATTAGATAAATGCTAGTAAGTACTATAGCTACCTTACCACCACCTCCACTAAACATGGCACCATTACCACCACTACCTACCACCATACCATTACTCTAAATGATCTTTGATTATTCATCTTACCAAACTTGAAAGAGTGGATAATTTAGGGGGATATAGTTGTCGTAGTGCCTGAGGATTACCTTTCTTACCACTATCTTTGTCCATCATTAACACTAATTAGTGAGGGAAAGAGAGAAAGGTGGAAGAGAAAGGGGGGGAGGGAAGGAGGGAGAGAGAGGGAGGCAGAGGCACACACAATGTGGTCTACTGGTAAGAGTAATGAATCTAAAACACAGTGAAGAAGGTGGTAAACTCTGGACATACAAGAAGATTGATGGTTAACAAAATGTTCACTGTTAGTATCTATAATATTACTATTTCATTTTTTCCTTCTGTTAAGTGAAAGTTATGTTTCCCATTTTAAAATATCTATTATCGTGAGTTCCAGATTGCATAAATATCACATACTGTGTAGCTGTGTCACCTTGTGAAGGTCTGGTTATGCAAAAGGAAATCCATTAGATTGATCCTCAAGAGCTAGGGTGGTGAGTAAAGGTAATATATTCCCCCTCAACAGTGTTGCCCTAAGTTCTAAGAGTTTGAATGCAACTATGTGGTAGTCTATCTATGGTAACATAGACTAGCTATGGGGAAAGCAGGTGGGAGAGAGGCAGTCTACCCAGTAAGTAGCAAGTATGAACACTCTTAATGAGAGAGGTAATGGATTTCTACATTGTGTAACATTGGGGGTTGTCATGTCAAGAAAAATGCCATACCTCAGCTCCTTACAATATTCTGGTATTACTCTAATAATGGGTGCCATTGTTCCCCCTATCAGTCCCTATGAGCTGCCTTCCCTGCAATCAGAACAAAACCCTGAATAAACAATTGATGTCTGTCTCTGGTTCTCTACCCTTGTCCTTCAATAAGGACTCTGATTTCCAATTTTTATGCTTCAGAAAAGAAAGCAGAGAAAGCGAAATACAGCAGCATGTGAAAAGTACAGCTGACCTAGAATTTTTTCAGTTTCATATCTCTATAGAGAAGTGGTTCATTGCCAGTGGACTTGGGTGGGCAGGGGGAGAAAAATGGAGATGGGAATTTGCTATTAAACCAAAATATGAAAAATACCTTAATAGATCCATCATGGAGGAGTTGTGGGGAAGTATGGACAGGAAGCATATAGTAAGTGAAGAAATGGAGGAGTTGTGATATACATTTGTGAAGTGAATGCATGCTCAAATAAAATAATGAATCTTTCCAAGTCTAGGGGTGTGTAAGAGAGGATGGGGAGGGGAGGGGAAGAGACATAATACACAGAGAGAGACAGAGAGAGAGAGAGAGAGAGAGGCAGAAAGACAGAGACAGAGACAGAGAGAGGTATATATCAGATAACCGTCGGCCTTGCTGATAAAGATAGAACAGAGCAAGCCATGTGGACCTAGTGGAAAGTGTTGGATCTGAATTCAGTGAGATCTGGATTCAAATCCTGCCTCAGATATTTAATGGACATATGATACTAAACAAGTCATTTTACTGCTTTGTGCCTCAAGTTTTCTTATCTGTAAAATGAGAAAGGAGAGAAATTGGTTTTCCTCCAAGAAACATTCAGCTCTTAACCTATGATCATATGATTCCTTCCCTTTCTGTGTCTTTCACCATTCGAACCTTCATCCTCTGCCAGTGTACATATTTCACTCTTGAACTTTCCAACTGAAATATGTGTCCTGTAGCCCCTAGTCTCAAGTTTCTGTTTCAGAAATTGGAATGACTGCCAAATTTCTGAAGCTATTTTAGACATTCTTCTCCTCCCTATGAGTTCAGAAAATATTAATAAAACTAAGTTGCTTCATATGACCATAGTAGTTTCTGAAATGCCACTGAAAACTTCAAGTCAAAGATAAAAGGTCACTTTTTCAAAACATAGAAAACCACTTGAAAGAAGGAAAAAGAAGAAAGGAATCCCCAAGTTTAGGCTAATAGGTAAATTACCAAGATTTCACATCCAACCTCTATTTCTGATATGGAAAAGGAAATGGAGGCTCATCATAGTTTCAGCCTCTCCCCAGAATGCTCACTCTCATTTTGGCTAGACTAGATCAATCACAAACTTGAGTGGGAAGGCATGTGGGAGCCATAGAAAGGGCAGGCTTTAAAATGATTGTATTCTTTTCATTTATTTGTTAGTAGCACATGAGTTCTCAACAGTCATAGCCAATGCCACCTTCACATCTGCCAACTCAAGCTCCAATCTCAAATCGAGCTGCTCCAATTCCCCCTTGGAGTTATAGAACTCAGTAGCACAATCTCATGCCACTCTAGTCCGGGAAACTTCACCTCACCCAACCACGTGCCAAAGGCAAGTGGGTCACATTTGACTATTTCCTAACTTATTCAGTTATGATCTAAAATGGCCACTACAGTTCCCTCTTCCCATTATTTCTCATCTAAAAGTCATCAAAAATGAAAGCAGAATCCAACAGGCAACACTATGGTGATTTGAATGCCAGAGCTCTCTTGCGTCTCACAGAGGATCTTTGACTCTGGCGCCAGGATCCATGCTCCCTGTATGATGTTTGGCAATGAGCTGTTTCCCTCTCTGGGCTTCAGTTGTCTCATCAATAAAATGAAGGGCTCAGATGAGATGACTTCCAAAGCCTCTTCCATGTAGGATGCCAGAGGATTTTTTTGACTTATTTGTTTTGTTTTTTCATTTGGTTTGACTTCCCCCATTTACAAACCCTTTTCAGTTTTGTATCTTTCATTCCTTTACTACTTTCTAAGGTTCCCTAAGGCCTTGAAGGAGCAGTTAAATGACATAGAGGATAGAACACTCAGATCAGAATGACTTGAATTCAAATCTGGGATAAGACACTTACTAGCTCACCCTGGGCAAGTCACCTGTTTGCTTCAGTTTTCTCATCTGAAAAATGAGCTGGAGAAGAAAATGGCAGATCATTCCAGTAGCTCTTCCAAGAAAATCCCCAATGGAGTCACAAAACGAGGGGGACATGACTAAAATGAGCGAGCAACAATAGGGATTGTCCTCCTCAGTAATAATGTGTCCTATAAGGCGAACTAAAGGAGGTTTACTAGGAAATACCATAAGCAAACATCAAGACAAGTTAGGGCAGAAGAAGCAAGCCGCTGGTACAGGTGAATTGGATACCAGTGTCACACATTTTATGTTCTTCAATTTCACCTTGATCCCTGGTAACAACATCCACTGTTGTCCAAGGCTTCTTTTGGTCTAATTATATTTGATACCATTTTGACTTTCCTGTTAACTCAACACTAGATCTTTTGATGATTTACTCCCTGCCCAGGACTGTTGTCCTCTGCACTCAGGAATTTGCATTTGCAGTTCTCAGGGATGGAATATGAGAGCCTAGGACTTAAGCAATGTTGGTTCTTGCCGATTTAGCTATCCCTGACAATATTGTAATTCTGCTGTTTGTAAGGGGTCTTTTCTCTACTCATTTCTAATGAGAACAACAGGTCTCAGAAAAAGAAGGCAACAAGTCACATGAAAGGATTGTGTAGGCAGTTTTCTCTGTTAACAGGTTTGGATCTCCCTCTTTGATCTGAATTTTTTTTCATCAAAAGGCAACAAAAATTCTCTGATCTGGAATAGAACTTGTAATACATAAAGTGATATTTTTGCCTCCAATCCTCATGGGCTTTAAAGGTACAGGTTTAGAGATGTTTTTTTAATAGAAAAATAAAAGGGAGGGTCCTTTAGAATGTATTTTTTTCCTACAATTTTTTTTCATAGCAGTTAGATTTAGAAAAAATATTCTAGGTGATCTCATCCAACCCTTTCATTTTGACACATGAGGAAACTGAAGCACTGAGACAAAAAAATGTCTTGTCCAAGGTGACAAAGATAGCAAATGGCAAATCCAAGGATCAAATTCTAGTCTTTCTGTTCTATATTACCACAAAAGGTGAAGTATGCCCCTATGTGGAATCGGGACAAGTACTTGAACACTCTAGTCCATCTAAGATCTCAGTTAATGGCAAAGGAAAATGGAAATGAGGCTACCTCTGAAGATTCCCTTGTTCAAAGACTCTAAGACACAGCCTGCTCTTTGAGTCAGAAAATCTAGGCTTTACACCTGGCTCTAACATTTTCTTATTGTGTGACTGAAGAGGTCACTTCCTTTATAATGGTCAACTGACTTATCTGAAAAACACTTGTAAGGGACTTGGTTTCTTTAAACTCAAAACCTAATCAAAGCAAGTAAGGCATCAGTAAATTACATGTTTAAAATGCATGACCAATCAAAAGACTAAACAAATCTCTGGAGTTCATTAGAAGTCAAAGAATGATTGGCCACGCCTTCAGATAATTCCTAAAAGACAGGAACAGTTCAAAAGGAAGATGGTTCATGTGGGTAGGTAGGGCAGGAAACGCAGTTCCTAATGAGAGGCTATGCATCTGAGAAGAGGAGGCTACAAGAGGCTATGTGGAAGAGGGAGAGGGGAAGCAGTGGAGGATCTCTTCAATCTTCACTCTTTTCTTTTAGTCCATCCTCCAAAGAAGATCCAGTTAATGCACTAGAACAGCACTCTAGTGGGTCATGAACTCATATGGGGTCAACATAACTGAATGTGAGGGCTGAGAAAAATATGGCAACAGTAAATGGTTTCTGAATGCATAATGACTAAAAATTAATTTACAATCAAATACATAATGAATCTGAAGTGTTTCTGGTAGTTCTTGTCCATATTGCATTGCACAACTTCACAGCATCCTTGGTTCTGAACACAGCATTAGCAATTATAAAAGTTAAAATATTGATCAACTCTAAAAAATTTTGAAGTTGCTCTACATCCTACAGTATCAACTATTTCACTAAGATTTAATTGTTTATGTAAAAATAAGCACATCCAAGTCATTAGTATGCTAATTTAATTCTATCTTTAACAAATGGTAAAAATTTTACCAAAGAACTACTTTTAAAACAAATTTCTTTATAATTTGTTATCGGTAAATGTTTGATTTGTATACCTATTTTATATACCTATATACTCCAGGTTGCAAGTGGAAAAAGTTTAAAAAGTCCTGCACAAGAGGACTTCCTATAGTTTTTTTTTAAAATACTTTATGCATAGGTAGTACAAAACCATCACAGAACCTTCCATGTTCTCAGTGCATGATTGACCCAACTCCATTTTCAGTCAAACATGTCTTTGATGGGGTCTTTTGTATCATAAGTCACTTTTGGTAACATGATAGAGCTGAGTAGATGCAGAGGTAGAGGAGATAGAAGATAGACTAGGAAATCAGTAACTGGCTTCCAATCTTGCCTCTTATACTCACTAGTTATGTGACTATGGGTGATTTTAATGTCTCAGTTCAGTTAGCTCACCTTATGCAGCTAACAACATCTGCACCTACCTTACAGTGATATTATATAGTTCAGATGAGGTAATGTAAAGCACTATGGGACAATCAGTTGAGTCCAGTCAACAAGCATTTCTGAAGTTCCTACTATGTAACAGGCATTGAACCGATCACTGGGGATACAAAGAAAGGCAAATGACTGTCCTTGCTCTCAATGAACTCTCAGTCTAATAGGAAGAAAATACGCAAATAATTATATGCATATATATGTATGTAATATATTTATATACATGTAAGTTATATACATGATAAATTGGAAATAATCTCAGAGAAGATGCGCTAAGATTAAGGAGAGATTATGGAAGTCTTCTTGCAGAAAATTGGACTTTACCTGAGACTTCAAGGAAGCCAGAGAAGTGAGGAGGAGAAGTTTAATAGGAAAAAAGTCTGAGAAATGGGACCAGGCAATGAAAATTCATGGAGGTGAGAGACGCAGTGTTGTGTTTGAGGAACTTCAAGATGCCCAGTGCCCCTGGATCACAGAATATATGGAGGCGAGTAAGGTGCAAGAAGACTGGAAGAGTATAAGGGTCCAGGTTATGAAAGGCTTGAAAAGTCAAACAGATGATTTTATATTTTATCTTGGAAATAATAGGGAGGCACTGGCATTCACTGAGTGGGTATGAAAGATTGAAATCAAGGCATGATCAGAACTGTGCTTTAGGAAGATCGTTTTGACAGCTGAATGGAGGATAGAAAGGAGTGGGCAAAGACTAGAGGCCTGGAAAACAATGTGCGGATTACTGTCATAAACAGTGCATGAGATTATGATAGCCCTCTTCAGGATTGCGGTAGTGGCAGAGGAAAGAAGGGTGACTAGATGAGAGCTATTGAAAAAGTGGAAAAGACAGAATTTGGAAACTGATTGAATATGTGGCATGAAAGAAGTGAGGAATTGAAGATGACACCTAGATTGGGAGCCTGAGTGACTGGAAGGACCATGGGGCCAGAAGGGGAGCAATGATGAGAAGAGGAAAGTGTTTGTGGGGAAAGATTAGTTGAGCTTTAGACATGGTGAGTTTGGATGTTTATGGAACATCCATTTCAAGATATCCAATAGGCAGTTTGAGGCGTGAGACCAGAGGTTAGAAGAGATGTAGCCTAGGACATATTTGAGAATAATCTGCATAGATATGAAAATTGAATCCATAGGGGCCAAAGAGATTGCCAAGTGAAGTAGTATAAGGAGGAAAGATAAGAGGGTCTTGGAAGATGCCTTGGGGGCACCCAGGGTAAGCTATCTGCAGGGATCTCTTATAAACATCATGGGATTTGCCTAGGTAAGGAGAAGGGCAACCTCTTCGTATAAAACAGAGGTGAAGGAGGAGACAGTGTTGGAAGACACCCTGAGTGATATGAGATGAGGAGGGAAGATGAAAGAGCTTTTAACAAACAGTCCCAATTTTTTTCAGTGAAATATAAAGCAGATTCTCATCTAGGGAAAAGGGGAGAGTTGGGAGTCTTGAGGAGGAATAAAAAATCTTTGGAATACTTGCTGTAGAGAGTTGGATAGTAAACTGATAAAAGAATTGTAAAAGGATTGCCTAGTTACAGTAAGGGGTCAATTAAAATTATGTAACGTAAATTTGTAGTGGACCCAGTCAGCATGGTTTCAGGATTTCCTCCAGATTCATTCAACAATACACAAGTAAGAATGACAGCTCTTTGTCTTCCTTCATTCTTGAAGAGGACCAAAATAGCTTCACTGTGATGGAATCAAGGGTGTCCATCTCTGACTGACAAGATCGATATGAGCTCAGAATGCTCTATCACAGACTGGGCACAAGTAGTCTATATCAACATCTGAAGATGTCTCTAAATTTTCAAACCTCACATTTCTTTGGAACTGTTGCAATTCGGTTGATCATTGAGCTGGTTGATCCTGCACCAGTGTCTCCCATGTCTCACGATCAATTCCAACGTTCTTCAGAGGGACCTTGAGAATGTCTTTGTATCAGTTCTTTTGACCACCAAGCAAACGCCTCCTGTGTGTGAGCACTCCGTAAAATAGTCTTTTAAGCATTTAAACAATGTGACCAACACATTGGAGTTGCTCCCTCTGCAGTAGAATTGAAATGTTTGCAGTTTAGCTCGAGAAAAGATCTCAGTGTCTAGTACCTTATCTGGCCAGGTGATCTTCAGAATCTTCCTAAGACAATTCAAATGGAAGCAGTTCAGTTCGGCAGGCAGTATAGTTCTCTTTTCTCCCACATGTAACTGCCCCGCTTCTTTACATCTGATGTTTTTGTTCGGCACTTTTCTCAACACCTTAAATTAGAGTCTCTTCATAGTCAATTATTCATCTTTTCTTGTGAGGTACAAGTCGTTTAATCTACCTTTGCATCACTTATGAAACCACTGACCTTGTATTTAATCACCCCATAACCTCTAAAATGTTACTTAAGTGACGACATTGTCATGTTTTACCCCTCAAACTCCCTAAAACAGTAGCATGTAAATAAGCTGAGGAATCAAAATGTTCTACAGTCTTTATCATTTCTTTATCCCTAAACGGATTTTCTCAGTTCATTCATCTCCGGATCACTTCCCTATCCATTCTTCTTAAGAGTCTGTCTCACCATAGATATTTCCATGAAAGTATTGTACTCCTTTATATGAAGATTTTATCAGTTTTTCATCACAAAAGTTAGTTTTCTACCACTTTTAGCAACCAATTTGCTTATATATGGAAGAGGAAACTTTTATATATTCATAACATCGCATTTGCATTTCAGAAGTACAAAATAGTCATATAAAATACGTGTGCACTATGTACCATTGCTTTATAATTTATGTATAAATGCATGTGTGTATATAATATATATTTTCTAATGCACTTAATGTATCAATGGTCATCCAGTCACATTTATAACACAAAGCAGTTCTGATTCTCTGCTCATGTCTCAATGGTGACATTCTTCTGTCATATTGTTGTGATCTAGCCGACAATCAGGTCATGACTTCCATCTCTAAGGCTGCCTTCCCTTCCTCATGCTGTTGATTTGGGCCTCAGCTTTACTAACACTGAAATTGCGTTCTTTTTGGTGTATAGCCAATATGTACAGGACCATCTTTTCTGCGGTTGTAAGAGGTCATCAATTTGCCAGAAATTTACCGAGCAGACTCCTAATGCTTGACTTTCCTTTTAAATATTTTCACAAGGTTCTTGTTTTTATTCTCTACAACTGAAATCAAGAGACCTGTATTTCCAGATTTAAAAAAATTGATAATGCTAAGCACATTTAGGGTTACAAAATTCAAAGTTAACAAACCGAAACTGCTAATTATTACACCTACATTCTATACAAAAATAAATAATGAAACAAGGATTATATGCAACTAATACATTGCAAACCTGAGAGTAACGCAGCATAGTAGAAGACATCCCTTCTCATATTTAGATCTGTTTTTGCATTCCATCTTGTACATATACTGACTATAGGACGGGGGCAAGTCACGCAAACTCTCAATGACTTATACAACTCTTGAATAGTATAAATTGAGGAGAAGGTGGTGAGTTCCCTTGGTAGAGGGAGGTTATTTTTTTCATCTAGGGGTTCTCCATACTAATGAAATCTCAGATCCAGTTTCCATCCATAGAGAAAACAGATTAAGAGTCAAGTCAATATTATTCAGTAGCAGCAGTACTGTTAGAGGCTTTGCATTTATGAGATTTTGAAAATATCTCTATGAGAAGGGATGTATGTAACAGGCTTTTAAGATGGACCTCTCTCAGTGGTTGCCTATGGTTACCATAGGATGGTAAGTCCAAAGCTTCTATCTGCATCAGTACCATTGGCATGATCATCATCCCAAATTTTAAGGGTATCTTTGGATGTTTCCTTAATAAGTATTAATATTGCAACATCTTTTTCATTGATGAGTTAATTCTAAGCCCCCAACCCAGTATATTAAATAGTAATAATTCTGAAAGCTTGTAAAACTTCTGTTGTCATAAGCAGTGGCTTCTCTCTGTCTCTGTCTCTGTCTCTCTCTCTCTCTCTCTCTCTCTCTCTCTCTCTCTCTCTCTCTCTCTCTCTCATATGTCCCTTAGGCTTAAATAAGCATCAAAGTTACTAACAACACAATCTATTAGGCACAGAGAATAATAACAGAAATATATAATTATTTAAGATGTTTCTTTATAATTACAAACAAGTTCTCAGCACTTCTGAAAACATTCATACTCTTCAGGTTGCTCGGGACACCAATTAAAGTCTCTATTCAAAACAATCTTTTCCTCCTTTTTTACGAGATGTGGGAAAAATGAAAACAACCCCACCAGGAAACATCTCTTCCTCTTTTTCTCTTTTCTGAGGTTTCTTTTAACCCATCACTTTCAACAACCATATTCCCGTGAAGTCTCTGCTTTCTCACAGAATGACAATTAGACTGTCAGTCTCCTAACTGTCTAACCCTTAATTATACTGTAGCAATATCTGTGGTCTCTGTGGGGGAGGCTATTAAAGATGCTGTTGCAGAAGTTTTTCTTTATCATTCAGTTGAAATCTGCTTTTCTGTGGCCTCTACTTATTAATTCTCATTTTGTCTGCTAATGCCACGAAGAAAAATCTCTATCGAATACCTTATCTACATCAAAGTCCTATATGTGGTTGGAAATAGCGACCATGGCTTGTCTTTTCTCAGGTTATACAACCTTGAGTTCTATTAATATTCATATAACAAGTTCTCAAAGCTTCCCACTGTCCTGACCCTCATCCTCTGGTTGTTGATAACAGTAGCTGCTATTTATG
Source organism: Potorous gilbertii (assembly GCA_028658325.1). Lineage (NCBI taxonomy): Eukaryota > Metazoa > Chordata > Mammalia > Diprotodontia > Potoroidae > Potorous > Potorous gilbertii. The sequence goes on along the minus strand of CM053774.1, from coordinate 123,140,553 downwards.
GAGAAGCGTACCATCTGATAAGACAACATAGACAGAAGCCAGCTTCTCAAGCTATGTTAGAGGGGATAAGCTCATAGAGGAGGGTTTGGAAGGATTCTCAGATGCCAACTAGCCCAATCCCCTCCTTTTGTCTGGGCTGCACAGAGTTTAAGCGCTTTGCCCAATGTCACACAGGCATCAGGCAGGATTTGTATCCAGAGGCTCTGACTTAAGTCATTTTCTTTCCTTAAGCTACACTGCCTTCTTTCCCTCACTCGTTGGCCATGAACCAAGGTCATTTTGCCATAACAAAAGCTCTTTCCCAGGACCTGCCTTCTCTCACCAGATAGCCTGCCTGAAACCTGCTCCTCTTTCTGCCTTCTCCTTGGATTTAGGGACTGAAGATAGGACCACTACACAGTCACCAAATTTGCATTTGCCAGTCCCACACCCACCCTGAGTGCCAGGATTCCTAGTTATGGTTAGTTTTAAGTGAGTTTATGATTTAATAAGGGGAATTCTGATGTCTTGTTAATTCTATTGTGATAAACTGACATTTTCCCATTAAAATGTGAACATTCCCTTGTCCTATGGCCAGTGGCCATATTTTTTTCTTTAATGGAAAAATACTGATGTTTCTTAGAATTGTTTTTGACCTTTGCCTCCATTAGTGAATTCCACTACATGTTTGCTTGTACTTCTCTTCAGATGTCAGAACCCTTTCATTCCAGTGTATTTGAAGCCAAGGTTACCTAGCTAAGATTTTAGGGTAAGCAGAAAAAAAGCAAGCTAGAGAGAACACGGGCTCAGCTGATAACCTTTCCTGTCTTTCTGATCCTAGGAACAGATATGAACCATCTCCAACCTTACATAGACAAAACAGGTTTCATCTTGGGGCCACTCAATATCACATTGGTTTGGTTAATTTCTCCCCATTCAGATTTTCTTGTCAACTAAATTGAACTAGAATATATGTTAAAAAGAGATCCTATCTCCCATGGAAGCACCCATGAGGAATAAGGAATAACTTCTCTCCATGAAAAATGAAAGAAAAAATGAGGACTCATAGTAACCCCAAATAAACACTTCAGTTTTTTTATCCCTCTCCAATGAATCCCATCTCCCTCTACAATAACCTAGATGACATAGTTCCCCAGGTTCATAGAACCGTCTTTTGAGTTTAGATGACCCTTGGAAGGGAAATGAAGTTGGGCTGTCTAGACAGGCGAGTCTCCAACACTCAAGTGAATTCCATTGTTACCCCCTCAATCACATAGAGGTCTCCAATCTCATAATACTACTCAAAGGATTTGGACTCTCCTGTAGAAGAAATACAAAAAAATTTGCTTCAAAAGGGTCCAGCTTCAGCACCAGAATCCTGATCACAAAGTGAAAATACTTTTTTCCCAACAGAGAAATTCATAAAGACATAGAGATAAATGGCAGAAGGGCTGGGATCCACAATGGTGGAGGTAACATGCACATGCAACAAGTCCTGGGCCCTCAAAGGATATTTTTTGCTATGGTACCGAATCAGAACGGAGATGGACGTCTTAATAATGAATGATAGTCGTAATTACTCCAATTCGCTTAGTTTAGCTCTTCAGGATTCAGTAGCATAAGAGTCAATGAACAAGTAAGGGAAAACCTTGAATATTTACTTCGAACCCAGGAAACGCTTGACTGTCCAAGCTCTGCACCAATTCTAGCAAGGCTATGCAATTCTCGGGTAGTAGCTTGAATCACTTGCATCACACTTCAAATTGACTAAATTCATTAGCTCATTTTGTGCTTAGGAAACAAACTGTGATATAGGTACAATTTCTATCCCCATTTTTACATATGAGGAAACTGAGGGAGAAGAAATTAAGTGACTTGCTCAGCATCACACACTAGTAGGCTGGAGATGGACAGAGAGTAAGAGCAGGGCATGTCCAGGGCCAGACACGCTACTAGTCTGGCTGAAGTATGAATTACATAGATGGGATTAATATAAAATGAGATTGCCCAGGTAACCTGCCAGAAAGAATGATCTCCACTGTCATCTCTGACTGGTTGCCCACCCCCTTACCCTCTCTGGGATGAAATCCTAGAGCTGCTCCTAATAATGCTTCCAAGATGTCTCCAAGGCCCACTCTTGGTGCTGCCACCATGTGTCTTGTTGGCTTGTGCCCAACTTGGTGTCACAGACGTTTCCTGGTGGTCTCCTAAGTTGTCTTAAGCTGGAAAAACATTTCTTGTTGACCTTTTGCTGGTTCTACCACTCCAAAAATTTGATCTAAGGAGTTATTTTAATTGGAAGAGTTCAGCTAGGAGGCTGCCTGTATGCCACTAGCTTGGTTCTGTGCCCTTCTTATTCCCTTAAAAATTAGGATCACAAAGAACTTGTATGGGGACTTTATCTATGGATATTTACCATATTACAAATTAGGATTATTATAAAGTAATTTTGACTTCATAGACACTTTGAAATGCTTTCAGGGTTCCTGGGATCCCGGGAACACACTTTGAGAAGCACTGGCCCAGAGCACTGAGGGATTAAATAACTTAAGCAAGGTCACAGGACCAGTATGTAGAGACAGGACTGGAACCCAGGTGGAGCTGGCTCTCTACCCACCACACCAGGCTGCCTCTTCCTCTCCTTCCTTCTCTGTCAAAGCTCTTAATAATATGATGCCTTTACATTTTCCACCTGTTCTGTCTTGTATTCCATTCAGCCTGGTCTCCCCACTCATCATCCTCATTGCTCTCTCTATGATGTTGCCTGGCATTCACCTAGTTTGGATGACTTTTCACTTTCTCCCTAACAAGCCCCACCTAATTCACAAAACCCTTTTCCCATTTCTCCAGAATATACTGATCCCTTCCTTCTCTGAACTTAATTAATCAGGAAAGTTGATCTATGATTTATTTGCTATTTAATGATTTAATATCTCTATAGCTTATTTCCTAAATTAGATTAGAAATTCCCCATGTGCAGGGGCCAGGCTTTGTACTTTCTATATCCTTCCCAGCATAGTAGCCTGACATTAATAGGCATTTACCACATTTTATTCAAGAACAGTATCATTCATTCTGTCTGCAGCTCACAGGTGCCTGCTCAAATTTGAATAAGTCTTGTCTTCTCTGGTACTCAGTTACCTCCTTGATAAATGAGAGGCAGGGGCCAGATAGTGATCCCTAAGGTTCTTCCAGGTTTAAATGTATGATCCTTTCATCCTAGAGTGCTCTGAATTTTCTCCATATTTATTTTCCCTTTAAATGGAAGGGGCAAGATGCGTAAAGGGAGTAGAGAACAGTTCTTGGAGTCCCAAAAACCTGAGGGCAAACACAGCTTTAGACTCTTTGTAGCTGTGGGACCTGTTCTTGGTTGGGGAGAAAACTACTTCAGCTTCTCTTTTGTCTTCTGTATAATGGTGATAAAAATTCCTTATTCCTCACTAGGTTGTCATGAGGAACAAATGACATGATATCGGTAATGTTCTTTGCAAATCTTACAAGGTTACATAAATGACAGATCTTATTATTAATAGAGGATTTATTCACAATAGCTCACCAAATAAGAAAACCACACATTTTAAAATAAAGTTTACATAAATTATTCATGAATGCCCTGTTAGGACAGTCTATCCCTGACTTGTCCTACCCCAATTTTGATACAACGAAATCAAAATGTAACTTCTGTGTGGGTTTTGGTACAAAGTCAGCCATGACATACAAACACTGTTGGGAGAGGCAGGGGAATATAGGCAATTCCAATGTAGGAGCCCACTAATTAAGACGTTCACTGAAGACTAGATATGGACCGGGGTTCATCGGCACCATTATCTTCCCAGGCTTTTGTTGTTGGTCTCAAAAATTTGGAAAACACAGACTACAATTCCCAAAACACATAGGGGAAGGCATCTGAGGACTCACTTTAATAACATTTTGCTCTTCTGGACTGAGGAAAATGCTGAGATTTTTAGTCAGAGAGAGTGGGGGCATCTTCTTACTTGGAAGTGACAAATGTCAGAACTTTGGTTCCTCTCTCCTCTTCTCTGAGGAGAAATCAGTCAGAAGCTTAGAGCTATTGCCCTCATGGACAGTAGACAATAACCCTCCAGCTGAACAGCACACTAACACTCCAATGGAGAGCCAGAATACTACCTTGCTGAGTCAGTGTTAGCTGTCCATCAGAGAGGGAGCAGTGTCCAAGCACACTGACTCATTCAGCAGAGACTCTGTGCCCTCCAAGAGCCCAATAGCTATTGGGCCCAGGCAGCCACAGCCCAAGTGTACTGGCCAAGCAATGTATCTTGTCCAACCCAAGCAGCTGCAGCCCAGCAGTGCAGCAGCCTACCCAATCCTGTGTGATAGCAGACTGTGGACCAAGTAACCTCAGGGCATTTTAGTCACGCAGCAGCCTAAGCTAATGAGGAGCCACCACAGCAGCCTAAAGACCTATTTGACCCAGTTCAGGCTCACTGTAACTCATTGGACTGAGACATGGCACTCTACAAAGATTAAGTCCACCTGAGCCCTCCTCCTACCCCATCAGGCTCTACAGGAAGTCTGCATGGGTCAGATATGAGGTCACATACCCATAATTTTATCTACTGAGTGGATAAAACTAGTCAATCTCTGAGTTCTGAGCTGAGTTGGGCTATGCCAATCATATGACTACTTAAATTTGACATGGAAGATGTCGGCCTCCAGGAGCCAGGGGCTACTGGTTTGCCCAGGGAGGAGCAAAGAAGTCCAGGTGAGAAACAAAGCAGGTCAAATCTCCTCTGTTCATCAGTGGCAGGGAAAAGGCCCTGTACTTCCAACCTGAAAAACATAGGGAGACCCAACCTTTACACAACATATAAAAGAAGCTAACCTAGCTGAGCAGTGCATGGTGCCTCCACTGGAAACATTCTGCCCCATAATGAACATCGTGAGAATCCTTTCAAAAAAGAAAGGACCCCAAAGTTTTGCAGACCCAAATTATGATTCCCTTTCCCTATATGTGCTTCTTACACATGTGTTATGTCTCAATACCACTGCTCTGTGAGTTGGCATTACTTTTGCCCTCTACAGACTTTGTGTGTGCAGACAGAGCACCCCTGGTTTTCTGGGAAATGCTTGGGAAATATTGTTCTTGCTGAGCTATTTGGGCAACAGTCTTTGCTTTTAAATGAATTGCTGGCTGAGGGGAAAAAGCAGTGAAGTACAGATAAGGATAATAGACATGTAGAAAACACTCTGGGAGCCGAGTAGCATCCTCATAGAGACTCAAATGCCACTGCCAGTGTAGACTGACAGAATGAGCTCAAAGGGGTATTACATGTGTATATGCATATGTATATATGTACACACACTATTGAATGTATTATATATTACAATGTATATTATTTATAATTATATCACTATAAATAGTGTAACAAATATGTAATATAAATATACAGTGTATAATTGTATGATTGTGTGTATACACAATTGAATGAAAAAAACGTTTATTAAGCACTTAGGTGCCAAACATTATGCTAAGTTCTGAGGCTTGAAATACAAAAGGAAGACTAACTCTTCCCTCATGGAGTTTACATTATATTGGAGGAGTCAATGTAGAGGGCGGAGTGGCTTGCAGGGAAAGGTTCTTTGGTCTATAAACCAAATGATGTCCAGAACAATTGGGTGGTAGATCCATTCCAGAGACAGTGAGAGTGCTGATGTGATTCTAGTTTTCAGAACAACATGTAGAAACATGAGTTGGGAGGAGCACAGAGGTAGTGGGGTGGGGTGGGGTGGGTGAACTTATAGCAGTAGAGTGGAAAATGATCAGAATGAAGAAGAACCAAAGTTCTAAAGTGAAAGTCCCAATGGTTTAGTCCCTCCTAGGCATGGAGCTAGAAAACTGAGCAACAACAGTGGCAGTATGATGGGAAAATATATGTGTGTGTTGTATGTTTGCATGTGTATAAACTAAGAACTAAGTTTACATACAAAAGAAATGATGCTGTGCTTTCTTTCCTAGCAGTGAGTGAGGCAGAACTGTTATGTGTGTCAAGTAGAGGGAGAGGGTGGGGCAGGGCACTGTCCTTCCCCCTCTTCCTGCCGGGCTGCTAAGTGTTGCATATAGTGTATATGTTTATTTGTATTTGTTCATTCCTAATTTTGATTGACTTTCCCAAGATTGAATTGTACAGGCAGCAACATTGTGAGTTATGGAGGTCCTTAGACTTCATTCGAAATCCCTCCAGTGAACAGCAGTATTAGCAGAGTCTGATGGAGAGATAGTTACCAATAACAGAGAAGGCAGCTGCAGGTGCATATGAAAAGACAATCATGTGAGGAAGGCAGTGACATTAAGGAATATGGTGTTTCATGATAGAGGCACTGAGCAACTAGGGACTCTGAAAAGGTGATTATCCTTGGAGAATAGTGGGGAGCTACATTTATATAAATGGTGCATGGAATGCACTCTATAGTGCCTGTACAAGGCATTCTTACCTGGGTTTTAGACAGCTAGATACTTTCTGGATTGCTCTGATAACTCCAACAACCTTCTCTCTAGGCTCCCAGGGAAGGACTACCACTATGTAGTTACATCCAAATTCTCTCAAAGTTCCCTTGCTTAGGGAAGCTATACCTTCTCTAATTATCACTCTAGCTTTTGAGCCCCCATTGATGTGTTTCTATATACAATACAAAAGACTTCACAATGATGACATTTAAATCTTAAGCCATTCAATTGATTTAAATCACCATTAAATTAAAAATAAAGCAGAAGGAATGTCACAAGTATTCAGATATTAAAGAAGATATATAAATAATACATACATTGTAATTCATACCCCAAAGAATGAAAACACACTAACATAAGTGAACATTAAAAAGTCCACGTAACCAGGATAACTCAAAACTCTGAATCTGGAAACTCTGATGTCCTCATTCTATCTCAGAAACTGTCCATAAATGTTCTTTGATGAATGTAGCTTCTACACTGAATACAAGCTTCTATAGCCAAGCTGAGTCGATCCACACTCGCATTGACTAACTCTTCACTGGACATAATATCTCAGTCAAACTAGGTGACCTGATGAGAAATGTATCTGATTCACTGCTTCCAATCTGTCCCTCTGCTTAAATGGATTTTCATATCATTGGCAACTATAATAGCTATCATCTCCATCTTAAAACTTAGCCATTATGAAATCAATCCTTTTTCTTAACTTTCTGGATTCAGATCTATAATAAAATATTTAGATCTATTTGTCCCATTATTACATAATCATTCTGCTTTACATATCTCTTCAATATATAACAGTGTGTCAAATTCAAAACTCAATGATGACTCTCTCAGAACTTTGAATCAGGCTAACCTTCCAACAACTCTGTCTCAAAGAAAAGGACTTTTCTTAGAACTCTGAACAAAGTCATTCTAACTCAGTAACAAAGCTTAAACAGGCTGTATAGAACTGTAAAACTATTTAAATTTGGTGGTGTCACTTATTCCTGCTCACTTACATACCCAATATGGTATCAACCAATAGATATTTATTAAGCACCTTTTTACATACCAGGAATTGTGTGAACTCTGTAGATACAGAAAGACAGTCTTTGTCCTCAAGGAGCTTATAATCTAAAAAGATACAGTGAAAAGAATCTCAGTCTGGAATCTGAGAAAGCTGAGTTCAAGTCTGTTTTGACACTTGCTGTCTGTATAATTTCAGACAAGTTAATGCCACTGGGTCACAGTTTCCCCATCTAAAATGAGGGCAGGGATAGAGATAAAAGTTGCACTAGCATTATATGATCTCTTAGGTCCCTCCTAGATGTAAATCTATCATCCTTTTGGGTGATAACTTGGGTGGTAACACTTCTAGATCTATCAATACTTTGAATGTTGAGTAGTCTACTTTTGGGTTTTTTTAATAGTGGTAATATATTTGTACTTAATAATACAACTCTCCCAACAAAAACAAGATAGTATAATGGGAAGAGCATTGTATTTGAAGTCAAAAGACCAGTCTTGAATCTCGGCTTTGTCATTCTGTTCCTTCTTTCTGAGTCTCAGTTTCATCCTCCATGAAATTAAACATTTGGTCTGGATGCCCATTGAAGTTCTTTGGAACAGTAAGTCAATCTAATTGTCTTATTCTATGATGAAATTTAGCTTGTATTTACCCAATTAGATTTTTGCAAGAGGCCAGGCACTGGTTAGTAACACTGTAGAAAAGAAGGTGGGGGACAAATTACTCTTTTGTGAGTTATTGTTGATGGAACCATGTTGGCTGTCAGTCACTGTTTCCATTTCAAGATGTCAACAAATCATATATTCATATGTTCTAAAATTTGACAGGTATAGAAGCGAAAAATCACTGGCCTACAGTTTACATGTTTCTTTCTTTTTCTTTTTTTAGTTGACAAGGTAAATTCAAATTAAAAGAACTCTGAGGAAGGAATGCTTGTGGAACATAAAAGATACATACCCATCAGCTGGAGAGGCTGGGTGAGGACAGTCATACTGATGAACTGCCATTCTAAAGAGTATTTTGGAATTATATCCCCAAAAGAACAAAGGCAGAAATGAGTCATATATTGACAGTTACATTATTTGTATAACAAAACAAACAAAAATGTAAATAAAATGGATGTCCATGAGTTGGGAAATGGCTAACCAAACTGTGGTATCAGAATGTAATTAAATGTTATTATTCTTTAAGAAATGATAAAAAGGACAGATTCAGGGGTGGGAAACCTGTGGCCTTGAGGTCACATATGATTTCTAGGTCCTTCTGTGTGGCCTTTTGAATGAGTCCAAGTTTTACAGACTGAGTCCAAGTTTTACAGAAAAATCCTTCTATTGAGGGGATTTGTTCTGTGAAATTTGGATACAGTCAAAGGGCTGCACTTGAGGCTTCAGGAGCCTCACCCTTGGATGAAGCTTGGACAGACTTGTATGAACTGGCATAAAGTGGAGGGAAAAAACAAGGAGCACAATTTACATAATGACCATAACATGATAAAGGAAAACAATATGAAACATTTAGCTCTGATAATTAGTCACCACTCCTAATGATTAGTGATCTAGTATACTTCCTATCTCTTGATGAACCATAGTTATGGAATGAGACACATTGATAAATATAACAAATACATATAATATTTATTTTGCTTAACTTGTTTATTACAGTAAAAGATATTTTCTAGTGAAAGAGGTTATTGTGGTGGTAAAGAAACTGAGGGATCTGGATAGTGATTATGATAGGAGCTATACTGGTTTTCTGTTGACAGCGGGGAGGACACTGGAAGGTTGTTTAGGTTGAAAGATAATTGGACTACCTTAATATGCATCTATGAGGCTGGGACTGTGTTTGCAAGTGTTTCTGTTCCTTGCAGCCAGAACACGTTTTTCTTCTTTTCCATTTCATCCCTTGTTTCATTTTCTCTTTTGCCTCATCAAACTTACACAGCATTTTTTTTTTGGTCTGGCTATTTGAGATATAAAAGATAAGGCACAAAGAGAATGACTGTGTGAAGTTCTTCCTGAGCTCCATCTTCTTGAAGATTGCTTTTCTGTCTTCCTAACTTGAGAAATGTGGAAAGGAATAATATTTTATCCTTTTAACTTTGAAATATGTTTTTATTACTTACTAGTAAAGTGACTTCTACTTGAATATTTATGATCTATAAATACTTCATTGTATTTTACTCTGAAGACCAAAGCATTGAGGTAAGCTAAGAAAAAGAGGGGGAAGAGGAGAATGTATTGTTAATGTATTTGTAATGGAATTAATCTATTTTTAATGGAATGGGAAAATCTTTCCCCATCCATTACTAAGTCTATGTGACCTGTTTAAGTCACACGGAAGCCAAAGTCACATGATTTTGAGCCACGTGAAGCTTGTGATGGAGGAGCTTGCTGAATGGGTGGAGCAAGAAGGGGTGGGGCAGGAACAGGTGGAGCTGGAGCAGAGCTGAGAGAAGTTGGTCAGATTAGTCAGAGTTGGGATAAAGAGAGCAGGCACAAGCATGAGTGGGAGAGCTTGTTTATAGTTTTATTTAAGGGAGCTGGTTTGTTGGAAGCCTAACAAAGGAAGACTTAGGGATGGTGTTGCCCTCTATATTGTTATTATATATTGATTTCTTTGTTACTATGATGGATTTGGCTTTCTGGTGTTTGAATAAATGTTTTGGTTCTGTTTTCCACTTGGAGAGTCTATTGCATTCCACAGTTCAGAATTGTGCTGGCATCTTCGTGGCTGCCATAGGAGCTGTGAATATTGCATTGGCACCACAGAACAGGATAAGGAGAAGAAGGGGGAAGAGAAGGAGGAGACATCCATGAAGCTTTTTTAACACAAAAAAAAGAACAAAAGAAAGTTCAGAAGAGAACAGAGACAAGAAGGGCTGTGATGGTGCTGACATTAAATTTGATCTGTGTTCAAAAATCCTGTGTTTTTATGTGATAGACTCACAATTTCACATGCAATCCTCCTTTTTCTGTCCTTTGTGTAGGTAAATGTTCATATTTGCTGATAACTACCAAATACATAATAAAAAAGAAAATAAATTTTGACTATGACCACATTTACTCTTTCATAAGACTTTGGCGTTCCCCTCATTTTCCATGTAACTTTGAATTGTACCATCATGAAAATAGGAAATTCTTGCCCAGAAAAGCTTGCACCAATATAGAACTATAGTTCTAGACTATTTTTTGGAGATTTCTGAGAAAAAGAAATGAGAAGTTTAGAGGTGGAGAATGTGAGGTTCTCCCTCCATTTAGGCACTACATAGACTTGTCAGAAATGAAGTGTTCTCTGTGTCTCTGGATAGCTTCTCTGCTCTTCCTTTAAAGATTGTGTCTGGTGTTGCCAATGCTGCTGTTGTCATCAAGGGGGCATGACCTGGTCCCTAACTTCTCTGCCCCTCCTACCATGAAACTCCTTCTACCATTACTCTGAGTTAGTAATTTTCCAATCCCTCCAAAATTTGGCCTCAATTCTTCTCCACGAGGAAATGGAGTTTAAGCAGGGAAAAATAAATTCTGACTATAGATAACAGCTCTCCACCTCTTGACAGCATTTATTTCCAAATTGTTCCCTTCTCTTGTGTTCCCTGTTTTTTTCTTTCTACCATTTATCCTAATGGTATATAAAAAAAAAGAGTGGTTGCTAGACCTTGTTGTGTATGCCAATAGAGATTTGGAAAAATAGATGAGGATAGTTGACTGAAAGAATAGAGAGCCAACCTTAGTGTGAGATAGAAGGAGACGGCAGAGGGAGTGACCATTCCTTCTTGATCCAGGAAATCAAAAACTCTAGTATCCCTCTCTGGTTGATAGGCTAAATATGCAGAATGACACACATTTTGGGGCACGGCCAATGTAGATGTTTGTTTTCTTAACTATGTATATTTGGTACATTACCTTTTTCTTTTTTTTTCTGTGGGAAAGAAAGAAAACAAATGCTTATTAACTAAAAACAGATAAAATTTAAATTTTAGAAAGGTTTTGCTCATTAGACAGCTCAAGATGGATTTATGGGAGAAAAGAAAAGTGATGTGAATAATCTCAAATGAATTAAAATCTAAAAGTAGTGGGGAGCTGGGAAAGGGGCCCATCCTTCCCCCATGTATACAGTGTGGGTCATCATTTGAATTCCTTTACCAGCACTCCTGTATTCTAATCCTCTTCCAACAGATTACCAATATGAGAGATGAAAGGGAGACACCTTCTTGACCACTTTAAATCTACTTACTTGTCTAAGCTACTTCCCACAGAATTACGGTTCTCTTTATAGGAAGATCCTATGTTATATCCATATTCTTTCAAAGATCTCTGATGGTGGCTCAGTAATTACACCCACCAGTTCTTTCATAACTTGGAATTTCAACTTCCTATTCATTACTTTGACCTTGTCCTTTTCAGTCCAAAGATTCTTCTCCTAAGTAAAGAAAAAAAAACAAAATAAATATAAAACAACCTGCATTGCATCTTCATCCGCTGTGTTCTCACACGTCCACCATAAACACCTGTCGCTGTTCCTCTTTTGATCTTCCTTTTTCCTAAAATGATTACTGTTGTTAGCATTCCTCTCTCTTTAATTGTTCTTTAATCAGAAGGAGTTAGGAGAGAAAGAGGAGCAGTTGTCTAGAAAGAAGTGGATATACAGGGAAAGCAAAGTCCAAATGAGATCCGAAGGTATCTTCCACATAGAGGGAATGGAATCAAAGATGCTGAATGCAAATTGGGACTTCTTTCTGTAAGAAGAGTGTCAGGGGTGCTGAAGCTCAGAAAGAGCACAGGCTGCTTTGGTCATTACTGTCTTTCTCCATGAGAGCCAGGTGTCTCAGTGGTAAGAATACTCGACTCCGAAGCAGAAAGACCCATCTTCAAATCTGACCTCAGACACCTACTAGCTATGAGACCCTGGGCAATGTTCTCTTAACCTCTGTCTACCTTTGTTTCTCCATCTGCAAAATGATGGTAATGAGGGATATTATTAACAGCACCTACCTCTTAATGTTGATAGTAGGATAAAAAAAGATATTTATAAATTACTTTGTGAACCTTAAAACACTATATACCTGCGGTCCTGTTTATGTGTACTTGCATGAAAATTTCCTATTTCTTTCTCTCTGCATCATCACCTATGTGCTCCCCATCATAATTCCTCGTTTTGGTTGCAAGATTTCCTCAGATAAATATAAAACCATTTTTACATATGACACAAAACTTCTTTATGTAAATGTCGTGGTGACATGAAAAGTACTATACAAATCTGTGTTATGGATCATTCAAACTACCCATGATGTTCTCCAGAATGAGAGCCACAAATGAAACTGTACTAAGAATGTGACCGGGACACAGTCACATACTGAGTACAAAAGGAGAATCATTTAAAAAATATTTTCAAATGCTTTTCCTAAGCCTTCACATTTATATTTTTCGCATACCCCAATGACTGAAGTCTTTGAATCTCTTCCTACCCAAACTACTGCCAAGCTCAGACATGTTGGACTGGAGATTTGAAAAACAAAGAGGAAGGAAAGATGGGCAAGGGCAAAACATTTCTCTGGATTTATTCGGTATTAGAACCCAACTCTGAGAAGGACAGAGAGAGAGAGAGAGAGAGAGAGAGAGAGAGAGAAGAAAGGGAGAGAGAGAGAGACAGTGAAACAGAGACACAGTCAGATAGAAAGAAGAAGAGGAAGGGAGGGAGAGACAGACACAGAAACAGAGAAGAGACAAAGAATGAAAAGAGGGAGAGGAGAGTGAGACAGGAAATGGAGAGAGAGGGAGAGACAGACAGAGGCACAGAGACACAGAGAGAAATAGAGCTAGAGATAGAGAGAGGGGGAAATGGAGGAAGAGAAGGAGATACAGTGGCAGAAACAGACAGAGAAGAGATAGATGGAGAGAGAAAGAGAAAGAGGAATGTGGGAGGGAGAGAGAGGGAGACAGAAATTCTGGAACAATAATGAAAGCTATCTTTTAACCCCTCTCCACCCTAAACTCCACTTTAGGAGTATTTGACAATTTGTCTACATCCTTTATCATGGAAAGACATCTAGGGTCCTAGAGACCCTCAAGTACTGTCCTTTCAAGTGCTCTCTCCAGTGCCTTGTACTGAAGAGTTTGAGCATACTCTGTTTGGCACAATTTTAGCGCTTTACAATCTAAATCAGTCCTTTCAGGACAGTACTTAGGCAAGCTAAAAATTTATATCATTCAGAGAGAAGCCAGGTTATCAAATAGCTGAGTCAGAGATCCCAATTGCCCCCAAATACAAAGTTATGCAAATTCAACAAAGCACATTTTACAGTGTTTATCATGTTGGGGACATACTTCTTAAGGCACAAAACACATTCACATTTCTCTCTAGTTGCTGAAGACTCCTAGACACTTTACTTTCTAATCCCATTGAGTCCATGGGGCACCCTACTTTTTCTGCAAAGAGGATCATAGAAAAAAAATGAACTGAATCATTCAACATTGTATTTAATCACCAGATCTATTAGAAATAATATATTTTTTTAAAAAATTAGAAAACAATATTCAAACAGCAGTTTGTAGGATAGTATCCAACAGAGATCCATTTCTATCAAGAATTATCCCAGCGTGACACAAGAGCCTTTTGTGGATGTGAAAAGTTCTAGATAGCACCTCATGATGTTGGATTACAACTTAATATTAGAGTATTTGTCAAACAGACGGAAAACAATAAAATGAGCATTTCTCTTTTTTCAGGTAGAAGAAAATAATGGGCTTCTTCTACGCAAAGGAAATGCTAAAAATACAAAAGATTCACACTTGCACATTGACAAATCCCTAAACGTGAAGCTGCAATTTGCAACTATTATGCTGTTCTGTGAGACTGAGTGGAAGAAAAAATTCAGTGCTTCAGTACAAAAGTCTCGTAGAGACAAATGGATTAATTCAGTTACTCTAAGCATCTTCTTGTAGAAAATCCAAAGGAATAAAAAAATTACGCTGCCTTGAAAATTTCCATACCCAAACCATTTTCTTTGTTTTATTGTTTCTTTTTTTAAAAACAAGGTATTATTTCTTTATTAATCTATCTCTTTAATCTCTTACCAATGGGAGTAATCTCTAAGTGTATGTAATATGAAATCAAAACATATCAATAAAACTGAAAGTGACAAAAAATTAGTCTATCTCTCCCACTATTACTTATCCCCATTGAGTGTATATATACATATATATATATATATATATATATATATACAGGCACACATATGTATATATCTATATACATATATGTGTATAGACATGTATTGTGTACAGAGATATGCATGCAAACATGTAACACACTGTGTGTTAATTGCACACGTGTGCACATGTGTAAGATGTATATACATAAATTATGTATTGTGAAATGCACAATTTAACAAGACCAATTTAAAATATGAACAGATAAATCCTTTCATGGTAACAAAATGGCATTAGATTATCATGGAATTACAGTGGCTATGATATTTTGAGGGAAATATGCAAGAATCCAGAAGTCTGTTCAGTTAGAGACAGATAAGATAAGGAACTTCAGTGGCTTTTTTCTTCTGATGGATTTGGATAACATCAGTCTTTAATTCTCCCTTTCAGAGTAGTTTAAATAAAAGTTATAATGTCTTTTCTCAATATTAATTTCTTACAGAAAGGAAAAATGCATAAATCTATAAAAACCTAGGGGAGAGGTAGCAATGGGTTACCAGGAACATACATCTCAGAAAGTTAATAACATGGGAAAACACACAGGGTTTTTAAAAATTTGTATCTCTAACATAGAAAAATGTTATTACACTTCCTTTCAGTATATCAGTCTCTTCTGACAACTTTTGTAAGTACCTTTTGACTCTGATCAATAGCAAAGAAAATGATCCAGAATATGTCACTCAAGAATAGTCATAGGAATGATAAGTCACGTGTACTTCAGGAACTAGGAGCTAGAAGGTAACTTTCTGATAACTCTATGGTAAACGCTCTGGGCTTTGGCAAGGCAAAAATCCTTTTCACCACTGGGAAACTGTTTCACCACTTATATCACTGTACTTACATTATCTCATTGGCTGGCACTCAACATGCTCCTAAGAGTAGTGAGAAAGGTGGCAAAAGCATCACATTAGTAGAGTGGAGGGAAGGCTCCCCTATCAAGGCATATTGTCCTTCTACCACATTGTCCTGGAAGTCATGTGGATCACATCTGTACCATATGATCAGTGCCTTGCTTGACTTAAGTCCCCTGGTTTGGGGGCTGGATGGTTTCATTACCTTTCAGGAAAAAAAAAAAACCTGTTCCAGAGTAAGTGAAGTAGGTATGCTGTGTTGTTGTTGTTGTGGTGGTGGTGGTGGTAATTTTCCAGTGGCTAGCATGTATCATGCTACAATTGTATGTTTGCTAGGATTAATGTTAATTTGGGAAACAAATATATTCTGCTTCAAGTTATAAGAAGTGGGATCTTGTTACATGAAGTAGGAACTCAGAGCCTGTTTGAACTGATCTCAGTATTAATCTGGGTAACCAGACCTGGAGTCAGGAAACCCCCCCTGCCTGAGTTCAAATCCAGTCTCAGACACTTCCTAGCTGTGGGACCCTGGACAAAGCACTTAACCTTGTTTGTCTCAGTTTCCTCATTTGTAAAATGAGCTGAAGAAGGAAATGGCAAACCATTCCAGTATGACCCAAAATGGGGTCATAAAAAGCCAGACACAACTGAAATAAATGAACAACAATGTTAATCCAGGTAAGAGTGTTTCTACTGCTATGTCCCTAGACCACCATGCAAGACAAGGTGTCACAGCTGCCCTCAAGCATTTCCAAATGTTACACTAATGTATAGATTTCTAGGAATGGCAGGAGAATAGGGAATGGCAGGGTCCTCTTGACTCAGTTTCTTTGCTATTTTTTATCATTTGAATGTTTCTACCCTTTAGTCCACGAGTTCTTAACCTTGGGTCCACAGTCTCCCAAGGGGTACATGGATAGTTTTCAGGAGAACTGAAAAAAAATTACCTTTGTATTTAAACATAATTAGTTTCATTTCTAAACAGAGGTATTACATTTTATTCATTTTGCAATATGGTTCTGAGAAGTATCCAGAGGCTTCCCCAGATTGACTTCCCATGGCATTCAGGACATAAAACTATTAAGAACCAGACCATGGGCCTGGTTAGGATACCATTTTTCAAAATGCGGAATTCTGATAACTGACTTGAATGTTCCTAAAAGTACCTGTCAGTTACCTTGAATTCAGTAAAGCTAAGTGAGTTTTGTTTCATTATGTCTATGAAAAGTCAATCAATTTCTTTCAGGTCTAAGCCTCAAAGGGAACTATTAATGTTGTTACAAGCACAATCTTTTTCTCTTTTCATGGAAAATTTCTGTAACAGGGACAAGAGTTACCCAAATATGCATCTACATCAATAACTATGTAGATATCTGCATCTGTAGCTATATTTTCATAACTGTATAAAGATACCTAGAAAAATTAACAATTAAATAATTAATCATTAAAATAATAATTAAAAAGTAATAGTTGTTAAGTTCCCAAAGATCTATTCCTGCTCAAGTTAATTGTGAGGGTCAATAATTGCGTAGGGGTTGGTCCATCTCGTAAATCATACAAGGACCTGCTGCCTCTAAGAGATTTCTCCTGAGGGCATCATGACCCTGACATTCTGAGAGTTCCAGACCCCGTACAAATAGTTAAATTAATTGAGCAATTAAAATATTGCGATGAGATTCTTAAAGAAATATTTGCAAAGAAACAAGTAGTATAAGGTTGGCCTTTTTGTAAATCTATTCATCTTACCACTTTAGGACTCTATAATTACTATGATGTTGTTAAAAATTTAATGGATCTTGGAACAATTTTTAAAAATGGATAATCAAGAATATAAATATAAGAATGCCAGAGATGTTCAGTTAATGTTTATGAATTGCTACAAGTGTAACCCTCCAGACCATGAGGTTGTAGCTTCAGGATATTTTGACATGCAGTTTTCCAGGATCCCAGAGGAAACCATTGAAAAGAATGCCTATATGTTATATTAAAAAGGATATCACAAAAGCTTTTTGTAGAGAAAGTAGTAATGTTTCCTCTGAAAACAACTCTGAAGTCACCTGATGAATGAATACACCACCTTTTAAACTTCAGAAGCTTAAAGTAGTTCATCAACAACTACAAATTCTGATTCAAGTACCTTAACATAAGCAAAGAAAAGGAATGAAAGATCTAAAAGAGGGCGAAGGAAAGCAAAAAGTTTATAAAGTAATATGGAAGTCAAAGGGAAAAAAATTAAGCAAATAAAAATAAAGAAAAAGCTGAAAACAGCCAAAAAAATAAGCAACAAATAGTGACATATAAATCTAAGAATGAAGATGATGCTAAGCCTATGAATTATGATGAGAAAAGACTATTATACTTGGATATAAACAATCTCCTCAGAGACAAGCTTGTTCCATACAATAGAGAACCATCGTTAAGGAATTCGAATCCTGATGAAAAAAAAATTGACTTTGAATTACTCAAAAAGTATCAACTCTGAGAGAACCGGAATCCCTGTGGAATCAACTTGTGGAACATACCAGCAGTAACTAGGCTTAAAATTCAGCTCAGATATTAATAATGTCTCTCATCAGCTAAACCAGACTTACTGGAGTAGCAAGGCACTCTGAGAGATGAGAGGCAGCATGTGCCAGGAGAGTCAAACCATCATCACTATCTCCACTATCATGGAAATGGTCCAGAATCCTGATCCCAGGAGCCCTCCTCCAGTCTATCAATCCTCCATCTAGCCTGCTCCCCATCACCATCACTGAGGAGAGTATCCCATGAAGAAAACTGATCTGCCATCTTCACCCCCACCAACATTAACACCTGACCAATGACCATCAACGAACAAGTAAAAACTCTCTGCCTTGGTGCTGCATGCCAAGGACTAGGGGGCCTTTTCATCTTCCATCATGTGTGTTGCTGTTTCCCCCATAAGAATATGAGCTCTTTCAAAACAGGAACTTAGTTTTTCTATATTTATTCCCAGTATGCTTAGGACAGTGTTTTACATATAGTGAGGACTAAATAATGCTTTTTCATTCAATCAATCATGATTTTGAGTTTGTAAGGAGGCTTATGAATCTTCCAGGTCAGTCAACTCATGCATGAAAGGAATTCCCACTATGAAATATTTGACAAGTGATTGTCTTGTCTCTGAAGATCTCCAAGGAAAAGATGTCCACCACCTCTGGATGATCCCTATTGCATGTTAAGAGAGCTGTACTTATTAGGAAGTGCTTTCTGACACTAAGACTAGTTCTTTCTCTTGGCATCTTCCACTCATTCCTCTTATTTCTGGTCTCTAAGGCCAAGAAGAACATACTTAAACCCCTCTTTCTCATGATAAACTTCAAAAATTTGAAAATGGCATTCATGCTCTTCACTCATCCACCCCACTTTGTTTTCTCCTCTCCAAGCTACCACCCAACCCATGTCTTTCAATTGATCCTCAAATGACTCAAGGCCTTATAGCACTCTGTCTGCCTTCCTTTAGATATGGACCAGCTGATCAGGGTCCTCCCTAAATTAAGATTTCCCCAAAGTGAATACAATAACCTCAATAAGGTGGAAGATGCCGAGAGATTTGTCTCTCCCATACTGGAAACTATTCCTTCCTAGCTACATTACAAAAACTCTAAAAATTTAGAAGTAGAGGACTTTAATGAACTAAAAATATAAAGTGCTGACCCTCTGAACATGGAACTTCCATCTTATTAGATGTTGTAAGGGATGAACCATATGGTATGAGATAAAGCATTTAATTCAATTCCATAAGTATGTATAAACAGCTCTATATGTGGTGGGTCTAAGAAAGACCCTTCTAATCATAAATTTCTCCCCACTACTACAGCTTATCTTGATACCTGCAATACTGCATCACTAGAAGTCTGTCCCTGTAATTCTCAAAAGCATTTTCAGTTTTCAAGAGCTTCTCACTAAATGCAAATATACATGAGAAGGGTAACACTCTGGACCTTAGCCAGATTAATGAAATAAAAAACTCAGTACAAAGTCTCATACAAAACAAAACAGGACACAGGTAACAGCAGTTAGTCAACTAATTTTTATTAAGCAGGTATCATGTGCCAGACAGGGTAACAAGCTCTAAGGACACAGAGAAAGGCAGAAATAAGGAGCTCACATTCCAATCAAAGAAATAACACGCAATGACCATGTACATCCAAGATATATGTAAATGTAATGTAAAATGAAGGTTCTCACTGAAGGAAGTCACTAACAGTGGGGAGAAGGGAGGAAAGGTCTTCTGCCAAAGGTAGGGTTTAAGTTGAATTTTAAAGGAAGTCAGTTGAGGTTGCAGAGCCATTCTAAGAGGGGGGCTGGTAGAGAAAAAACAGCCAGAAAAGAGAACAGCAAGAAGACCAGTATGGATGGACTGTAAAACATGTGGAGTCAATCAATAAACATGTATAATCAATCAATATGTGTTAAGCAACTACTGTTTACCAAAAATTGCAAAAAAAAAAAAAGCATTGGAAATACAAAGTCAAAAGAGAGCCAGCTCTGCCCTCAATGAGTTCCCAGTCTAAGCGGGAGACAATATGCAAATGACTATGTACAAACAACCCAGATACAGAATTCTTGGGAGATAACTTAGAGATTATTTCCAGTTAAAATTAAGGGGTTTGGGGAAAAGCTTCCTGTGGAAGGTGGGGTTTTAGCTGGGACCGGAAAAAAATTCAGGAATTAGACTTGAGAAGGGAGAGAGTTCCAGGTCCTGGGAAAAGTCAGAAAAAATTCTAGGATCCAAGAGATGAAGTGTTTTGTTCACGAACCAGTTAGGAAACCCATGTCTCTGGTTTGAAGAGTACAAGGTGGAGTATCAAGGTAAGAAAACTGGAATAACTTTGAATACCAGATAGAAGATTTTGTATTTGATCTTGGAGTTGAGAGGGAGCCAATGGAGTATGTTGTGTGTGAAGGTGACGTGGTCAGGCCTTTAGTTTAGGAAGATCACTTTAACAGTTGAATGGAAGATGGGCTGGAATAGAGAGACTTGAGGCAGGCAGTACTACCAGCAGGCTGTTCTCATAGTCTAGGCATGAAATGATGAGGGTTTGTACCAGGATGGTAGCTGTGTCAGAGAAGAAAATGGGATATATATTAGAGATGTTTTGAAATTGAAATCAACAGGCCTTGGTGACAGAATGAATATGGGCTCAGAGTCAAAGATGGCACCTAGGTTATGATGTGAGGGACGAGGAGAAAAGGGATGCTATTGACAGTAATAAAAAAAGTAGAAAGGTTTGAGGAGAAGATGAGCTCAGTCTCAGATCTGCAGCATCTAAGATGGATGTTTACAGGACATTCAATTTAAAATCAGTCCAATATGCAGTTGGAGATGCCAAACGAGAAGTCAGGAGGGAGCTTAGGTGGAGAACAGTAAGGTTTAAGAAGACTAAAAGAAGGAGCAACCACTTTTAAGTCCAAAATTAGAGCAGGACAAAATCAGAGGATGGAAGGAGCAGAAGAACCAAGGACCAAAGGAGCCTGTTTGCCAAGTTCTACCTCACTCAACAGCCCAAGAAGGCCAAGACTAAGGACAAGGGAGAGCTTTCAACTCTTGCTTCCATCCTAGGAGCAAGGTTAGAAACCATGGAAGGAGCAAGAGGAAATCAATGCTCCCTTCTCCCTGAGGCAATCCAAGGACCTGAGGAAGAGTTCAACTATGAGATTCTGTTGTAGGCCAGAGGACCAAAGCTGAGGTATAACCTCAGGCTTGGGATCCCTAACCAAGGGCAAGAATAGAGGGAGAACCCATACCTGGGTCCAGAAAAAACCCCTTCACTTTCCTAGATGTCTATTTTCTACTTTCAAGAATGTAGAGTCCTACACAAAGACCTTTGATATCTTTACCAGCTCTAAATCTATCATCCTAAGAGCAAGCAATTCTGTCTCTGGAGGGGTCATGGAAGTGGTTGCTTAAAAGAATCAGAACATACATGAATCAATCCATCCATACATTCATTCATCTACCCAGCTATCCATTCTTTCACTTAGTTGCTAGGTCTTTCACTTATTTGTTTCTAGTCTCTGTGGTTTATGGCAGATAGGAATGAAATGGGACACTGATTTAGGTATAGACAGAAAAGAAAGCTGTTGAGTCTCTCTAGTAGAAAACAGAGTCCTCCCTTCCCTGGCAAGCTGGAGAAGAGGGTAGGAAAGCTGGGCCCCCTAGTAGTCATCATAGGGGAATCTCATTCTACCTGGAGAATGACAATAATGGAAGGGCTATCCCAAAGTGCACCTGAAACTGTGTGGAGCCAAAGTCACCCAGTATGGGGATGGGGATACTCTTTCAGAACAAAGCTTGGACTATCCTGGAGGAACTCTCTTGCCCACAACCAGAAGATCAGCTGGAGTTCTCTGTGGGGCAATGCTTCATTCCCCACCCTATACTCCATGAAAACAGGAACCTATGTGGGATGTTCCAGAGCACTACACAGAATTAGGTACAAACACGATCTCAACATAGACAAATACATGTGGAACAAGAAGAGATCATTTCATTTCTCCACATCCTCCCTCCCTTCTTTTTTAAAGGATCAGCATTGGAGTGGAAATGGAATAGTTGGATTGGACATGAAGAATGATTTTACTAAATTGTCCTTTGTAATCCTCCAAGTCTTTTACATTCCTTTTCAATGACTTTATATCATCAGACGTATAATGGATTTTTTTGTTGTTATTGTTTGGTTGTTTTTCAATCATATCCAACTCCTTGTGACCCCATGTTGGGTTTTCTTGGCAAAGATGCTGTAATGGTTTGCTATTTCCTTCTCCTGCTCATTTTGCAGATGAGGAAACTGAGGCAAACAGGGTTAAGTGACCTGTCCAGGATTGCACAGATAGTAAGTGTCTGAGGCCAGATCTGAACTCAAGAAGATGAGTCTTCTTGACTTCAAGTCCAGCACTCAATCCACTGTGCCATCCAGCTACCCTTGTAGTAGATAGCTACTCCAAATACCAGAAGATTTCTACACATTTACACCAATAATACAGCAATATTTTTCGATCAATTCAGCACCCATCCTTTAAAGAAATGGTTCTATGTTTTAGAAATCTAACAAAATCAGCAATGTCCACTTTGCTTGTATCACATGGAAATGTATTTAGTTCCCCTAGCAACTTCTGAAGATATTAGCACTTTTGGATATACTCCAATCCAACATTCACTGCAATAAATATCCAAAATAACCACAGACCCATTAAACACTCTGACATTCAAAGTTGACAAAAAGTCTTTGACCTTTCTTCTTCCAAAAAGAAATCATTCAAAATGATTCTGTATAATGCACAAAAGTGCCAAACATAAGCAGCAATTAATGTCCATTTCCAAATACAGAGTTCTCCAAATAGAGAGTTCTCCAAAAGGTCAGAGTTAAGCAGGGCGACATGCCTTTGGGCCTTCGTGCTACTTCTGGTTGCTAGCACAATTTGACTTCAATGTTGCCATCACTGAAGGCTTCTCTCCTCGCTTCCTCCACCGCACCCTTCCGAAGATTCAGCCTGCCCCGCCTTCTGCCTGGAGAGAGGGACCCTTTGACAACACAAAAGCAGATTGCAGACAGGTAATTCTTTTTGAAGTTTTCATTCATGAAAGCATAAATGATAGGATTGCAGATAGAATTGGAGAAGCCTATGATTTGCACAACAGCAAATATCATCTTGATGGTGACATCATCATATTCCTTTTCAAAATTACCTAGAAAAGAATATCAATAGTTTTAGGATGCAGATTCATCAAGTAGGGCCAGTGATAAAGTGACCCTGCCCTACCCATTTTCCTGGCTTTACAAAAGATGGCCTGATGTTATGGGCAGTTCATAGGTGGAGATGGCAGTAGATGAGATTTGACTATTGGATGCTGAAACTGAGTTTCATATTAAGTCCCTAAGCCTCAGGCTCCTAATCAACAAAGTGGAAAAACATTTTTCCCCATAAAATCAACTCTTAGTTGTATCTATTAATGCAATAGGTTCTTCTACACTCAATCTCACTAATCCCACCTTTAATTTTTAGAATTTCCAGTAGTTATTGTGAAGAAGGCACTTGGTAAGCAGCAAAAGACACTACTTGGATGTGAGCTACTTGTACTTTAGACTTCCTCCTCTGGGTTCACTGTTAGATGAGCCTTTGCCTTATTTTGTGAGGACCCACATCTCAATGCTACTTCCCTGCTCACTATCTACCATGCCTCCTTTACTCTAGCAATCACATCCACTTTCTACCTAGGGGTCCTTTGGATGTTGAAGTGGTTTTTTTTTTCCTTCTCTTGCTCTCACCACTTCAAAGTTTGTTCCAAACCTTCCCCCTTTACCTCCACATAATGAATCATTTTTAGCCACAGCAACTTTAATGGATAGGGGAAACACCCACTCTGATTAAATCCCAGAACCTTGAAACTGAGTAACACAGCAATTTAGAATTTAGAGGCAGAAGGGAAAGAGATGATCTATTCCAACCACCTATTTTTACAGATCAGTAAACTGAGACTGACGTCAAGTGACTTCTCAAAGTCTACCTACCTAGTAAAAGATAGAGCTGGAACTCAGAACCAGGAGTTTGGACTCTAAATGCAGTATTCTTTCCAATAAGTCATAAAGTATTGAGTGCACTTCTTAGGAGGCTTTTTATGGACTTTTGAGATGTAAAAATTCTCTGATGTAATAACATGTCTGTCACATGAGAGGCTGCAAATTTTTTTTTCTCATCCTGACAAGGCAACATTAAAGAAGGGCTTGGTAACACTTCCCTTCTTTCCCTGTCATGGAAATCAGGCTCAGGTAATTGAAAAAATTCACCCAGTGTTACTGAAAGAGACCTATCGGTCTTAATGACCCAGATGAGAAGGTAGCATTAAATTGGAGCCTAGACTAGTGTTTCTGAATCTGAGGTCCACGGATGATTTGTGAACAGATTTCAGGGTGTCCATGAAATTGGACAGGAAAAAATTACATCTTTATTTTCACTAAGCTCTAGCTGAAATTTAGCATCTCCTTCATTTATAAATTTTTTAAAGTAGTCTTAGAAAGGTCCCATAGGCTTCATCAGGTTGTCAAAGGGATTCATGACAAAAAATAGTTAAGAACCCCTGATCTAAGCTGATGGGAGTGACTAAAACAGGTAGGAGACACATTGTCCTGATATTGGGTGAGGAAAAGCACTGAGCAGTCAACCCTGATCGAACCAGATATTGAGGACAGGGCTACAATATAGAAGAACAATGGGGGTCAAGCAGTTAGTTCCCTCTATTGAGAAGACTTCTATGAAGGTACAATTCAGAAGGTCTATAGAAATTCTTGTAAGTCACACAAGTAAGAGCAGGATAGATTCAGAAGGTCAAGTATCTCTACCAAGATAAGGCAGTTTTGGAATATGTCCTATGGTTCCTGGACTACTCTCTGGGATCACCATAAGCTGGGAATGTCAAAAGAAAGTCACTATCATCTCCTGAAAAGAGGTACTAGTATCCTGACCAGCAGCAGAACTGCAATGGGAAATAGGAATGAGGAGGGAAAACCATAAGCTATATTGTGTAACTGTTCAGAGGAACTGGGAAGTGAGACACTAATTAGGGACAACCATGAGAGCTTCAGCAGGAGAATCATACTGAGGAACACACAAGAAGCAACACTTCCTGGGAGACTACCAAGGGCATGACTCAGTTACTCAGATTTATTATTTAAGTGACTCGTAGGGAGATATCACTGTTTCTCGTAAGATCTGTGGAACCTCATTTGCTTAATTTGTTCCGGAACAGAGGTTTCTAAACTTATTTGACTTGTTGCCCCCTTTTAAAAAGAAATTACTCAGTGCCCCCCTAGAAATCCACTTTTTTTAAAACTTGAATTTTTTTAACTTTCATCATATATATATATACAATGGCACATCTTAAATGTATTTTTCTTGCATTGAAATTTTGATAATATAATATCGTATCATGTAACCACATGGAATCATATTGTAAACAAGTCATTACACACACATATTCTTGATGATGTATGCTGGACTTCCCAACAATGCATGACAGGCTTGCCTGCCAACACTTGATTGTTAAGACCTGTCAGTAGTCTTGACCACTGGTCACTTATAACTTTTATTTTGTGTGTTTATTTGGAAAATCATGTAATTACTGCGACTTTAACTCTGTTACACAACAGAGTAAACAAGCACAAATGCTTTTTCAAAATTTTCTTCTCTTTTTTTCCTTATGCTTCCATTGCCCCCTTATTTTTATTCAATGCCCCCCAATGGCACATGAGGCTATCACCACCACCCTGGATAATTCTAGCACCCTCTAGGGGCACTATCACCCACTTTGGGAGCCTATTTGACCTAAAAAGGAACTAGTTCATTGTTTGAGCCTTGTTGAGTCACATGATTGAAAAGAGGATTTGTGACAATAACCTGGGTGGTGGTAGTTTGTGACATATCCTGATGACCTGAGAGGACAATAAGCCAGAGAAATGAGAAATTCCTCAAATTTAACCCATACCCTTTATGTCATGGGAAATCCTCAGCAAACAGAGTTACACATCTCTATTTTCCCTAAGTTAGATTTATAATCAATGCCAATTAAATCAATCTGAAAACTCTGGACTCTAAATAGTGTGGGATTTTTCTCTGTTTTTTGACATTCATGAGCATATTAATAGAACATTAGGTTGTAAGGGCAAAAACACAATATGTAAAAATAAGGTCTTGGGTAATAAAAGAAAATAAAACACAGAAGTCTCTGACTGAAATCCAGGACACTGGAACACTTACCATGTTCAAGCCAGGACTTAAATTGAGACAATTTTCATCTCTTAGGTCACACAATATACACAGTTTCTAAATGAGGATTGAAAGACTGACTCTTGGGGATGTGTGTTCAACTAGTATGACCAAAGACTATTGGCATCTTCCATAGTATCTGTAATGATACTGCAGAAATGGGACCTATTTAACACCCTGCTCCCTCGTCCCAATAGTCTAGTATTTCTGAAAGAATGGGGAAAAGGCCAGTATTGAGTATTTTCTGTTCTCAGTGACGGGACCCTCTTTTCAATTATTTTATATTATTGTTATATAAGTTATATACCATTAGTAGTATACTCATTATCAGGGCAAGGGAATGGTGCCATCCTGAGACTAGGAATGACAAGCACTTACTGTATTCCATCATCATGTGAGTTACATGGAAAGGAGCCCAGCATACAGTGAAGAGGGAAACAACCATCACCATCATGATGACAGCTCGCTTCTTCTTCCTGGGAGGAAAAAAGCAATAAACTCCAGAGTAATTGCAAATCCATGCATTGTTACATTTTTTATTGACATTTTCTTTTGCACATGAGTATATTTATCTGCTAGCCAGCTATCTGAGCCTGGCATCCTCACCAGTCATTTCTCAAATACTACTCTGGACATCACCAGAAGAACCAGCTTTGGTCTGAGTCAACAATGCCACTCCACGAGTGAGGCACCATGATATAGTAGATAATGCTGGACTTGGAGTACGTAAGACTGGGGTTTAAATCCTGCCTCAGACAATTCCTACCTATGTGAATTCATTCAGTTTATCTCAGCTCTCGCCGCCTTAGTTTGCCTATCTACAAAATGGGGATAGGAATAGTATCTACCTTACAGGCTGTGGTGAAGATCACATGAGATAATGAATTATAATGTTCTTATAAACTTTAAAATACTTTGTAAATATGTTGTAATAGACTTAGACTCAGAAGAAGCTTTAGAAATCATCTAAATCCAACCAATCTAAATCAAGCCCTTCTAATCACAGATAAGAAAATTGAGGATTCAAAAAATCAAATATATTACTCATGACTCCACAGATAGTGAGTGGTAATAGACAATAGAGTGCTTTAGGGTTTGCAAAGGGCTTCATGAGTTATCTCACCTAATCCTCACAATAACTCCAGAATACAGGAGCAAAGATCATTCTCATTTTACAGATGAGAAAACTAAGGTAGAGGTTAAGTGACATGTCGAGCGTCACAGTGTCTGAGACAGGATTTGAACTCAGATCTTTTGGAATCCAAGTCTAGCACTCTACCCACTGTGTTACCTAGCACATGCCTTTTATTTAAGGACAACATGAATGTGTTTGCAGGATAGTTGACCGTGAAGAATGTAGACAACACCAACAATAATAAAAATTGACATATATTTAATGCTTTTTACCTTGAAAAGTACTTTATATATGTGGCAGGAAGGGCACCTCATCTGGAGTCAGAGGAGCTGGATTCAAATCATGGCGCTGTTAAACACAAAGTACTTTTCAAGCTAAAAGGAATTCAATATCTTCCATTTATCGTTATTGGTATCCTCCTTATGACTAAACACATACTCTTCTGCCAACTATTCTGGAGATATATTCGTGTTTTCCTTAAAAATAAAAGGTCAAATTCTCTGAGTTTATTTCTTTTAGTTTCACTTTTTACAAAAGAATCATTTGTTGTGAAAATGAAATACCTGAAAATATTTAAAAGTATAACATGAGAGTAATATAAAGTAACATTTAAAAATGGATAATCCTACAATCCCAGCATCTCAGGACTGGAAGACATTTCCAAGGTCATCAAGTTGAACTTATATTTTAATGATGCCTCCAACAACCATATGGACACTTGAAGCGAGGGGAAAACCATGACTTTCTAAGGTATGCCATTCCACTTTTGGACTGCTGCAATCACTAGTTATGTGACCTTGGGCAAATCACTAAAATCTGCTTTCCTCAGTTTTCTCATTTGTAAAATGATTTAGAGAAGGAAATGGAAAATCATTCTAGTATCTTTGCCAAAGAAATCCCAAATAGGGTCATGAAGAGTTGGAAATGACTGAAAAATGCACAGCAAAAGAGAAAATGCATGGAATCCAAAGTGGAATGCAATGTTTATTTTAACACACAGGCTACATGTATACCTCAAAAAATAATGAAGCTTCTGATGATCACTAGGGTACTCTAAATGAAATGCAGATTTTTATAAGATTACATGTGTATATATGCATATACATACATACATGTATATTTGTGTATACATGTGGGGTGTCCCAAAAGTTTTAGTGCCAAAAGTATATAGTACATATACATGCAGAAACTTCACTGTGATAAAAAATAGCTAAATATGCATATGCACACGTGTGTGCACATATAGGCACGTGTATGTATACACACAGGGGTATCCTGAGAAATGCTTAGCAACTGCCTCTCCCAACTCCAAAAAAAAGTTTGCAAGACAGACTTTCAAGTTTGACCTCATTAGTAACATTTTTTCCAGCACTTTCTTAAGTCCAGAAATCAACAATGACGAGAACAACAAAATTTCGACCTTGTTTTCTAGCATCACTTGAGTTATATATATTCACGTTGAAAAATCTAACAATTGGCTTTTGAAAACTGGTTCAAACTGTCTCCAGTCATCCTTGAACACAGTTAGATATGAATATAGATGTATATAGATATAGTGTGTGTATGTATATGTATATACACACATATACATACACACAATATATGTGTGCATATATAAACGTGTATGTGTAGGTAGATGGGATACATACACAAATACATGTACATATGTATGTATCTATGCATATAGGAAACTATACATAAAATGCACATACATGTAGATATTCAGGAATGTGTTGGAACCCTCTCCAGTGGACATCTGTATGTCTGTACATATGTATGTGTATATATATATATATATATATATTTATGTGTGTGTGTTTGTGTATGTTTATGCATGTATGCATCCATGCACTTGTACCAGAGCTCCAAGTACATAGCAGTCCTGGGGGAAAATATATCTCATCCTAGTCCCTTTCTCCTGGATGGTTTAGGAAACACCCTCAGGAAACTTGAATAACTCCATCCAATGGCCCTTCAAGGAACCTTGGTGAACTGAAAATTACCTGGGAAGAAAGTAGGGTTACTGAGTGTGAGGGAATTTGGAGGATTGGGAGGGAGAGTGTCAGCAGGGGCCTGTTGAAGGAAGTTGGAGCGAATGGTTTTCATCTGGAGGAGCAGCTATGGAGAACTAAGGGTTGGTAAAGAATGAAGTCTCCATCGCATAGTTACAAATAGTCTTGGTATATACGTGCCAAATATTCATCTTTGGGTCCCTAGATCCTTAGGGATGAGGTCTGGGATTTGTCTTAGCAACATTCAGTTTAAAAAATTTCAATTAAAAGAGTTCAATTCAATTGAATTCATCTGAAAGACAGTTGGAAATAGTGGATATTGTGCTGTATGGACTCAGGAAAGACTTGCGTTCAAATCTTGTCTCTGATACTTCTGAGTACTAACCGTAAACAAATCACTTAAGTTTTCAGAGTCTCGGTTTCTACAACTGTTAAGTAAGGGGATAATATTATTTCATAGATTCATTGAGTAAATTCTCATGAGATAATGTATGCAAAGAGCTACACCAATGTTCATTTTCATTATTATGCCTTTTACAGGAACATCTTTCAAGTCAGAGCAAATCTATCTACATACCAACCTGGTTATCTTTGACATTTCATTTCCATGAATAGCTTTGAGGACCGAAGAGTCCCCCACTCTTCTCTTAATCCAAAGCACGTAGCCAATTTTACTGTACAGGACGAGCATCACCACAAGAGGCAGGAGGAAGAGGATGATGAGGATGAAGGTAGTGTATATCCTCTGGTGGCCAGGACTGCTCCATTCTTCCAAACAACAAATGTGTTCTTTTTCATATAGGAAATCATATTTAACCTATAGAAGAAAAAAGGGAATCCAGAGAACAGAATGGTCTGCTTCTTTGTTTTGATATACCAGATAAAATTGCTTCAATCTTCTACAATTTAATGATTTTTAAAGTACTGATAAATTTGCCTTTCAATGATCAAAGTGACTGAAGAATATTTTTCCAATAAGGTACTTCCCCATCACCACCAATCATGGGATCATAAAGTAATAGGTTCAATGTTGGAATGATTTTATAGGTCATAGAGTTCCAAACATTCATTTTACAGACAAGAAAACTGAGGCCCAGAAAAGTTAAGTAGTTTACCCAAGATTTGCATAAGTAGCTACTGAGACAGAACCGTGACTTGGCTCTGATTCCCCCACTTCAAACCCATCACTCTTTGAAGCAGGGGTGAAGGACCTGCAGTCTTAAGGTCACAGGGGCCCTCTAGGTCCTCAGTCAAAGGGCTTCACTTGAGGACCTAGTGGGGTCACAGGTTCTTGTTCTATGATGTTTGTAATCAAAGGTCAGACTTGAGGACCTAGAGGGCCACATGGGGCCTCAAAGCTGCAGGTTCCCCAACCCTGGTAGTTTGGACCGTATCATGTTGTCTCTCAGTTTTTCTTATCTAGTAAGACACATCTTGTCTTTGTAACTTTTAAATCCCTCAGAGTCATAGGTCTGCTTTTGAGCTCTGAGAGAAGATGAAATCAGTGAATGGTATGACACTGTGATTACTCAAGTGGACATAGAAAAGCTTTTGGTATTCCCAAGTCTAAGACATCCTTCTCGCTCCCTGTGACAGATCACTCCATTTCAAGGAACAATGAATAGACCTTGCATCCCCAGGGGATGCTCAAGCTCCTTCAGGTTTGCAGTGGGATGTGTTAGGCTTCTATGAGTAAATTTACCTGTAATAACCTGGGCCAAGATAGTCAGGCACCTCCCTAGGAGAGGTGCTGTGTTGTCGTGGTTAGAACAGCAAAAATGCTCTTTCATTGTGCTTTTTGTTGGCCTCGGTTTCCTCCTCTGCAAATGCAGGTATTGGACCAGTGATTATCACCCTTTTTTGCAGCATTCTTTGGAGTGTAACTTGATTTAAAAAACAGTATATTTTAGGACTCTAAACTCAATACAGACTTTGGGAATCCCTCGACTTTGCTTCCCCTTTCCCACTTCTATCTTTGCTTGCCAGGATCACAGTGGAAGAGGCATCACTGTGCCTCCATGGCGAGAACTGTATTGTCACTTTCCTTGATAACAAGCCAGGAAGAGGAGAAAGCAAATTCCATCTAGGATGAAGGCTAGGGAACGTGGAAGCTTTGGGGTACAGGAGGAGCTTTATAACACTTCTAGCCAAACTGGTGGCATCCCCTTTAAGAATCATTGCAGTAGCAGATTCCTAGTGCCCCTTCTAACTCTAGATCTGATAATACACCCGGATGTCATTCATCACTATAGCCACCTATTTCCTTAGCCATCCTTAGCCAGTTCATCATTTCGACTATCATCGAGTTACCTTCTATCTGATTGTTACATGGTGGGGGTAGGAAAGGCAGGAAAGCTCCCACCTTGTTAACTAGCTCCAGGAAAAGTACAGGTCTCACTAGAGTGGTCCCCAGAACCAGTCAAGTGACTCAGTTGAGTAGGTGGTTTTCTGCTATTAACAAGGTAGGAATTCTTAAATTCATCTCTAATGACCAAATTGGACAGAATGAGGCAGTCACGATGAGTTATGTGCCGAGATGAAGGAGAAAGCTTTCAGTTGTTACTAGGGCAAAGTCCTTCAATGAAAAAATAAACTCATTCCTTGGAGAGAAATGGAGGCAGAAGTACGTGCAACTCCACTGGCCCTGTTACATTTCATCTAGAATGTAGGAGATAGAATTTTTGTCTTTCACATTCAGAGCAGCCAAGGAAGCATGTGATCCAACAGACTAGAAACACGAGGCAGCTCTCTCCTGGTGGCTTTGCTCTCTGGGACTAGCTTTATCCAGAGAAAAGAGAAAGAGAGGACATTACAGTCTTTCACATTCTCTGTTGAAGTTCCTTTAGCTGTCAAACCCTACGACCGTAAACTGGAGCTAATCCTTGGACTGTCCTATGGATAGGGTCACTGTGCATAAAATTCTTTATAAACTTAAAATGCAATTGAAATACAAACTATTATTACTGTGACTATGAAGCTATGCAGGAGAGGATCCAAGATCTTAGAGGAAAATTTAAAAGAAAAACAGCTTGAATATGAAGTCAATGGATTAGAATTTTTTTTTAAGTTGTGAAATGCAAACAACTCAGGAGAGCGATCTCAAGACCATCACAATAATAAATGAGCAAAAGTCCTACTACTTAAAGGAAACTGTTTTCCACTATGAAGACTGGGGTAGCCATAGAAATGAGGAAAAGCATTCTTAGGGGGGCAGAGTTGAGGAGATAGAGGCCTTAGCATCTATTTTTCAAACAATAATTTCTCACCAAAAGCAATATAAAAGCAGGATTTGGGTGAAGTGCTAGATGACCCCATTTACAAAATGATTCCTTTCTATCTGATTTTCCTGGCAGATTCCCAAGGAAATATATGCGTGTGAGCAGTGTTGCAAAAGAAAGAGAACAAGGAATAGTTTCACAGCAAGTGGGGCCGGGGAAGATTTCCAAAATGAAGTGGTAATATGACTGTATACCTCCAGTTGCTGCACGTGCCACA
The DNA here is from genome assembly GCA_028658325.1 of Potorous gilbertii. Classification (NCBI taxonomy): domain Eukaryota; kingdom Metazoa; phylum Chordata; class Mammalia; order Diprotodontia; family Potoroidae; genus Potorous; species Potorous gilbertii. The sequence continues at coordinate 123,107,589 of CM053774.1, read as the reverse complement.
TGGGGGATCCAACGATGATGGCAACCAGCCAAACAATGCCTGAAAAATCATCAACTCATTAACAACCACAGTAATAACAACAGCTAGCATTTATTTAGCACTTTAAGGTTATCAAATCATATTCATCAGTTATTTGATAAGTATATTCAAAGATGAGCCATGGAAATAGGTGATATTTGCAGTCATGACTTAACTTTGAACTTCAAAATCTAAACCACTCAAGACTATAAGCTGGTAACTGAAAGTATCTCAGGCTAAAAACATATGGAGAATTCTGACCTTTCATAGACATGCTTCTATCCTTTATCACTGTTGCTTTAAAAATTCAAAGTATTCTAATAGTACATATGCTTTTTTCTCCATTTCAGGGATGAGCATACCCAGCTTTTTAGAAGCTGGTGTTTTCCTTCCGCATTACTCACTCCCTGTAAATTTATTCATAGCAGGATCACAGGATTGAGAGCTGGAAGGTGTCTTCAAGACTCTCACATTCAATCTGATTCACATATGCAGAACCTAAAGCACACAGTGGGGCTGGTCCAAGTCTACACAGGGAATAAATAGTAGAGCTGGGATTTGAACCCACTCACATTTATAGAGCAATTTAAGATTAGCAAGAACTTTCAGTTCAATAATTTTTAAGATACTTACTATGCTCTAGTCACTGATGCCCAGATCTGATGGTATAAAGTCAAAATCAAGCCATCCCTGTCCTCAAGAAGCTTACATTCTCCTAATTCACCACAAAGCTGTGAGGTAAGTAGTGAACCCATTACTAGTTTTACAGGAGAGAAAACTAAAGTGCAAAGAGGAAAGTGATTTTTCCGAAGTCACCCAGCTACTATGTCAGGCATTCATACTTGAACCCAGGACTTTTGTTTTCAAGGTCAGCATACCTTCACACAGCACCTCACTCCCACTTAGCTTATAGCCAGAGACTTATTTAGTCCTATCATGTGGCAAGAAAAGAGAGATATCCAATACCATGTATCACATCAACCATCATTTCAATTCAATTCAATAAGTTTTTTTGGTGTTGGTTTTGGTTTTTTTTATTATCAAGACACTCTACAAAATTCTAGTCAAAAAGCCATGGATTAGAAAGACATTAAGACCAGGAGAACAGAGAGTTATAGAAGGAAGGGACCTTAGAGATCACTTACTTCAATTTCCCATTTTACAGATGAGGAAACTGAGGTCAAGAGAGGTGAAGAGATGAGAAATGTTGAACCTAATATCAGACTACGGATGTGTTAGTTAATTTTGATGAACTATTTATTTTTCCTCTCTTCTTTACTCTTTGTTATAAAGGATGTCTCTTTGACTGGAGATGGAGGAGATGGCTACATTGAGAGCAATAGATGAGGTAAAAACAAAATATTTCAATGCAATTATTTTAATTTTTTTAAATAAATCAATGTTATGTCCAAGTGATTGCAAGTAACAGTTCTGTCAGTAAATTGGCCTAGCATCAGTATAATATTTCTTGAATGCTAAAAGATATTTTGAGGTAATTTGGGGGGAAAGATCAAATGATTAATATTCTGTTAAATGAAGAATAATGTTCATCCAAAATTTTGTATTTTGTCATATTGCCACCTTTGCCTTGTTCAAGATTTTTATAAATGTTGCATCAAATTGTCTTGCATTACAGACATGTCTATGGGGTGGAGCACTGCATCAGTTGAAATATTTCTTTCTCTGGGCTGGAAATGTTTGTTTCAGAACGATAATTTATTATTCTGATGCATTCAAATAACAATGAATTAATAAAAATTGTCTTGGACATACCTAACTCACAGAATACAATATTAATTTTTTTCTTTAAAACATTTATAATATATACATAAAACATTTAAAACATTATAAAACAAAATTTCTTTAAAATTATGCTATTATTGAAATACAAAGTAGCAAAAATCGCATTTCTCCCAAAGAGTTTTGCCTTCTAATGGAGGAAACAACATGTACATATATGAGCACATACAAAACACACAATCATCATCACATCATCATTGCTGGCATTTATGTATTAATCAAAAACTTTCAAAACTGTCTACATATTACCTTATTCAGTCCTCAAAACAACCCTTTAAAGTTAGAGCATTTCCACATTACAAATGAGGAAACTGAGGCTAGAAATTAAATTATTTTCTCAAGGTCACACAGATAGTGCCTGAGGCAAGATTTGAACTTCCTAACTCCAACTTCTTCACTAATATTTGTTGAACCACCTACCTATAGTATGTAAAGATGGAGTTTATATAGATAATATCCAAGTATAATTCACCGTCCTTTATTCTTTTGTAGTCAGTGTTTTTCAGACTATTACACAAGTCAACTAAACGCTAGCTTTTGGTAGCTGAATTAGAATATTGTATTAAAGTTCAGAAAAGCTCCAGTGCGAGACAGGACAAGAAGCACATATATATATATATAAGCACATATATATATATATATATATCTTATCTTGTGTTTACATGTTTTTCATTTCTGATGATCTTAGGATCAAGGTACTTAGGATATCCAACCTCATACAGGCAGCTAGTGGTACAGTTGCAATGGGTAGAGCACTGGCCCTGGAGTCAGCAAGACCTGAATTCAAATCCAGGAGCAGACACTTACTAACTTTGGGTTCCTGTGTAAGTTTTTTGTCTGTTTTCTCACCCTTAAAATTATGACAATAACTGCACCTATATACACCTATATAGCACCCAATATACACCTTGTGTAGGGTTGTTGTGAGCATCAAATGAAAGTATATTTGTAAACAGTGCATGGCACATCCTAGGTGCTGTATAAATATTAATTCTCTCCCCTCACCTGTTAAACTCACAAAGTTGCCTCCACAACTCCCTCCCCTCTTTGGTAAGTCACTCAATTACCAATAAAGGACTGCTTTATGATTTCAAAGAATGAAACTTTCAGTGCTCATGTAACCTTAAAACTTCTAAATGAGTTCCCTGGGATGACCCTTATGAGTGTTCCTTCCCAATCACAACTTCCAATTCAGCCCCAGATTCACTGTGAGCCACCATGAAGTATCTGAGGCAATCAATATGAATCTTATCCATTCTCACTCTTTTCGAGTTGTGCAGAGAAACTAGCATTTCAATGATTTCCCTTGATATAACTTTTCTGCCTTTTATTATGTTAATAGCATGCAAGCTTTCTGTTGAATATTTGAACCAACTTTCATTTTGCTATGTGATTTCCTTGTAACCATATAGGGAATCAGAAATTTTCCACATCTTTCTTCATATCCAGAGAGAATGTCATGCATGATACAGAACTCGAGATATTCAAAAATGCATACCATGAGGGGAAAACTGGCTTATCTAATTTAATCCAAATATGATTATTTGCATGAAATGTATATCCATTAAGTGTTATGAACAACTTACATTTCTCTCTCCATTCTATAACTCTACATTTTGTGAATGAGGAAATTGAGACTATTTGTGCTGAATATTATTAGAAATATATTGGATTTTTCTTTGAAATTGTACTGATACAATCATATATATACATATCGTTTTATCACTCACAAAATTATATGTGTATTATGTATTATGCCTCTGTTTTTCCATTAATGTTGAATTTTGTGTTTTGTTCTTTGAATTTCTTTGACTTTTTATATCACCTTGATCTTTCGGTTTTTGCTTTCAGTAATCAATTATAGATATCAAGGTTTTCAGACATTCTTTTGTTTTCCATATTTCATGTGTTGTCATTAATTGGGCAATATGAATTTCAAGCATTCTACAGGTACTGCTGTGAAGAAAATTCCCTTTCTATTAAATCAAAAATGTTATATAATTGTCTCATTTCTATCCTATACCTGACTCCACTGGACCAGTCCAAGTCAGGCTGGCCCAGAATCCCTCGTGTTACTCACCAAAACTAAATCATGATAGTCAATAAACTGACTGGTTGAAGTAAGGGAAGGTTTATGTAGACAAAGCAGAGCCTTTTTTGATCAGATGATTAGATGTAACAGCCAGGCCCTCTACGGCTATAGCTTTTCTTGTTGAGTTATTGTAGTCATGTTTGGTTATGATACCATTTGAGGTTTTCTTGGATAAGACACTGGAATGTTTTTCCTTCTCCAGCTCATTTTACAGATGAGGAAACTGAGGTAAACAGGGTTAAGTGACTTGCCCAGGGTCACAGAACTAATAAGATCCAGATTTGAACTCATGTCTTCCTAGCTCTAGGCCTAGTACTCTATCCACTGCACCACCTGGCTGCCCTGTGGTCACAGCACTTCTAGTCAATTTAGTGGTGAGTCCTCTGAAGAGACAGTGAAGGGCTCCCTCACTAATCCAAGAGGATTAGTGTAATGCAGGGGTGGGAAACCTGAGGGTCAAGGCCCTATGTGGCCCTTTAGGTCCTCTAATGCAGACTTTTGACTGAATGCAAACTTCACACAGCAAATCCCTCTAATAAAAGGAGGTGTTCTGTGAAGTCTGGATTCAGTCAAAGGGCCACATGTGAAGAACTAGAGGGTCACAGGTTCTCTACTCCTGTTTGGCTACTTAAGGAGACTGAGATGAAACATAAATATATCATCATCAAGTTATATCTTGCTGGGTATCTCATGCATGCTAAATAGGTTATGTAGTCTCCACCATTTCCTTGCATAATCTACATAAATCATCACATCTGGGATCTAGGCTAACCCTACTATAATTTCTTATCACAACCTCCCTGACACTGTATTATCACCATACATCCCTTCACTTAGCCTTTCTTTTCATTCTCCTTTCTCAACATAGCATTGATTGAGTTCCTATGGATGATGCTGTAGTGCCAATGCCATATTCACAGAGCCTATGCTGATGCAATTCTGAATCCTGAAATACAACAGATTCTCCACATGGAATACAGAACCGAAACATCTATTCAGACACCAGAAAGTCAAATCCATCATAGTAACAAAGAAAGCTATACACACTAGCAATGCAGAGGTAACACATCCCCAAGCCTTCCCTTTGTTAGGCTTCCCACAAACCAGTGCCCTTAAGCAAATCACAGACAGACTCCCTTAAACAAAATGCCCTTCTCTCACAAGTCAATTGCCTGCTTGCCTGCATCTTTCAGCTGACTGCTCTCTAACTTCCTCTCAGCTCTGCTCTAGCTCCACCTCTTCCTGTTCCACCCCTTCTGCTCCATCCCTTTCTCTTCCACTCATTCAGCAAACTCCTGCCACAACAGGTTCCATGTGACTCAAACTTCCATGTGACCCAGGCAGGTCACATGGACCTATTAATGAAGAGGAAAGATTTTCCCATTTAAATTACGATTACAGTTGCCCAAGCAGTGTCTTTAGATTCTATTTTTGGCTCTTAGTTATTTTCACAGGGAAGCCCTTTGAGGCTAACATTTGACAAATCCAATGTCATGTATCTATTATCTACATTTATTTCTTAATGAAGCAATAATGTCTGCTTATTGCAAAAGCATTTATATGCCTTTCTTTTAAACTATTTTGCCTCAGATAAACTGAGACCTGGGAAAGACCTAATTTTAAAAAGCCAAGGCCATCCACTGTATTCTGGGCCACTGTCAGTCATTTTGAAATTTGTCTTGCCACTAGACTCTGATGACTCTGGAGGAGAGAGTGAGGCTGATCACTTTGTACAGTTTTGCCCCAATTAAATCCAATTCTCTTGCAAGTCAAGACATCATACTCATGATATCATTGGCCCTTTCTGAGAAAGAAGGATCATCAACAATACCTACAACCTTTGTATCATCTTTGAGACTGTCATTTCTCGTTCTCCTTTTTGTCATGGAAGTGTTAATCTAGTCTTTAACTAGACAATAAGATCCATGCTTAGTTAAACTTCTATGTGTTACTTTCTAAATGTTTATAGTTCATTTCATAATTCAGAGTGTGCTTTGCTTTGTATCCTTTACACTGGTGATGCATAGATATTAATCACTTCAAGTATTTTCTTCCCATTAGCTTTTGTCTCAGAACACTAACATGTCACAGTGCATACAGCCGCTACTTGCACTTGATATAGTAACACTTTCTATTGCTTTGCTTGGAAGAAGTTGATGAACTTGTACATATTACCTTCACTCAGTGGTTCAAAGTTACCTCTGTATTGAAGCTTGAAGACTTCAGTCTCCAACCTTTTGGATGTATGTTCAGGATGTTATACTTATTGAGTCTGCATAACTTTTGGATAATATTGGAGAAAGGTTGCAAAAGAAGAAAGAGTTATTTCATTTGTTCCCTCTATTCTCCCCAATTGAGCCCAATAACTTGATGCCATCTACATTCATCAAGTGGTTAATAAGATGTCTTAGTTTCACTCCTTGAATATGGAAGCCATACTTAGTTCTATTTAAGAGAATAATGAGAATCATGTAGCTTTAAACTGTCTTCCTGAAAAATAGCACATAGATCCCCTATGGCAGAAGAAGATAGCTCATCTGCAAGTAAAGAAAGGGCTGATCTTCTCAATTGATAGGATACTATGCCTGTGTGTGAAGACCAAAATTAAACAAATCATTGCAGAGAGACATTGCAAACCAGTGTTAGGAAGCTTTTCCAGCAGAGTACCATGTCCTTCCTGGGAATAATTGTGAGAAAATTGGACCTGCAAGGTAAAAGCATCACCATGGATTCAAATAGATATCAGAAAAGATAATTAGATTAATGGAATGCTTCAGCTTGTGGACCAGCTGATGGTTCAGAAGATATCCAGCTTGGACCACATGGCAAACCTGGTCAGCAAATGAAGTGAGAGGACTGGGGTGATGCTGTGGGAAGCATAAAACTGTTTTGTTCAGGGTACTCCTCAGGAGAAGAGGACAAGATTGCTAGCTTTGTAGTACATGCTAACATAAATAAAGAGAGAACCACAGAGGGGAACAGTAAAATCTGGGATGAGACTGGAACAAGGGCATAACGACTGGATACACAGCCCAGAGATTCGATGGCATATAGGTTATACTAAAGGGTAACTAGGTGGCACAGTAAAGAGTACTGGTAAGATTCATCTTTATGAGTTCAAACTCAGTCTCAGACACTTGCTAGCTATGGGAACCTGGACAAGTCATTTCACCCTGCTTGCCTCAGTTTCCTCATCCATACAATGAAGTGGAGAAGGAAATGGCAAACCACTCCAGTATCTTTGCCAAGAAAACTGCAAATAGGCAACAAAGAGTCAGACATGACTAAAGTGACTGAATAATAACACTCTCCAGATCAGCTATTTGGGGGCATCTAAGTGGTGCAATAGATAGAGTACTAGGCTTGGAATCTGGAAGACTCATTTTCATGAGTTCAAATCCAGTCTCAGACACTTTCTATCTGTGCAACCCTGGACAAGTCACTTAACCCTGCTTGCCTCAGTTTCCTCATCTGCAAAATGAGCTGAAGAAGGAAATAGCAAACCACTCTAGTATCTTTATCAAGAAAACTACAAATAATGTCATGAAAAATTGAACAAAGCTGAAACAACTGAAACAACCAAGTTGATATTTGTCTATACCAGCCTCTTCCAGATTCTAAAAACTTAACATAGTAGCCAGGATGGAGTGTGAATGCTGAAAGGGTGCTTGGGATAACTGAACATTACCTAGCTCTAGAGTGTCCTCTTATTTTTGGCCTAAAGAAGCATGAAAAGAGAGATAGATAGTAACAGAATTGAAGACCTTTATAGAAAATCTATAAATTGATTTTGCAATTTTACAACAAAGTGTAATCACAGACAAAATCACTGTATGTGAAAATGGAAAAAAAATGCAAGACAGTTTAGCTGAAGGAGAAATTGGAAAGTGGGGTGAAGTGAAGGTCCATTTTTTTCTAAATTCAAGATTTTTATATTTTAGATATAAAGAGACAATCCATCACTGCAACAAGACAATCAACATGTTACAAAAGAAGCACTACAAGATGATTTAAAAGAAACTACTACATTGAAACAGCAGCTGAAGAATACTGAAGCTCAGCTTGTTTCCCAGAGAGCTCCTGAAAAAAAGATAATATAGCATCCCTTCAAATAAAGAAGACACTGTATATGAAAGAGAATAATTTTGTTTAGGACTGAGGACACACAATTCAGACAAGATGGAAATGGCTGAACCCAGAGTTCATGCCTTTGATGCCTAAAACCTTATCTGCAGAGTTCTTTAAGATAAAAAGAAAAACACAGTTTAGAAATGAGTAGTGTGCCTGTCTTTTCCTTCAATTAGGTGCAGATGTAGAGAAATCAATGGGTCACAAAAATAGAACTCGTAATAGCATAAAGTGGCTGAATTACAATGTTACAGAAATGACTACTCATTCAGTTAGATTTAATTCGTCATTAAATTATGTCAAGTTGCTTTGTACTTTTTATGTACATGCAGTGTGCTATCAATGTATATTGTAACCTTTATTGCTATTGTTGCCACTGTTGTATCTCCTTCCTCCTTATTTGAAGCAGCCCTATTAAATGGCACTTTTCATTATTATATTTATATTGTACATAATGTTATTTGAACTTCATGTACCCCTAAATGATTTTCAGGGAATGAAATTACTTGGCCATGGAGAGAAATTATCACCAAGCTACAATGGCCTCTCCCATACAGATGCCTGTTCTCTATCTTTAAGAGGCAATGGGATTTTGGAATAGGAGTTTAACTGTCATTCTTTAAGGAATCTCTAAGGGGACTAGGATTCTTAAGTGTTCTTCTAAAGGAAAAAATTGTGACAACTGAAGAGAGAATAGAGGAATAAAGGACGAATAGGACTTTTTTCTTGATATACTGAGTTTCACCCCCATATTACAATAAAATGTGAAGATATTTTTTTGGGAAAAGACTTGAACTGGTATCCTGAGAGGACTGAGTGCAGGTCTGTGTTTTACAATTGAGACCTTCATTTGCAGTGATAGCTAAAGGCGACCGTGATTTATCTCATATTGTAAATAATAATGTATGTCTTTGTTTAAGGTTTGTTAGCTTTAAACTTCACCAAGATTTTTGGAACACTGTGTATGTGTGAGTAGACATATACATACACACATTATATATACATGCATACTTACATATACATTATATATATATATATATATGCGTACATATACATAAACAAGCATATGTATATATGAGGAAAGGCAAGGAGGAGAGAGACAGAAAGAGACAAGGAGAAAGAAATGCATATGGAAAAAGTCTCCAGTTTATTAAATAAGTAACATTTAGGTAGGACCTAAATGGTAGGACCTCAGAGCTGAAGTCTAATATTTATTGAGAAAATTGCTGCAATTCTATTAATTAATGTAGAAATATCTCAAAATATGGAATGACAGAGCAAATGAGGTGGACTCGCAGGCAGAAGAAGGGATGATAACTCCATCTAGGCTAAACCTATGCAACCTATGTATTTATAGCAGGTGAATAAATCCTAAGTGTGGAAGGCTTTGAGATCATTAATAAAGGCAATATAAATGTTCCATCAGTAACAAATTTATTAGTAATATGTTAAGAATTTAGTAATATGTTATTATTTTATCAATTCGCTCCATAGCGGCACCTTCCATCTTCATTCTCTGCTGTTCTCTGAGGTTAAGGATGCAAGAAGAATATTAATTCTTCATAGCTTCAGATCTTTGAACTCTTCAGAGAGCAAATAGAAAACCAATATTAAAATAAATACAGCAGGTCTATTTGATTGTCCTCCCTATTGATTTCTCCCTCTGTTTTAGTATTTCTATGACATAAAGTTAACAATCTGTGGAGATTCTTTTATTCCATAGTCCAACATTGTTTGCTTCTTATTTTAAAAATAAAAATCTTAACACCCCTTTCAGGTTGGGGATTAGGAAAATTTGCTTTCTTTGAGTATTAGGAAAATTGACTGGGAAACCTCTCATTACTGAGAGCGGACAAGCGTAACTCTCAAGGAAAGTTACTGAGAAAATTAGATGCATGTTATTGAACCAAGAATCTTCCCTATTTTGTTGTGCTGGACTTTAAAACATCCTTTCAAGTTTCTCATTTATTGCCTGTCCATCATTCTTCCTAGGCAGAACAGAAATAATTGTGGAACAATGAAGTTCATGAAAGAACCCAGCAAAAGATAGGAATGAATGTCATTAGTCTTGAGTCATCTTTCCTGGCACTATTGTTAGGTGTCTAGATCCCAGGTGCCAACAAATGGCTTCTTCGTTGAGTTTCTCCCCAAAGCTTCAATCAGACTTCCTTTCTTTGGCTTTATCTTCTCTCCAACATTTTCCAAAAGCCCTTTTCCCACCCCCCTATACATTTCATTAGAATTTGTTCTGTCCCACATCTTTTCCTTCATGACCTAGACAAATCATGACCACAGTTACTTAATCAAATGAACTTAGTCATTCTAATCTAACAGAGGTAGAGAATAGATTTGTGAATTTATTTATATAGGGGACACCCAAATGAGGAAACTCCCTTTACCAATGCAAGTCAGCATGTTTGCTGTAACTTACAGTCAATGAGCTGCTTAGAATACTGGGGTTAAGTGATTTTCTCTGGGTCACAGAGCCAGCATGTGTCAGATGGAGGAGTTGAATTCAGGTCTTATTGACTCTAAAGGTATCTAATTAGTATGCTACATGCCTCATACACAGCACCTAACAAAATAACCCTTTTAACCTTTCCTGGTGAGAGATCTTAACATAGGCCTTCTACAGTGAATTCCAGGAAGAGTGTGGTATAATGGAGAGAGTGCTGAATTTCATTCAGAATATCTGCATTCCAATTCGAGCCTGGATACCTACAATCTCCAAAGTCCCAGGCAGTCATTGATCACAGTGTGACAGATTTTGAGGCTATAGATCATATGGACCAGTCACTTCATTTTATAGATGAGAAGCCTGAGTTTCAGAGAGGGCAAGTGACCTGCCCAAAGTCACATAGACGAGTAGCCAAGCTGAGATTTGAATTCACATCATCTAACTTAAACTCTAGAGCTCTTCCCAGGGTAAGGACACTGGATTTAAGTCAGAAGACCTCATTTCAAACTACATCTCCAAGATTTAGTAACTACATGGGCCAGAGTAAAACATAAAGAGTCTTCATCAGAGCCTTGATTTCACCATTTGTAAAATACAGATGATGACAAAATTGTTGTGAATCAAGTTCTTTATAAACGTTAGAGCATAACTCAATGTGGCTTGTCATGATGCCATAACTTCAAGACTTTGGTCTACTCTGTGGTGGCACTATTTCCACTGTGGAAAATCCTAAACCCTGAATACATTGGTTTCCATTGGTTGGGGTGGTCAAAAATGTCATACCCTGCCCAACAGATATGAAAGACATTGCTGTGTCAATGCTAGAGGATTTGAAGTGAAGCCAGCTTGGGGAAGACCTACCCAAGACTTGGTTCTGCCTGCACAGTTTTAGGGAACCCATGAACACCTTTCCACTATGATGAGGTGATAGAAGAGAGATTTTCAAAGGATCATTAAAACTATATTAGTGCTGTTATTGGAAGGGAGGTAGAAATTGAGGCAGTAGTGTAGTAAAGTGTATAGAGTTATGAACTTGGAGTCAGGAATATCTGTCCTAGATATTTGCTAGCTATGTGACCCTGCAAGTCATTTATCTTCTCTGAGACTGGATTTCCTCATCTGTAGTAACAGTACCTCCCTCTCAGGATTGTTGTAAGCTTCAAGTGAGATAATGAATGTAAATCTCTTTGCAAATCTTAAGGCACTAACTGTTACTCTCATCATCAGCTACTATTCTAGCTAAGATTGGTGAACTATAGCTTAAATATCAGGGCATGAATATATCACACATTTATATGACACATTAAGATTACCATGATTCCTTCCTTGAATCTTAAAGGAAGCTAGGGAGCAACATCTGTGCTTACCTGGCACCCTAGAGTGGTGCCAGGACAGGTTAGCCTAACAGTTATTCCATATCATTGACTAAGGCCTTCTGACTGAATGTAACACAGTGAAAGAATAGAAAAAGCCAAACATCCTCGTGAGCTTACCCAGCATCGTGAATGCCCTTTTGTTGGTATACTGCCGTTTCATTTTCAAAGGATGCACAATTCCCTGGTGCCTCTCCACAGCAATACAGGCCATAGTCAGAATCTCAGAAACAATTGCAGTAGACTGCACAAATGGCACCATCTTACAAACAAAGGCACCTGTGATGAGGGGGGAAATAGGACATTAAAAATGTCTCATTTAAACAATGTGTGATAAACATGATCAATGAATTTGAGGCTTACCGACATTTATTAGTTTATATTATATAAATATAATTCAGGTTTGGCCCTGGCCTACCTACACTACCAGCCACACAGATGTGGCATTCAACCTGGCACTCACGAACCCCTTTCCCTCCAGGTTGGCTCTCTCATCTCACCTTACCTTTAATACTAGCAAGTCTGAAGTTGCCTGTTTGTTTGTTCCCCACCACAGGGGTCTCTGACTACGTCACTACAATTCCACTTGTTTCTCAGAGTTCTTAGATACTGCTGCTGTGGGAGAAATAAACTCCTATGACTCACTATAGTAACACCTAAGCCCCCACCAGGTTGCTTATTTATATAAAATCAATCAGCATGATACCATTTATATAAAACATTTACTTAATAATGAAACAAACAAAAATAGCCATAACATCTTTACTTAATAAAAGCAAGAGCCCATAATCAAAATTTGAGTCCACACAAACACCTCAATCGTACTTTGCCATCAAGGTTCTCAGTGTCTGTGGGGGACCATGGGCATGCACTTAACAGAAACCCATTCAGGGAGGCTCCTGAATAGGGCACTCAGTGTACCTGGGGCAACTCAGAACTTTGGGTGGTATATCTCGATGTCCGAGGTCTCTTTAGATAACTGTCTGTAAATGAGTGATTTCTCAACTGATAAATGATCAAAGGATATTCATGGGTAATTTTCCAAAGAAGAAATCAAAACTATCAATAATCATATGAAAAATGCTCTATTGATTAAGAAGTTCAGATTAAAACAACTCGGAAATATTGTCTCACACCCGTCAGGTTGGCTGGCATGACACAAAATAAAAATAATGAATGCTGGAAGGGATATGGAAAAATAGGCATGTTAATGCATCGTTGATGGAGTTGTGAAATGATCCAACCATTCTGGAGAACAATTTGGTACTAGGTTCAGAGAGCTATACACTCTGCATACCCTTTGATCTAGCAATACCACTGCTAAGTCTGTATCTCAAAAATATCGAAGAACAGGAGGAAAAGACCTACTTGTACAAAAATATTTGTAGCCACTCTTTTTGTAGTGGCAGAGAATTGGAAATAGATGGGATAGATCAATTGGGGAATAGCTGAACAAGCTGTAGTATATGATGGTGATGAGATATTGTTGTGACGGAATTCTATAGAAATTGAAACAATGATCAGGACAGTTTCAGAAAAACCTTGGAAGACTTACCTGAACTGATGCAAAATAAAGTGAGTAGAGAACCAGTATACACAGGAATAGCAATATTGGAACAATGACCGTTTATGAAAGACTTAGATATTCTGGTCAATAGAATGAGTCACTATACTTCAAAAAATTCATGATAAAACATGTTAACAACTTCCAGGAAATCTGTTGAACTCTGAGTGTTGAAGCAAACTTTTTTTAACCCTCTTTATGTTGCTTATTTTTTATTGGGTTTTTTGGCAACATAGTCAATATGTTTTGTATGACTTTGTGTAATTGATATCATCTTGTTCGTTTCTCAAAAGATGGAAGTGGGATGGGAGAGAAAGAATTTGGGACTATTTTTTAAATGAATGTTTAAGATAAATAATTTTCAACTACTGTGTTATCCACTTCTTTGCAACCTGTGCTGTACTCTAACTACTGAAAAGGAGACAAACTTAGTAAGTACACAGTTAGAACCAGCAAGGGACTGAGAAAGTACTTTAGTGACAAGCAGTCCCCTTAAGCCAGATAACTGCCAATCTACTCAGATCTGCACACAGCAACGCATTATGCTTTATCCAATCAGTTCTTAGCAAAATCAAGCTTTTTTTTTCCACACCAAAGCCTGTCTTTCTCTTCTCCTTCTCCCTCTTGGATCAGAGAAGACAGTGGAGAGCAACAAAAGCTTCTGTGAGAATTGATCCCTGTCTTAGGCTGTAGAGATGACTAGAGAGCCATAAACTCCAATGATTCTTCACATGCCAACAGGATTCAGCCTTCTTCCAATGAACTCCTAGCAGTTGCTGTCTTCTGCAAGTTTTTCTCATCACTTTCTGTGCCTTGTTTCCAACTCCTCTTGTCCTTGGCTTCCTTTCCTCCTTTTCTACTCTTTCTCTGCTTTCTTCCTCCTGCAGGTTCTTCCCTAGCTTTTAAGGTATTACCTCAGGGCAGAGAATCCTAATAAAGAATGACCCATCTTTTATGATGTGAAACTGAATAACTCCATCTTTTTGTCAAGTATGGCCCCAATAGTCCTTAAAAACTTTCCTCATTGTTCTCAGGTATATTGTTTACTATTTTCCTCTTATGGTTTTTAAAATTCTGAAACTCCCGCAGAATTATTGTGTGAATTGGTCGTATTTGGGGATATAATAACTTCTGAAGAACAAGGTATAGAGGGAGGGGGATCTGCTCGTATCACAACCAAAACAATGTCCTACAGCAATTACCTTAGTAACTGGTTTACCTTCAAATGGGTCACCTCAGTACATTCATCTGAGGAACAGTTCTCTATTTGATCCTCAGAACAGTCTATGTCTCTCCTCATAGAAGAGGATATGTTTCTTCTCAGATGGATTTTTATGAGGTTTATTTTTCATGCAAAATTCCTTTTCTACCCTTTGAGATGTGAAGTCCCTTACATATATATGAGAAGGCTCTTTGATTTCTCAGCATGAGTAATTTCAAATGTAGGAATTCTTTCTACTTATATGAACATAACCATATCCTGAACAACATAGACTTGTTCAGGGTCACACTGCTAAATGATGTCAAATATGGGGTTTAAATCTTGTCCTTCCTAATTTAATGCTTAGAACTCTACACACTATGCCATGCAGTCTTAGTTTACATTATTACCATAAAATAATAGAGAATGTTTGTTTCATGCATGTTTGCCATGTCATCCCATTTAGATTTTGGATATGTCTAATTTCTTCCTATTTACTTGTTAAGCTTATAAACCATTGATGATTATTCAGCAAAGAAAATTAGAGGACAAGTCAGCAAATGATCAGAAACTATTTGTGTGGAATATACAGTAACAGCAATTGGAGAGAGGGAGGGAAGGGAGAAGTGAACATATGTTGAAGTCTTCAGAGAATTCTTCAAGATGACATTACAGCTAAGCCTTAGCATTAAAATTTTGGTCAATGACATTACTAAGCTACCAATGCCCTATGCTAAAAAAAACTTCTATTTCTCCTTCACCTATAGAGATAATCACTCAGAAGGATATCTCCTCAGAAATGTCTTTCAGATATGTCTCCACCTTGAGATTCATTATCACTATCAGTCCAGGCATCTATATATGGAATAAAACAATACTTTTACTTTCTCTACTCTATCCTGACTCCAATCAATCCTGAATACTGATGGCAGATAATTCCTACAATAATATATTAGCAATAAAAGTGTGCAGTAGTAGGGTGCGAAGTTATTCAAATATTCTATTTTTGTCTCTCACTCCACTACTGCTAATAAAAATTCTCTTTCTCTTGAATACTACCAAATTGCAATTCTCTTTATCTAATTTGTTAGCTCTGAGCCCCAAGCTAGAGACAATACTTCTGGTAAAATGAATTGATGGATTTATCTCTAGTTCTTCCCTGGAGATACTTCCCCTTCAGTTGTCTCCTCCCAGCTGTGTTTCCAATTAGTACACTTTGAGTAACAAATACTCATTATTAATGTTGTTTATAAAGAAAATGCAATATCTAAAATGAGGAAAGACTAACAGATTTTTCCCTGTGCCCTTAGGGAAAATGTTTCAGATATTCGTGAAGAAGTCTATGACTATAAAGAAGGAAAAGTATTATCAAGTTCACATGGATGATGGGAAGACATTTAAGCACACAGCAACTATCTAAACCCCCAGTCTTCTTTTACTTTATTCCTCTCAACTTATTCTGTGATCCAGTAATACTATCCTTCTTGTTGGTGCTCAGATATGACATTCTCTCTCCAAAATCCATGCCTTATCACTGGCTGTCCCCCATGCCTGAAATATTCTCCCTTCTCATCCTGCTCCCACCTACCTGCTTCCCTGGCTTCCATCAAAACTCATCTAAAATATCGCTTTCTATAAGATGCCCTCCTCCTACCTTACCACCACTACTAGTTTCTTCCCTCATATTTACCTCCCATTTACACTATACTTAAAACATATCATTTGTATATATGTAGTTGTTAATGTGTTGTCTCCTCCACAGCATGCAAGCATCTTAAAGTCAGGGAGAATAATTTTGCTTTTCTCTGTATTTGCAATCCTTAGTACAGTATCTGGCACTTAGTAAGCACTTACTAAACACTTGTGGATGGACTGGTATATAACATGTATCCTAACATTCCTTATACCCAAATACCCAAGGGAGTCTTGCTTCCAAACTCCTGGCTTCTTTTTTGAGGCAGTCCCCTCTCTGCCTGGGTTTCTGCTCTTCCACACCCACAGGGCTTTGTATTGTCTCTCTTTCTTCTTTTATTTCTTTTTTATGTCTATTTATTTTTAGTTTTTGACATTCATTTCCACAAAATTAAGAGTTCCAAATTTTCTCCCCATCTCTCCCCTACCCCCACTCCAAAATACCATGCATTCTGATTACTCCTTCCCCCAATCTGCCCTCCCTTCTATCACACCCCTCCCTTCCCTTATCCGCATTTTCTCTCTTTTCTTGTAGGGCAAAATAGATTTCTGTACAGCATTGCCTGTATTTTTTATTTCCGGGTTGCATGCAAAAACAATTCTCAACCTTTGTTCCTAAAACTTTGAGTTCCAACTTCTCTCCCTTCTTCCCTCCCCATCCATCACCACCGAGAAGGCAAGCAATTCAATATACACTATATATATATGTAGTTTTGCAAAAGACTTCCATATTAGTTATGTTGTGTAAGACTAACTATATTTCCCTCCATCCTATCCTGCTCCCCATTTATTCTATTCTCACTTTTGACCTTGTTCCTCCCCAAAAGTGTTTGCTTCTAATTACTACCTCCTCCCATTTTCCCTTCCTTCTATCATATGCCCCACCCCACTTCTCCTCTTCTCCCCTACTTTCCTGTAGTGTGATAGATTTTCATGCCAAATTGAGTGTGCATGTTATTCCCTCCTTAAGCCAAATGTGATAAGAGTAAGGTTCACTTTTTCCCTCTCACCTCTCACCTTTTCCCCTCCATTGAAAAAGCTTTTTCTTGCCTCTTTCATGACAGATAACCTGCCCCATTCCATTTCTCCCTTTTGCTTCCCAATATATTCCTCTCTTACCCCTTGATTTTATTTTTTTTAGATATCATCCCTTCCTCTTCAACTCACCCTGTGCTCTATAGATAGATAGATAGATAGATAGATAGATAGATAGATAGATAGATAGATGAGTGTGTGTATAATCCCTCTAACTACCCAAATACTGAGAAAAGTTTCAAGGGAGTTACAAATATTATCTTTACATGTAGGAATGTAAGCAGTTCAACTTTAGTAAGTCCCTTATGATTTCTCTTTCCTGTTTGCCTTCTCATGCTTCTCTTGATTCTTGTGTTTGAAAGTTAAATTTTCTATTCAGCTCTGGTTTTTTCAACAAGAGTGCTTGAAAGTCCTCTATTGAAAGACCATTTTGTCCCCTGAAGTATTATACTCAGTTTTGCTGGG
>CM053774.1:123061344-123089263 GCA_028658325.1 Potorous gilbertii | reverse complement strand
AAACAAGAAGGAATGTAAGCAGTTCAACTTTAGTAAGTCCCTTATGATTTCTCTTTCCTGTTTGCCTTCTCATGCTTCTCTTGATTCTTGTGTTTGAAAGTTAAATTTTCTATTCAGCTCTGGTTTTTTCAACAAGAGTGCTTGAAAGTCCTCTATTGAAAGACCATTTTGTCCCCTGAAGTATTATACTCAGTTTTGCTGGGGAGGTGATTCTTGGTTTTAATCCTAGTTCCTTTGACTTCTGGAATATCATATTCCAAGCCCTTCAATCCCTTAATGTAGAAGCTGCTAGATCCTGTGTTACCCTGATTGTATTTCCACAATACCTGAATTTTTTCTTTCTAGATGCTTGCAGTATTTTCTCCTTGACCTGGGAACTCTGGAATTTGGCCACAATATTCCTAGAGTTTCTCTTTTTGGATCTCTTTCAGGAAGTAATCAGTGGATTCTTCAATATTTATTTTATTCTCTGGTTCTAGAATAACAGGGCAGTTTTCCTTAATAATTTCATTAAGGATGATGTCTAGATTCTTTTTTTGATCATGGCTTTCAGGTAGTGTCATAATTTTTAAATCGTCTCTCCTGGGTCTATTTTCCATGTCAGTTGTTTTTTCCAATGAGATATTTCACATTATCTTCTATTTTTTTTCATTCTCTTGGTTTTGTTTTGTAATTTCTTGGTTTCTCATAAAGTCATTAGCTTTCATCTTCTCCACTCCAATTTTTAAAGAACTGTTTTCTTCAGTGAGCTTTTGAACCCCCTTTTCCATTTGTCTAATTTTGCTTTTTATCTTCTCCTCATTGGCTTTTTGGACCACTTTTGCCAATTGAGTTAGCCTATTTTTAAAGCATTTTCTTCAGCATTTTGGGGTCTCCTTTAGCAAGATGTTGACTCACTTTTCATGAATTTCTTGCAACACTCTCATTTTTTCCCAATTTTTCCTCCACCTCTCTTACTTAATTTTCAAAATCCTTTTTGAGCTCTTCCATGGCCTGAGACTATTTCATATTTATTTTGGAGGTTTGGGATGCAGAAACCTTGACTTTTAGCTCTTCCTCTGATGGTATCCAAAAGGAGGGAATAAAACACTTGTTCCCCAAGAAAGTAGCCTTCTATAGTCTTATTTTTCTCCTTTTGGGGGCATTTTCCCAGCCAATTATTTGACTTTTGAGTCCTTTTCCAAGAGGAACATATATGCTGAGATCCTATAAGTTCTCAGTTCCTCCAAGGTGGCACAATCAAGGGAGATAAATTTACTCCTCTCCTGGCCTGTACTCTTGTCTGTGAGTAATCACAAGCACTCCCTTCTGCCCAGGATCTGCAAGTAGAATTCCCTCTCCACAACCACCTTCAGTTACACCACATCAGCACTCTTCCTTCAACCCAGGAGACCCACTCAGAGTTGAAATCCAAATCAGCTCCTTAATTCTCCAAGGGCCTTTAGGCCAAGGGATCCAAAAATGGACACTGCTGCTGTAGTTGCTGCTGCCAGCAGGAATAGACCCCATTCCCTTCTCACTCAGGTAAAAGAGCTTTCTCACTGACCGTTGAAGCTGTCTTTAGAGTTTTTGGGTGGGTGGATCTGGGAACCACAGTTGCTGCTGGGGATTCTGCTCCCTGAACCCTGTTCCAGTCCTGTCTCTGCCACACCACAGCCAAAGCCAGGCTGTACTCTGCTCCATACCTTATGCAATCGACCTTTCTTCAGCCTTTCAGGCTGTGTTACTCTGGAAATCTCTTTCACTCTGTCATTTTGTGGCCTCTGCTGCTCTATTATTTGCTTAGAGTCATTTTTTACAGGTATTTTATGGACTATGGAGGGAAGCTTCTGCAGGTCCGTCCCTCTACTCCTCCATCTTCTGTTTCTCTTTCTAAAGCTCCATATGCATTGTACCCTACACTATGAACTGGATTCTCCTTCACATCCATCTTCTGGACTGATTTTTAAAGGTCAGCTGAGATGTAGTCTGTTTAGATGCTATGGCATTGCTTTTTTATTATTCATTCAAGGGACTCATTTATACCTTGGCAAACCACCACCTGGGGAAGTTGAATTGCTACAGTGAGGTTTAAATCTCATTATCTGATCCCTTTTCTGTGTTAGGTTTGTGAAAGACCTTTACCTAACCCCTACTTAAGAATAGTTGAAGTTACAAAGTGTTTTACATGTCATTTCAAGGGTTCCCATTAGATAGACTTTTTAAATATATTGCAGGGACAAAGAATATGAAATCTGGAAGAGATTCTTAGAAAGCATGCATCCCTCTGATAAATGTAAGAATCCCCTCAAATTGTCCATATGTCTGGGAGTAAACAGCTCTGGTGCTGGAGAGCACATTATGTGACCAGGAAACTTAATGGCCTTTGGATAGATCTTATTCTATCAAATTCAAAGGATTTTTATTAAGTATAGATAAGTGAGAGGCATTTGGGGATACTGACAGAAAAAATAAAATATTCTCTACCTTCAACACCCTACTGAAGGTACAACCTTAATGAATGAACATGGATGTGTTATATATTCACAGATATGCTGTGTGCAAATGCAAAGTGGTTTGAGGAGGGGAGAGAATATAAATGATCCTAATAATTGGTATTTATTACATTAAAGTTGGCCCACATTATCTCATTTAGTACTTACAGTCACTCTGTATTTTATTCTGGGGGCAAAGGTGAGACTGAGAATTTGTGAGAAGATGAATATGGTTATTTCTGTGTTTTAGGGAGTTTATTTTAGCAGCCATATGGAAAATATATTAGATAAGGCAACCACTGGAATAAGGAGACCTGTGAACGTTCAGGTAAAAGATAATGGGGGCCTGAACGATGGTGGGGGCTGAGTGGAGAGAAGGGGATATCATGGCAAAGACAGAGTAAACTGGCAAGACTTGATAATGATAACTCTGAGATTGCTAACCTGTGTAACTAAGACAAAAAGAGGGAAGTCTGGATCTGCTGTCCCCGACCCAGTCCACTCTCCCCTGGCACATCTGCCTGCCCACCTTCTCCATCTCCTCCGAGAGGCTGCTGTTCCGGCCTCTGCCCCCTCGGCCTTGGTCTCTGCTGCCCAGACCCAAACCCCAACCCCCGGTCCGCCCAACTTGGACAGCTCAGCAAGCACCAGATCTTCATTAGGTTCTGCTGGGAGGACCCAGACCTTCAGCACACGGGCGAGCAGCCGTTCCTCCGTGACAGGCTGAAGTGAATGGGTGGTAAAATCCCATGTGTTCCATATAAAGCGAAATCAGAAGAAAAAGTCAAAGAGAAAAGGACTGGAAAAAAACACACAGAAATCTCCTAAATTAGAAGAGCTCGAGAGTGAGGAAAGTGATGTCGAGATTGATAATGAAGGAGTATTGGAAGCGGATGCAGACTCCTCTCAGGAAATGGGATATGAAACTGCCCAGATAACGAATGAGATGATGGACCAGTCGGCCACTGACGCCCTCACTAGTGCTGACCTTCAATGACCCACAGAGGCCATCTTTCTATGGCCATTTTCTATGCTAAGAGAGCCATAACTGCTTAAAACTGCACAAGCCCAATGCTACTATCAGGGACTGTGACCCACCGATGGAAATAAACCTGGACTCCGCACAGTCCAGCTGACGGGGAAAGCGGCAGACGCCTCGGACACTGGGAAGAACCTATCAGGGCTTGCAGACAGGACTGTGATGAAGATGACAGTGCAGTTCTGGAGTCCAGCCGAGGGTCCAGAAGATTACCGAGCATCAGAGAAAACATGAAAGAAAAGGAGGCTAGCAAAGATCAAAGAAAGGGTGAAGAAGTCTCACAGGGAATGTGAGGTGCCCAAAGGGAGAAAGAAGCATGGCCAAGTTTGGGAGCCCAGTCTGGATTTTTTCCAGGTTTCCGTGGAGGTATGCCTAGGAGCTCTAGAGGCGTTCTGGGCATAGGAGGGGCCATACATGGCATGAGAGGGGCAATGCCTAGCATGGGAGGGGCCGTGTCTGGCATGAGAGGAATGCTGGGGCTCAATGAGATTCTTCGTGACATGGTAGTGTTTGCAGGACCCAGAGGTGATGGTGACTTTCCAGGATGTGTCACAGAATTCCGCAAACCTGTCCAAATATCAGAGCAACTTAGGTGTTGAATCTCAACAGCAAATTGTGAGCCAAATTTGGAGGTCAAGCACAAAGGTCCTTTTAACAAATAAAGTCCTTGCTGATGGAAAAAACAGCCCAGATCACTTAATGGACCTCGCAATAATTTAAGCCAAATGTACCTCTGACCTGGTGAAGAAAACTGGGGCGCTTGGAAGATCATCTACCTCCCCATCCCTTCCTCTGCCCCAAATGCAACAGGACCATTTTTCAGTGATTGGTTGGCTATTAGTCAGTCAGGTAATGTTGTCTTACTCTGAATCATAAGCTACAGAAACACAAAAGCCTCTTCCAAAACTTTTAAATTACTTAAAAGAGAAAAGAAAGATAGTCATTAATTTATTTTTCTTTACTAATCATTTTGGCTTTCACTTGGGCTTGATTAGATTTCAGGGTGAGGAAAAAGATAATGATATTAAAGATTCTTATCCAATCATAGTGGAAAATTGGTCTAATCAGAGAGAGGTGAACATTCCTTATGGAACTATCTAAAATTTGGAATGGTTTCATGCCTATTGGGGTTTTTTTAAATATTTTTTTTAATTCTATGCACTTTAAAAACACTTCTTTTGATGGCAAAACCAAATGTGGGACCACCAATGATATAGTAAGTACTTGGACAGAGACTGAAACTGCCTGCACTGAAGGCTTATGGCAGTGTTCCCAGGTGTTCTCTCCTATGGCATTGTGGGAAGGAAATATACAATCAAACACTGCCTTGAGACGAGGGCATGTGGGTTGGGAATGCTTCTGTGAGACAGGCTCACTACCTTGTAATCTTGGCTCCTCTTCTGTCATATATCACCATAATAGTTTGTATTTCTTTTTAGGAAAGGAAGAAAGAGGGCCTTTTTATTCTTTGCGGATGTGAATAATCCTTTCCTCAACAACAAGACACAAGGCCCTCTCTGAGATCTCGGTTCAGTTGATTTCCATGGTCTATTTCCCCATTTTATTAGGCTAAAAATAACTTACAGTTAATATTTATGAAGGCCACTCTTCAAAGTATATTTAATTGCGCAAGCATTGCTGAATGCTTGGTTTAATGTAAAATGCAACACCTACTGTTTCTATATATAGGCTAATGCCCTTAGCTTCTCATTTGACCATGAAATTTCATTTTTATTCAGTGAGACCCCAAGGAATTCAAGTGTAACTTATTTTTCTATACTAAAACACAGAGGGAGGAAGTTTCTTGTTTTATCTCATTTACTTTGGAAATATATCTCTTGAAAATTATATTTGCATTAATCTTCCCATTTTGGGGAAGGAGAGAGTGGAGACTGGATTAGTAGATATACAAATATGTAGGTGAAGTTGGCTATAGTAAATCTGAGATTTATAAATAGGTTAGATTTGTGATTCTTTATTGCATTGCAGGATTGTTTATTTTATGATAGATCCCAACAACTGTTTTCTGGCAGGGAACTGTTCTTTTCAGTAGGTGCTAGCTGTTGCTACAGCTGCCACCTCTGCTTTCCTTTCTTCAATTGACTTTTAAGTAACAGTAAGGTTGGTATGACCTAGGAAACAGCTTTGACTCTTCCAACCTGGACAAGGTTTCCCATCTAAAAACATGAAGGGCAGTGTGTTACTTATGTGTTTTCTTTTAAGGATAAGAGTAGCTGGGGCAATAGGATGAACATGGAACAGTCCTGAAATGATAAATCATTGGTTAACTGATGACACTTTGTCCCCCAGGTAACTGGGCAGGATGGAGCATGTGGTGTTGAGGGCAGCACAGTTGATCCAGTGATCAACACCCTTGCTCAAGCAAAGATAGTTAGACTTTCTCAGTCAGTGTACTCTCCCTTATAGCATCCCACTAGAGACCACAGAGTCCTAGCTTTTTCATTTGCTTTACTAATCCTTAATTGCTATATTTAAGCTGTCCAAAAAGTTTGTCACCGTTGAATCTGGATAAGTCATCTTGATCTTGGGAAAACAGCCTATATTCTGAGTGTGCTGGACCTGATTGTTTGCACATATAAAGCTTATTCTCCATTTGTCTAGGAATGCAATGTAATAGCCAAGATGGGCATTTTTTTCTCATACTAACAAACATATGAAAAAGAAAAATGTAAAAGGAGAGGTTTTTTGTGTTGGGTTTTATTTTGGTTTTGCTTAAAAATAAAAGCTATCAAATATTTCTATTCACCTTCACAAATAAAGTGTGGTTTTAAAACAAAAAACACAGAGAAATTTGGAAAAAGGACTTGGTGAAAGAACATAATAAGTCTTATTTTGAATATATTGATGGGATATGCAAGTTGAGATAGCGCAGGAGGGAATCAGATTGGTGGCATGAGAGGAATCACCCCTCTACACTTCTTCAACAAAGATCTAGAGCGGAGGTGGGGAACCTGTGGCCTTGAGCCCATATGTGGCCTTCTAGGTCCTTGGCTATGGCCTTTTGACTGTGTCTAAGTTTTACAGAACAAATCTTTATTTTAAGGGGATTTGTTCTGTGAAGTTTGGATTCAATCAAAGGACTTCACTTGAGGACTTAGAGAGCCACATATAGCCTTGAGGCCACAGGTTCCCAGCTCCTGATATAGAATGAACTATATCAAATACTAAATGGGAAAGCCAAGAAAACGTCATTATTCCAATGTAGTCATCAAGACTTCTAGACAACTGTACTAGAATCATTTATTCACACCAAGGTGGCTCAGTAAAATGGAGAAATATGTGGACACTGAGGTGAGGACTGGCAAGGAGCCAATGTGGCAGCTTCAGTAGCAGTAGAGAGCATTCCAGTACCCAGAGACCATAGAATCTGAGACAAAGTCCCAGAAAGAGATTTTAATGGAGTCCTGAGCAAGCACTAGGTACAGGAATGGATACTAACTGGAAGCTCTGTTGTCCACCACTCAGTGCCAAATCACAGATATAGGGCCAAGAGAAGTGGTCACAAGCTTGGACCCTAACTGTGCATGGGACACAGAATGAGTTCTGAAATCAAATTGCAACTGTGTGGCTCCAATCTCAAGGAAAAAAGCAGAGTGTTTCATAACAAAGTGGAATTACGCTGAGCTGAAGTATCCTGTAGTGCCAATAATGGTTGAGTCAAGTAGTAATCTGTTGAAACTCTCCACCACACACAAAGTGATTGACTGAAATCCATGTCAGGAATTTGCAGAACTCATATCAGGAAGGCAGTGAACTTCAAAGAGCATACCACTTTGGGAGAACTGAAATATTGTAGTAAAACTAAGCATCAGAATGACATGAAGAGAGAAGCCCAAGTGAAACATGACTCTTCAGAAATGTATAGAACCCAGAACTAGCATGAAAGTCCAAAGTCAAGTAGTGGGCTGGAAGAATGAGCAAATAAAGAACTGAAATATAAAACTCTATAGTGGTGATGGGGAAGTTCAAGGCACAAATACAAAAGAAGAGAGGGAATCAAAACAATTTACAAGATACAACACAAGTCCAACGAGAATTCCTTGAAGAAGAAAAAAAGGAACTAAAATAATTATTAAAGTCAAATGAGAACTATAAAAAATGGGGAAAGAGGCTAGAGCAAGGCAGAAAGATATGAAAAGAGTTTGGAAAAAAAGACATGAAAATGGTTTGGAAAAAGAGATACAAAAAACTAATTAAAGACCAGTTTACAGTGTCCTTGCCATGATATCCCCTTCTCTCCACTCAGCCCCCACCATCGTTCAGGCCCCCATTATTTTTTACCTGAACGTTCACAGGTCTCCTTATTCCAGTGGTTGCCTTATCTAATATATTTTCCATATAGCTGCTAAACTCTTCTTTGGGTATCTCATTTTGTGAGATAATTTTCTTCATTCTTCCTCTCCATCTTTCCTTCCCCAAATGAATTCCTCTTTCTGATACATTCCGTTATTCTTTTGAGATCATCCAAACACAACAGAATCAAAACCGGACTTTCTTCTCTAATTGAACTCCCTCTATGACATCTGGTGATACACAATTCTGGAGGATTACATGTATCATCTCCCCATATAAAGTACATAAAAAGTTAAATTTATTTAGTTCCTTAAGATTTCTCATTCAGGTTTACCTTTTTAAGCCTCTCTTTACTACTGTATTTGTAGGCAAAATTTCCTAATCAGCTTCAGTTTATTTTTTCAACAAGGAAGGCTTAGAACCCTTCTATTTCATTTAATATTCATTCCCAACCCACCTCCATAGGATTATACTCAGTTTTCTGGATAGATTGTTCTTGGTTGTAAAATCATATTTCAAACTCTCATTTCCATAATAGTGATAACTTCCAAATTTTGTCTTATCCTGATTGCGACTCCTTGGTACTTGAATTAATTCTTTTTGACTGATTGCAGCATTTCCCCCTTGACCTGGGAGTTTTTATTTTGGCATTTTTTGCAGAAAGTGACTGGTGGAGTTTTAAAATTTCTATGTTGTCTTCTGGTTCTAACATATCTGATCAGTTTTCTCTTATGATTTTCAAAAAATATGCTGTGTAAGTATGCAGGGGTTTCAAGTTATTCAATGATTATTAAATTATCTGTCTTTGATTTGTTTTCCAGGTCAGTTATTTTTCCTATGAGATATTTAACATTTTCTTCTATTTTTCCATCTTTTGACTTCATTTTATTATTTCCTGATATCTCATCATGTCATTAATTTCCATTCGGCCCATTTGAAATTCCAAGAAGGTGGAGAGGAAACTCAGAAGTCAAGTAATTGGCTGGGAAAATGCCCAAAGAAGGGAAAATAAAGAAGGTTACTTTCTTGGGGAACAGGTGTCTCCTCCCATCCTATTGGATGAGGAAGAACAGGGCATACTGTCAGAGGAAGTCAAGGCCCCTTCCTCCGGTACCTCCAAAGGGAACTTAAATTGGGCTTAAGCAATAGAAGAACTTGAAAAATAAGTCAGCAGCTTACTAAAGAAGAACCAAAAAATATACTGAGGAAAATACCAGCTTTAAAAAGAGGCTAACTCAACTGGAAAAAGAGGTCCAAAAAGCCCACGAGGAGGAGGAAGTTTTAAAAAGCAGAATTAGCCAAATGGAGGAGAAGGTTCAAAAACTCACTGAACAAAGTTATTTATTGAAAGAGAGAATTGAGTTCAGAGAAACAAATGACTATGAGTTAAACCAAGAAGTTAGCAGACAAAACAAAAAATTTGAAAAAATAGAAGATAATGTGAAACAACTCATTGGAAAAACAACTGACCTGGAAAATAGATTCAGGAGAAATAATTTAAAAATTATTGAACTACCTGAAAGCCATGATCCAAAAAAGAGCCTAGATATCATCTTCCATGAAATTATCAAGGAAAATTGCCCTGATATTATAGAATCAGAGGGCAAAATGTATATTGAAAGAATTAATCACCTCCTGAAGGAAACCTGAACAGAGAAACTCCTAGGAATATTGTGGCCAAATTTCAGAGTTCCCAGATCAAGGAGAAAATGCTGCAAGCAACTAGAAAGAAACAATTTGAGTACTGTGGAAATACAATCAGGATAATACAGGATATGGCAGTTTCAACATTAAGAGATCGAAGGATTTGGAGTGGGATATTTCAGAAGTTAAAGAAACTGGAATTGAAGCCAAGAATCACCTACCCAGCAAATCTGAATATAATACTTCAAGGGAAAAAATGGTCATTCAGGGATATAGTCGAATTTGAAGATTCATGTTGAGGAAAAGACCAGATCTATATTTAAAAATTTGATTTCCAAGGCAAGAATCAAGAGAAGCATGAAAATGTAAACAGAAAAGAAAAATCATAAAAGACTCTCTAAAGCTGAACTGTTTACATTACCACATGGAAAGAAAATATTTTTAATCTTGAATCTTTTCTCAGTATTTGGGTAGTTGGAGAAATTGTACATAAACAACACACATACACATAGATAGAGAGTACAGGGTGTGTAATATCAGAAGAGATGATATCCACACACACACACACACACACACACACACACAAATAAAAATAAAATAAAAATTAAGGGGTAAAGGAGGAAAATTCCAGAAAGAGTGGAATAGGAAAGGCTATAACTCATAAAAGAGATAAGAAAAATCTTATTCAATGGAGAAGAGAAGGGAGAAAGGGAGAGGGGGAAAAAATAATGCTACCCACATGTGGCTGAAGGAGGGAATAACATGTTCACTAAATTTGATATAAAAATTTATATACACCACAGGAAAGTAAGAGAGGAGGTGACAAGTGGAGTGAGGGAAATGTTAGAAGGGAGGGCAAATGGGAGAAGGGAGTCACTAGAAATAAACACTTTTGAGAAGGGACAAGGTCAATTGTGGTGGGGGGAATAAGGGGGAATAGGGTAGGTCAGAGGGCAATATAATTAGTATTACACAACATGATAACTATGGAAGTCTTTTGCAAAACAACGCATATTTAGTCTGTATTGAATTGCTTACCTTCTCAGTAGGGTTGGGAGTGGGGGAGGGAGAGAAGTTGGATTCAAAATATTAGAAACAAATGTTGAGAAATTTTATTGCATATAATCAGGAAATAAGAACCAAAGGATAGGGGCATGGAAATTTATCTTGCCCTGTAAGAAAAGAAAGAAGATGGGGATAGAAAAGGGATGGGGTGTGATGGAGGGGAGGGTACATTGAGGGAAGGAGTAATCAGAATGCAAGATATTAGGAAGTGGCTGGAGGATAGTGATGGGAAGAAAAATTGGACATGTTACAAAGTGAATTAAAAGCAATTAGTATTAAAAACAATAGACTGATTTAATTACTGAGAATCAATGACATCTTTTGCCTTTCTTTGTTACCCCAGTTCATAGTGCCTGGAACATAGTGGATACTTAATGAATTCTTGATGATTGATAAACCAACTAGAGTTCTTGTGCTACAGTTTGGATGACAATTTCTGAAGTCATAATTTCTATGTAGGACAATGTTGATTTTGATGACCTCAGATATCCCTGGCAATTCTATGGTTCTGTAACTCTATGAGAGATAATTGGATGAATTAAATATCCTCCAAGATTCCCCTAAGATTCTGTAACTTCTAAGAGAATTTAAGATCTAGTGGCTGTGTCTTTTCTAAATTCTTAATTCTCTCATGTCCAATTCAGTGTTCTGTAGAAACCAACCCTGTCCTGATTATTGTGGCAGATGGGGAAATCCCACCCCATGATCAAAAAACAAAAAAAATGTACAAAAACATCTGCAAAGATGATTCCACTCACCATCAGCAATGGAAAGTGCACACACTTATAGACAACACAAAAATCAGTAGACTGAAAAACAAACTACTCTTGTTGCAAAAGAACTCAACAGGTATCACATCCAAATAGCAACCCTGAGTGAAACAAGGATGGCAAATGAAAGCCAGCTTACTGAAGTTGGAGCTGGACAGACTTTTTCTACAGTGGCTGCAGTGAAGAGGAGCACTGTGAAGCTGGCATAGGTTTTGCAATCAAAATTAATCTAGTCAGTAAGCTGGTATGCCTGCCAAAAAGAGTGAATGACAGGCTCCTGACAATGTGATTGCCACTCATAGGAAAATGTCATATCACCATCATTAGTGCCTATACTCCCACCATGATGAACCCTGATGAGGTCAAAGAAAAAGTTTATGAAGACCTAGAGAACCTTATCATCAATGTGCCAAAAGAGGACAAGTTTATAATTCTAAGTGACTTTAATGCTAGAGTGGGCTCAGACTACCAGACTTTGCAGGGAGTCCTAGGGAGGAATGGAGTTGGAAACAGCAACAGTAATGGTCATTTACTGCTGAAGATCTCTGCATCATCTGACCTTTTTTTCCCATTTACCTAAATGCAATAAAACTTCATGGATGCACCCTTGCAGCAAACATTGGCATCTAATAGGCTATATAATTGTAAGGAGAAGAGATAGACAAGATGTGAGACTGATGAAGGCAATGTGTGACACAGAGTACTGAACTGATCATAGAGTTATCCTTCCCAAGTTAAATATTTTCATTCATCAAAAGTGTCACCCTCAAGGTAAAATGACTACCTGAAGAATTAACGTCAACAAATTAGAGCTCTTCTGTGAGGGTGAACAGTTTGTTGCTAACTTAGAGGGAAAGTTGACCCTATACACAGTTGGCAAGAGTGGAGCAGAAGAGGATTGGGCAGCTTTCAGAGATTTGGTGTACAACATGGCATCTGCTCATCTGTGTCAGAACACTTGCATACACCAAGTGTTTGATGAAAATGATGGGGAAATTAAGAAGCTGCTAAATGAAAAACAAGAGCTCCATAGGATTTGCCAGCAGTATAGTTCATTCATCTCTAAGAAGGCAGCATTTAACAAACCAAGACCAAAGTGTTGCGAGTGTTGGTGCATGAATTTCTGTTTGCAGATGATTGTGTACTCAATGCAGCCTCTGAAGCTAATATGCACCAAAGTATGGATCAATTCTCTGTTCCCTGTGCTAAGGGAAGGGAAGGGAAGGGAGACACTGGCACAGGACCACTCAGCATGGCATGCCCACATCACACAGGGTCCTGTACTCTATATGCAAAGCAGAATTGAAAGAGTGTGAAGGAAATGTAGAATGGACAAATTTGGAGTATCCACTCCAAATGTTCAGGCAAACTACCTGTGTCCAATCTATGGCAGAGTATTCCAAGCTCATACTGGTCTGATCAGCCGCAGTCAGACACATCGAAACTTGATTTTATCATGGTGATGTCATTTTGGTCCTCTTCAAGAATGAAGGACAACAACCAACCAAGAAAACAGTGATTAATATGTTTGTTTTATGATGCATTAGATTGTCTCTCTAGTCTTACACTACTTCTATTAAAGACCCGAAATGTTAGGCCAGGAGGTGGGAAAGATGGACAGCAGAGGGGAAATTAGTTGACCTCAGGTGTCCTACAATGCTCAGCTGATAACATTCATTTTCTAGAAGTGGTAGATAAATTCTATTCCCTTTTTTGTTCTTTTAAAACTTCAGGGTGGTGATAGAGGATAGAACCCATGGAAGTTAATGCCTGTGGGAGAGTGGAATGTGTAACTTTAAGATCTATTAAATAGTCAGTCACAGACAATATCGAGTAAGAGTGGAGCAGAGTCAAAAAACATTTCAAAACTGAATGGGACCTGAAGCATCATAGGATTCCATAGGATCATACTATAGCATTCTAGAATGTTGAGAGTTGGAAAGGAACATAGAGACCAGTCTGTCAAAGAGTCTGATAAGTTTACAGATGAAGAAGAGATACCAAAAAGGAAATGAATTTTTCTAAGGTCATCACACAAGTAGGAAAAACCAGAGTCAGGACTCTGCCTGCAAATCCAGAGGTTTTCAATTATAACAAAATGAGTTTATACTCAACCATCTCACTTTTCAGATAAAGACATTGAGGCTTGGAGAATGGCTAATTTATTTATTTGACAAACGAAAGGAGAGATAAGAATTAAATGTGATATCTGTTAAATGTTTTGGAAAACTTAAGGCACCTTGTAAATGCTAACTATTAATAGCAGGTTAAGTGCCTTCAGGTGTTCTAAAAGGGCTCCTTACAGTTCATTACAGGAAAAATCTCTTTTCTTTCTCCATGATTTCAGAATCAGAATTGGAATTGCATGTGGGATAGCATGAAGATCATAGGACAAAACTCTACCTAAAAGAGTCACCAGTGAAAGTTTCAATGTTTCCTAAACCTTCTGTGGTTCCCAGCCATGACTGTGGAAATCTCTAAATAGGCACTGAGTTAGTGTTTAAATGCCTAAACTAGGAAAAACTTCATTTTTACACTGCTTTAAATAGAATTTGATTAGCTGTATTAGTTACTTTATCTGAATACACAAAGAATGTATTTTTCCACAAAGTTAATTTAACTTTCTGAAAATTAATACATGTAGATAAAATGCACTGCACATTAGCTTGCAAATGAGATACTGCATTTAGCACTTTCTAATCAGAGAGCCCCACAAACTCCCAATTAGGGAACCATTAGCATAAGACAGGGTAAACATAGCTTATACTTTTTTTAATCTGCTTTCCAAAGCCCAGCTCTTCAACACCAGCAATGAAAATTAACTTATTGGCTACTTGAGTCAACTCAAATTGACTTTATGGGTGAGCTAGGAATAAACCTTCTTCAGTAATGAAACTCTAATGAAGAACAGGCATCTCCCACAAAATGCTCCCATAAAACTGAAGAGAACACACACATGCCCATCACACAAGTCCACTATTCTATTCAAAAGTCTATAAATGGTCCCTGTGAGTGCTCTACACTTAAGAGAAAGGTGGCTAAGTTGATGTTTCACACACCGGTGTTGCACTGGCTGTTTCTCTTGTAACACATCCTCCTCATAGTCTCCTTTTGAAGTATCTGGTTTTCTCCAAGACTCATCTCAGGCAATATATATATGAAATCTTTCTGGATCCATCAAGCTTCTAATGCTCCTCTCCCCAAACTTTTATGTAGATGTAGATGTATAGGTTGTATGTACTTGTATACGTACGTATTGGCCCCTTATGGGCGTGTAAGCTGACTTTTGCCTTTATATTTCCAGTACCTAAAACATAGCAGGGGCTTAGTTTTTTTTGGTTTAATTCATCTTTGCTCTTGACAATAGTCATTTCCCCTGAACAATACCCTCCCCAACTGAATCTTCCCTTATAACAAAGGACAGCAATGAAAAATCAACTAACTGCAATTATTTCTGACATTACATGCCATATTTCCCATCTGTAGCACCTAAATGCTCTATTTAGAGGACGAATGCTTGTACTATCATCAGTTCTCTAGGCCTGAGATTGACTATAATTAACCATGTATTTGACTTCATTTTGGGGTCACATTTGGGTACATTACTGTACTCACTGGGCATATTGTTTTGGATATGCTTACTTCCTACTGTATTACTTCTCAGAGTTCCTCACTTGGTTTTTAAGTCACAATGATATTCATTGCATTAATATACCACAGTTTGTTTTCCTTTAACATGTAACCTGGCCTTGCCCCCACCCAAATATTTATTGCCAGGGAAACAAGGAACCTGTCCAGAGCCTGGCAGATTACCCAGAGTTCCTGAGGTTTTGTGGTCTTTTACTTGACCTTGAACACAATTCAAGTCAAAGGGGCAGCTAAAATGGAAATGCCATTGGGGGCAGTAGGACAAAGGGTAGGATGCATTGTACCCAGGATTACATCATTTGAGCATAAATAAGAATGATGGTCAAGAACGGAAAAGAGTAGAACTAGGTTAGGTACTCAAGATACGGTAATGAATGAATATAGCAATCTACTGTTTGATAAACACAAGGACCCCAGCTTCTGGAATAAGAACTCACTGTCTGACAAAAATTGTTGGGAAAACTGAATAGCAGTGTGGCAGAAACTGGGCATAGATCAATGCCTGACACCACACACAAGAACAAAGTCCAAATAAACAAATTAGGGGAGCAAGAAATAGTATATTTGTCAGATTTATGGAGAATGGAGAAATTTTTGACCAAACAAGAGATAGAGAATATTATGAAGTGTAATGTGGATAATGTAATGTGGATAGTGTATAATGGATATTTTTTATTACATTAAATTGAAAAGATTTGCACAAACAAACTCAACGCAACTAAGTTAGGAGGGAAGCAGAAAACTGGGAAAGAATTTTTGCAGCTAGTGTCTGTGATAAAGGCCTCATTTCTAAACTATATAAAGAACTGGGTCAAATGTACAAGAATACAATCCCCCAATTGATAAATAGTCAAAGGATATGAGCAGGGAGTTTTCAGAGGAAGAAATGAAAGCTGTCTATAGTCATATGAAGAAATGCTGTAAATCACTATTGATTAAAGAGATGCAAATCAAAACAACTCTGAGATACCACAACACACCTATCAGATTGGTTAACATGACACAACAGGAAGATGATAAATGTTGGAGAAGATGTGGGAGAGTTGGAACACTCATTCATTGTTAGTGGAGCTGTGAGCTGATCCAATCATTCTGGAGAGCAATTTGGAACTATTCCCAAAGGGCTACAAAAATGTGCATACCTTTTGGCTCAGCAATATTGCTTCTAGAACTGTATCCCCAAGAGACCATGAAAATGGGAAAGGGTCCCACATGTATGTATAAGAATATTTATAGCAGCTTTCTTTGTGGTGGCCCAAACCTGGAAATCAAGGGGATGCCCATCAATTGGGGAATGCCTGAACAAGTTGTGGTATACGAATGATGAACAGGAAAACTTCAGAGAGACCTGGAAAGATTTATATGGACTGATGCCGAGTGAAAGAAGAACCAGGAGAACTTTGTACACAGCAACAACCACAGTGTGCAAGGAATTTTTCTAGTAGATTTAGTCGTACACAGCAATGCAAGGACCTAAAAAATTCCCAATGCATTTTTGAGGCAAAACGCCTCATCCAGAAAAAGAATTATGGAATTGGATCACAGAACGAAGCAGACAATTTTCTTTTGTATTATGTTTTGGTTTGTCTTCATGATTTCTCCCATTTATTTTAATTCTTCTATGCAACATGACTAAGGTGCAAATGTATTTAATAGGAATGTATGTGTAGAACCTATATAAGATTGCATGCTGTCTTTGGAGGGAGGGGGGAAGAAAGGGGAGGGAAGGGAAAAAATCTAAAACATATGGAAGTGATTGTAGAACACTGAAAACAAATAAAATAATAAATAAAAAAGAATGAAAAAGAGTAGACATTATTGGATTAGAAGCTTAGCACAAATCTGGACTTGAGTTGCTGACCAGGCAAAACTGGGGGATTGGGTAGGGGAGAATAGCACTAATCAAGTCCTGGGTCCAGTAAGAAATGATAGCCCACGTTACCACCCATCTTTCCTATCCCCCATTCACCCGTGAAGAATCCATTTTTTTTCTCCACTGTTTATTAGTCAGTTCATAATTTATTGCCCCTCTTCCATCTACTCCTCATTGGCTACTCGACCAAATGCTCTTACTAGTCAGTTTTAGTTTCCTCAGTTCTATTTTTGTAACAAATCCTCTGAGTCTCATCATCCTCTCCGCCTTCACTTTCTACCTTCCTCCTCCCCTGACCAAGAGTAGGCTGATTCTCAGGCAATTTTTCTGGAATATAAGACTTTTGTTCACCCTCTAGCCAAGACTGAAAGACTATTGGAAAGATTATTCAGTCCCATGAGAATTGAAAATTAGAGAATTGGAGGAGGAGGAGAGACAGAAATGGCTCTAGAGCAATACTCAATAACCAAGAGGATTTGGTTCATTTAGACCAGTGGACTAAAGGCAAAGGTTGGTGCCCTGGATTTGGACTTCTGCTGTGTGACAAAGGAACCTTTCACTATGTTTGCTAGAAACCTGGAAAAGACCTGCAAATATCATTTCTTCAGTTCCCCTCTCCCTTTCACCTACCGATCTGCTACATCATGCAAACCTTTATAATTCACTCTGTTTATGTTTTATCTTTTTAAAATCTTGATTGTCTCATCACATAAATATATGTGGTTGTTCTCAGAGAAGTGCATTTCATTGTGTATAATTTTTAAAACATGTAGTAATATAGACTCATGGAGATGTAACTCCCCAGAGTGAAATCCTGGAAAAATCCTTTTCCCAGCATCGTGGGTTTTTAATAACCTGGAAAAGAAATTGAGTCAACTTTTAATTTAATTTATTTCTTATTTAACAATCCCATAGAGATCATAAATTGAGTCTGATAGCATCTTTTCTTCCTAGATGGAGCTTATATTATAATCTCTGACATTTTGTGAATATTTTAGGTGCTTTTGTCTTCCTCTCTCCAGCTTCAGAAAGGGGAAAGAAAGGGGTATGAAGAGGAAGAGGAGAAAGAAAAGGAGGAGAGGAGAGGAGAGGAGAGGAAAAATCTCCACTCACAGATAGCCAAGGAGGTGGAGGAAAATCTATGAAGTTTTCTACTCTTCCCCCTTTCTGACTGGAAGGGGCAGGGCTGAGAGCAGACTACTGGCCATTCAAGCAGCACCCAGGGGTGACTTCCAAATAAAGAGTTTCATGTACTATACCTTGAGGCATCATAATATAATGGAAACAACACTGGATTTGGAATGAGAAATCTTGGCTTGAACCCCAGTTCTGCCACCTCTGTGGTAACCTCTGTGATCTAGGGCAAGCCATTTAATTTCTTTGGGTCTCAGTTACCTCATGTATAAGATGAGGGCATTGGGTTTCACTGACCTCTCCTCCAGCTCTGGATCCATGATTTTATGACATATAAACTGTTGTTATAAGAAAGTCAATTGCTGTCAACTCCTAGCTGTTTGTATTGGCTGTTAAATGCAGAGGGGATTGTGAGTGGGAGTAAGTCTCAGCCTTGGAGAGAAGAGGAAGAGAAGGAATTGTTTTTATTTTCCTCTTTGACTGAGATGGCAGCCAGCCAATTACAGAGGTGTGCAATTTAATAGTGATATAGGAAAGGCTTTTAGAGTCCTATAATTATTTCCTTTGTGAACCTGGTGAAAACATGGGGACAGACATATTTAAAAAGGGGAGTAAAGAGAAAAACCACACCGTGCAAATCTGAAAGTCCTGCTCTTAACTTAAGGAAACCTTGGAATGACTAGTTTCTTCTCTCTGGATCTAATCCTTTAATCCAAGGAGGAAAAGAGAGATGCTTTGCACTAGCCCTCAGAGCTGGAGAGCTTCAGTTGCAGAGACCACAGACTAGAGAGGCTAAAAGTGGTGGTTGAAAAAAAAAAAGTGTTTGGCCTTGCTCACACTCCCACTGGTGGTCATCCACAGAATCACAGAATTTGAGAGTTGGAAGACAGCTCAAAAGCTGTCTAACTCAACCCATACCCAAAAGGAACCACAGCTATAACAAAACCAACAAGTGATCCTCTAATTGGTACTTGAAATCCTCTACAGAGGGGGAATCTACCATCTCTTGAGGAAGCTCATTCCACTTTGGGACAACTCTAATCATCAGCAACTATTTTGTTTTGTTTTGTACATCAACCCTTAATTTGTCTCCATAAAGTTCATCCATTGCTCCTGTGACTGCCCTCTGAAGTCAAACATTCTGCAATTGATGGGCACCCACTTGGTATATATGAGACCTGTTTTTCAGTCTTTGACTTATTTGAAATACATAGTCAGTAGTAGTATTATTAAGTCAAAGAATATGAATGGACTCACATGATTCCAATTTAATTCTTCAATTTGATTAATTTACAACTACAGCAACAATGCATCAGCATACTTGTTTTCCAATATTCTCTCTAACACTGAAAATTTTTCTCTTTCATCAACTTTTTCACTTTGAAAAGTGTAAATTAAGAATTTGAAGATCTATAGCAAGTTGCATTTATCTCCCATTAGTAATCATTTGGAATATTCTTTCATACAGTTATGATAATCTGTAGTTTATCTTTTGAAATCTATTCAGAATCCTTTGTCAATTTGGGGAATAGCTGTTAGTCATACACATGTGTTTTAATTCCCTATGCATCCTATACATCAAAGACAACCAATTCAAAGATGTTTCCCTCAAGAATCTCTCTACTCATCTACTTGTATTCATTTTGTTCATTCAGCAAGTTTTTTTAATGTTATTTAAAAAATTAACCATGATCACTTCTATCCCTTGCTTGGTTAACAATTTCCCCCATCATAACTGTGAAACATGGCTAATTCTGTTTTTGGCTAAAGTCTCACCTTCTACAGGAAATCTTCCCAAGTCCTCCTTAATCTTAGAGCCTTTCCTCTCACAATTTATTCTGTATAGATTTTGTTTCTTCCTAACTTCCTGTTGCTGCCCCACTAAACTGTGGACTCTGTGAGAGCAAGAGCTGTTTTCTGCCTTTCTTTGTATCCCCAGAGTGTAGTACAATGCCTGGAACATAGTAAGCACTTAATGAATGTTAATCGATGTGATTGACTTCTGTTCTACTCAATTTTCTTAAATTTTCTGATCTTTGCTATTCCAATCATGTATCTATTTGGAGTTAATATGGCATATGTTCCTAGAACCTCAGCTAAACCCAATTTCTGACAAAGTGCTTTTCCATTTTGCCAACAATTTTATTGGAATAGGAAGAAATTGATGACATTTGCCTTATTAAATTCTGGACTTTCTTTTTCAATTGCTTCTAAATCTTGATTTTTCTAGAAATTTCTGCATAAATTCTTCTTAAAGCAGAATGTCAGTTTTTGAAAGGTTATTAACAAAACTGAACCTTGCTTTCATTTTTAAAAAAATTATTCGTTTATATTTTTCAACATTCACTTTTATAAGACTCTAAGTTCTAAATTTTTTCCTCCCTCTCCACCCTCTCCCTATGATGGCAAGTAATCTGATATAGGTTATACATGTACAGTCATATTAAACACATTTTCCCATTAGTCATGTTGTGAAATAAGAATCAGAAAAAAAGGGGAAACCTCTGAGAAAGAAAAAGCAAGAAAAAAGAGAGAGAGAAAATAGTATGCTTCAATCTGCAGTCAGACTCCATAGTTCTTTCTCTGGAAGTGGACAGCATTTTCCATCATGTGTTGTTTTTTTTTTTTTTTTTGAATTGTCTTAGATCATTGCATTGCTAAGAAGAGCTAAGTCTATCAAATTTGGCCATTGCACAGTGTAGCTGTTACTATGTTCTACTGACTTTGCTCACTTCACTTAGCTTCAAAAACTGAATCTTGAAAAACAGTATTCCCACAATCATGTTGATGATAGAATGAGCTAGAAGGGACTTTAGAAACTTTAGAGACAGTTGAAAATCCTCTCTTCCTTCCGTGCGTGTCCCGTCAAGGGAGAATCACAAAATTGCACAATTGAAAAGGATTCCAGCTCCAATTAATAGTTGAACAAAAAACCCCTGTACTGCATGCAAAAAGAAGTCATCCCTCCTTTTCCTGAAAGTCTCCACTTAGAAGACAATAATGTCCCAGAACATCCTATTCCACTTTGGATCACTCTAAATGTTAGGAACATTTTCCCTAGCACAAAGCTTAAATCTTCAGTAATTACTTCTAAGTGTACCTTCTGGGACCAAGTAGAGAAGTCTTTCTTCTTGCCTATTATGTATAGGGACTACACCTATGATTTCATTTGTATATGGAACTACCTGGTAAAGAAATTCTCTCAACTCTTAGAAATCTCTGAAATTTAGAAACTTAGAGACATTAAATGACTTGCCCAGGGTCACGGAGCTAGTACTTGTCAAAGGGAGGACTGAAACTTGGGTTCTCTTGGCTTGAAGATCAACTCTCTTCACTTAAATAAAATTTTATTTTCCCCCAATTCCATATTAAAACAATTTTTTACCTTTAAAAAACATTTGAGCTCTAAATACTAACCTTCTCTCTCTCCTTCCTTCCCCTCCCCCTCCCTGAGACCTTCAGAGATATGATATAGGTTATACATGTGCAATCATGTAAAACATTTTCATATTAGTCATTTTGTACAAGAAGACTCAAACCAAAAATAATAATGAAAGATAGCAAAAAAATAGCATGTTTCAGTCACAACACCGTGATACCTCTCAATACAAAGTAACTTTAATGGGGCCATTGGCTCTCGGAATTGAGGACATCAGGAAAGACCTCGTGTCACTTGACCTGGACCTTGAAGAAAGCTAGGAATTCTGAAAGGAAGAGAAGAGGAGGTAGCACATTCTAGGTACAATGGAGAAACTGTGAGGGGGTGGGGGAGAGACAGACAGACAGAGACAGAGATAGAGAGACAAAGAGATAGAGATAGAGAGAGAAACATGCATTTATCATGCACCGACTATGAATATGCCATACACTGGGTTAGTTACTTAACAAGCAGTATCTCATATTTGAGTTCAATTTTTCTTAACTCCAGGCTCCAGTACTCTACCCATTAGGCCATTTAGCTGTCTTTAAATCTCATGGAGATGGGATATGCGATGTTGCATACAGGGAGCTGCAAGGTGAAGTTTGGTTAGACTATAGAATGCATGAAGAGCAATAGGCAATAAGCCTAGAAAGATCTAACTTGTGAAGGGTTTCAAATGCCAGAGGAGCTAGTACTTTATCCTTGAAATGACAGGGAGCCACAGAGGTCTACAATATTTTTTATTTCTAAATTTGAACATCAGTAAAAGCCACTACTTCAGTAATTTCAAGACCCCATCAAATGTCTTTGTCCACCCATTGTTTCTTATTGGTTTTCATATGATTTGAGTCTGAGCAGAAGAGGGAGGGCATTCCAACACTACTACTGTCACCTTAATCTGACTGCATCAAAAGTCACAGTGTCCTCAGAATGAGGGATGAGAGAGCTACCTTGCCCTGCCCATATGGGCTGTATCTGGACTGTATCTGGGATTCTATGCTCAGTTCTGGGTACCAATTTCTACAAAGGACATTGACAAGCTCAAGGGTACCCAGAGGTGAAAGCGAGAGAGGTATCAGGATTATCAGAAGACTTGGGAACAGTAAATACCATCATTGATTGAAAGGGTTGGGAATATGTGTGGAATCATAGGAAAGACCTAGTGACCATCTTCAAGTGTTTGAAGGGTTATAGAGTGAGAAGTAGCATCCTCTATGCTGGAATGCCCTCCCTCTTCTGCTCAGACTCAAATAATATGAAAAACAATAAGAAACAATGGATGGACAAAGACATTTGATGGGGACTTGGAATGACTGAAGTAGGGTTATAACATTAGCTGTTTTTTTAATTATTTAAACATAATCACTAACAAGTTTAGTGGTTTTTATTGCTGCTCAAAGTTAGAAATCAAAAATATTGTAGAGCTCTGTGGCTCCCTGTCATTTCAAGGATTAAATACTAGCTCCTCTGTCATTTGAAACCCTTCACAAGGGAAGGAATGATGGCTATGGCCTATGGAACACAAGACTTATGGGAGACATGATAGTTCTCTTTAAATATTTGTAAGACTGTTATGAGGATGAGAGATTAAACTCACTCAGCTACTCTAGATGGTAGAATTAGGAACAGTGATTATATATAATTTTGCAGAGAAAGAACTCTGGACTTGATGACAGGAAAAACTTCCTAACAATTAGAGTTGTCCAGAAGAAAAATGAGCAAAGATCTAGAAGTCATAATGGATGAATTGCCCATGAAGAATTCCTCTTAAAGCAGACTTGGGATTTAGTTACATAAAAAAGGAACAGAACATATGGGACTAGGAAGGCATACTTCCATTATGCCCAGTGTGGTGTAGCAAAACCTTACAAGAGCAGAAGCTATTTAAAGTTCTGCAGTTTAAGAGGAAATTTAGATGATCAAAGAACATCCAGTTGATTAAAAATGAGGAGATAAGATTTAAGAAAAGGCCTCTAACAGAGAAGTTTGAATTATTTAAAAAGTCAAATAAAAATTCAATAAAAACTGTCAAGTGTGTTTAGGATCTATATTAGGTGCTGGAAGAGACATAATTAAGGACTACAGTATTTGTACCCTCTTAAAAAAAAGATGTCCAGACTCAAGGAGGCAGGGGAAAGAAGAAAAAAAACAGAGGCAAATGCAATGGTTATGGAAGATCTCATTTATCTATTATAACATTCTGTTCATGAATCCTAACCTTTCATAGGTAATATTCATGTAACCCCAATCAGCTGGGGCCATTGACACTTTCATATGTATTTAAAAAAAAACTGTAACTTTTCTGTTACAGTTGCACAGCACACAGCATAGCACACCCACCACAGTAGAGTGGGAGGGCCCTGGGGAGACCTGAGGTAGCAGCAGGCAGAATTGGCACAGTGGCAACCCAGGGTGAGAGATCAACAGAGCCGAGCAAGTGACAGCCTCTGAGTCCCAGATTTCAGCCACAGCAGGTCCTGAGACTTTCAGCTCACAGATTAAACATCTGTAAGTTACCTACTTGAACTTCCAAGAGCCAGGATGGCTGAGTGATCAGTAAATGCTCTCTGCTCCTCCCTTGATGACCTCAAAAGAACCATAAAATATTTCCCCAGAAAAATTCTGGATCAGTGGTAACAGCAGAAGGGGAAAATAGTCTCATAACACCTGAGGCTAGGAAAATAGGTAAAGGAAATTCCTCCTACTGTGGCAGAGGCAAACCAGAAGGAGAGGGGCCCCAAGGCAGTGGAAATTTACACTAGGACCCAGGCAAGCCTCAGCGCTAGGAGAGGAGCTCTAGGAGGGATGGAAACTCGCACTAGGGCCCAGGCAAGTCTCAGCACTATAAGAGGAGCCCCAGGAAAGGTGAAAACTCGCACTAAGATCCAGGCATGCCTCAGAACTCCAGGGGAAACAGGAAGACAATAGGGTAGCTGGGAATACGAACCCCTGAGCTTGCCTTTGCCTCAGTTCAGCTGAGAAGATCTGCTTTGAGCAGACCACCCACCCCTCCCTTACATTTAACAAGCTAGCCCCAGGGCTGATCAGGGAACCACAAAACAAAAAGATAAAAAGACACTTGCCCTTAGTTTTTTTTCACACCAGTCAGCTCAACATCAAGTTCTGTGCAGCTTCTTCCAGAAAGAACCAGAAGCCACAACACACAATCACTGTCATGAGCAGGAAAAAGCAAAACAAAGGCAAAAAAACATAGAATCTTTCTGTGGAGACAAAGACCAAAGCACAAATACCAAAGAGGTAAGTAGTGAGACTGTACTTCCATCTGAAACTTCAGAAGGGACTATGAACTGCTCACATGCACAAAATGCTCTCCTGGAACAGCTGATGAAGGAAATAGAAGAGAAACTGGCCAATGATTTTAAAAGTATGAAAAAAGAACTTCAGGGAGAGACCAGCTCTTTAAAAAGAACAAATGGAAAAGGAAGTTCAAAAAGTAACTGGAGAAAATAATTCCTTAAAAGGAACAATTGGACAGATGGAAAAGGAGACGCAAAAGTTAACTGAAGAAAACAATTGATAAAAATTATAATTGAGCAAGTAGAAACTAATGACTCTATGAGACAGCAAGAATCAGTCAAACAAATCTAAAGAATGAAAAGATAGAAGAAAATGTAAAATATCTCATTGGAAAAAAAACTGACCTGGAAAATAGATCCAGGAGAGAAAATTTAAGACTTATTGGCCTGCTAGAAAGCCAGGATGAAGAAAAGAGTCTTCACAATATCTTCCAGGAAATCATCAAGGAAAACTGCCCAGAAGTGCTAGATCCAGAGGGCAAAATAGTCATCCAAAGAATCCATTGTTCACCTCCCAAAAGGGATCCCAAACTCAAAACCCCAAGAAATATTGTTGCCAAATTCCAGAACTATCAAGTGAAGGAGAAAATATTACAGGCAGTCAGAAATAAACCATTCAAATATCGAGCTACAGTCAGGATCACACAGGACCTTTCAGCTTCTACATTAAACTTCAAAGGAATTGGAATCTGGTATCCCATAAGGAAAAGGAGTTGAGACCAAAACCAAGGATCAACTACCCAGCAAAGCTCAGTATAACATTTCAGACAAGGAGATGGTCATTCAATCAAGTAAGGGATTTCCAGACCTTCCTAACAAAAACGCCAGAACTTAATAGAAAATTCAATCTTCAAATGCAGTTCTCAAGAGAGGCATAAAAAGGTAAACAAGGAAGGAAAAAAAAACAAAAACAAAAACCTGTTACTCAATTTGGGCAAACTGTTTGCCTCCCTATAAGGGAAGATAATACTTGTTAATCCTGAGAATTGCACATCTATTATGAAATATAAAAGGGATATACATAGAGGGAACTGGTATAAAGTAAATGATATGAGGATAAAAATATGATTTAAGCATGTGAAGGGATTGTATCAGGGGGTGTGAAAAGGAGGAAGCAGAAAATGGTAAACTATATCACAGAAAGATGCACAAAATTATAGCAGAGGGAAAGAGGGGAGGGAGATGAGCATTGTTTGAGAGGTACTCTCATTTGATTTTGTACAAGGAGGGAACAATAAACTTAATTAAGTATATAATTCTAAATAACTCTATAGGCAATAGGAGGGGAAGAGGGAAGAAAGGGGAGGGGCAATAAAGGTAAAGGGGAGTAAAAGGGAGGGCTGCTAAAAGAAGGAAGGGAAGGCTATAGGAGGTGGTGGTGAAAAGTGAAAACTATTGAGGAAGGGAAAGGAGATGGGAGAACTAAAAGCACAAATGGTGGGAAAGAGGATGAAGGGAAAGACACAAATTGTAATCATAACTGTGAATGTGAATGGAATGAACTCTTCCATAAAACGGAGATGGATAGCAGAATGGATTAAAAGCCAT
The DNA here is from genome assembly GCA_028658325.1 of Potorous gilbertii. NCBI lineage: Eukaryota > Metazoa > Chordata > Mammalia > Diprotodontia > Potoroidae > Potorous > Potorous gilbertii. The sequence goes on along the minus strand of CM053774.1, from coordinate 123,063,016 downwards.
AATCCAACAATGTATTGTTTACAAAAAACACATATGAAATGCGAGGATACATACAGGGTGAAGGGAAAAGGTTGGACTAGAATATATTGTGCTTCAGCTGATGTAAGAGAAGAAGGGGTAGCAATCCTAATCTCAGACAAAGCAAAAGCAGAAATAGATCTAATCAAAAGAGATAAGGAAGGAAACTATATCCTGTTAAAAGGCACCATAGGCAATGAAGCAATATCATTACTAAACATGTAAGCTCCAAGTGGTATAGCACCCAAACTCTTAGAGGAGAGGTTGGGGGAGTTGAAGGAAGAAATAGACAGCAAAACTCTACTAGTGGGGGACCTCAACCTCCCCCTCTTTGAACTTGAAAAATCTAACCTCAAAGTTAATAAGAAAGAGGTGAAAGAGGTAAATAAAACTCTGGATAAGGCAGATATGATAGATCTCTGGAGAAAATTGAATGGGAATAGAAAGGAATATACTTTTTCTCAATGGTACATGGCACATATACAAAAAATTGATCATGTGCTAGGACAGAAAACCTCACAATCCAGTGCAGAAAGTCAGAGATAGTCAATGCATCCTTCTCAGATCATAATGCAACAGAAATTTATATGTAGTAAAAGGCCATGGAAAGATAAAACAAAAATCAATTGGAAATTAAATATTCTAATCCTAAAGAAGGAGTGGGTTAAACAACCAATCATAGGAACAATCAACAACTTCATTCAAGAGAATGACAATAGTGAGACAACCTACCATATCTTATGGGATACTGCAAAAGCAGTTCTTAGGAGAAGTTTTATATCTTTGAGTGCCTATAAATAAAATAGAGAAAGAGGAGATCAATGACTTGGGCATGCAGCTGAAAAAGCTAGAAAAGAACAAATTGAAAATCCCCAAGTAAATACCAAATTAGAAATACTGAAAACCAAAGGAGAGATTAATAAAATTGAAATTAAGAAAACTATTGAGTTAATAAATAAGACCAATAGTTAGTTTTATGAAAAAACTAATAAAATTGATAAACTTCTGGTCAATTTGATTTTAAAAAAGGAAAGAAGAAAATCAAATTACTAATATCAAAAATGAAAAGGGTGAACTCACCTCTAATGAGGAGGAAATTAAAACAATAATTAGGAATTACTTTGTTCAACTTTCTGCCCATAAATTCGACAATCTAAATGAGATGAACGGGTATTTTAAAAAATACAAATTGCCCAGATTAACAGAAGAGGACGGTGAATAGTTAAACAACCCTAATTTAGAAAAAGAAATTGAACAAGCCATCAATGAACTCCCTAGGAAAACATCTCCAGGCCCAGGTGGATTTACAAGTGAATTCTATCAAACATTTAAAGAACAGTTAATTCCAATCCTATATAGACTATTTTTGAAAATTGGGGAAGAAGGAGTCCTCCCAAATTCTTTCTATGATACAAATATGGTTTTAATACCTAAACCAGGAAGAGACAAAACAGAAAGAAAATTATAGACAAATTTCTCTAATGAATATAGATGCAAAAATTTTAAATAAGATTTTAGCAAAACAAATACAGCATCTTATCACAAGAATAATACATTATGATCAGGTAGGATTCATATGAGGAATGCAGGGCTGGTTCAATATTAGGAAAACTATTAGCATTATCAATCATATCAACAACAAAACTGACAGAAA
>CM053774.1:123037918-123060844 GCA_028658325.1 Potorous gilbertii | reverse complement strand
TCAGGGAGGCCTGGAAAGACTTATATGATCTGATGCTGAGCGAAAGGAGCAGAACCAGGAACACTTTGTGCACAGCAACGACCACAGTGTGCGAGAGTTTTTTCTGGTAGACTTGGAACTTTGTAATAACACAAGAACTTACTGGAAATGCTTGTTTTTATTCCATAAACTAAAATTAAAAGAAAAAATTTACTATCTAGGACTTATCGGAAAAGAGTACTGCATTTAGAATTCAGATGACCTGGGTTAAAATCCCGTCTCAGAAAATGATTAGCTATATGACCCTGGGCAAGTCCTTTAAACTTTATGTGCCTCAGTTTCCTTAACTGTAAAAGGAGGGAGTTAAACTCCTTGGCCTCTAAGATCTAAATCTAGATCAAAATTCAGATCTAAATATATGATTCTGTGATTATAAGTTGGTTGGGATGATTAGTGTTTTGTTTTGAATTATTCATTTAGCAGGGAAAGAAAAAAGTTCCCAGTTGAGGGAAATCATCGATATGGGGGTGGGGTGGGGTTGGAACTCTGTTTGTGGGGCTGAGGTCTCCATCTAGATTGAATTTCCGCCTTTGGACAAGTCCCTTTTCCAATCTGTGCCTCAGTTTTTTCACCACTAAAATAAGATAGTTGAGTGGCAGACACTGAACTCAAGCAAAGGCAGAGGACTTCTACAATCAGAGTGAGAGTGAATTGACGTGAAGTGGGCAATCCAAGCGGGCTGGGCTTGAAGGTGGAGGAGTTGCTGGAGCGTCGTGCGTTCTGATTGGACGGCGGCCAAGATTAAAGTCCTCTCCCGCCCTCCCTCCCCACCCCCCCAGATTTTGTAGCCCAGAAACAGGTCCTCCAGGTGAGTGATCCCGTGGCTCTCCCGCATCTTCCTTCTCTTGGACATCTGAATTCCTTACGGAGGGGCAAAGTCACCGCCGCCTCCCAGAAGCTGAGAAGGATGTGAAGCTGAATCCGGGTTGGAAGCTCGATCGTGCGGCTTTTTCTCCTCGCCAACTGGATTAAGTTCCGCAGAGCATTTGCCTGATATTCTTTGCAGCTCCTAGACTCTCTCACAGGAAAGAAGTTTTTCTGAGCTTGAAAATTCTCTTGTCCTTGAGTCCCTCCGAACTGGTTCTCTCTCTCTCTCTCTCTCTCTCTCTCTCTCTCTTTCTCTTCCTGTTCGGGAGCATCCCCTTTCCTTTTCTCTATTTTCCCCAATCTTCTGCGGTGCAATGAAAAGAGTTGGATTTGGAGAATCCTGACTCTGGTCGTTTCGTCAGACAAATCACTTGACTTCTCTGCACCTCAGTTTCCCTATAAAGAGTTGAACTAGATGGACTTTGAAGTCCCTTTCGGCTCTGATTATAAGATAGGATTCTAGATGAAGATCTACCTGCGCCGTCCTCTTGCTCCCTCATTAGGGTGAACAAGAGAGCAGGACCAGAGAGTAGGAGCCGAGCCGGAACCATGCGCTGTGGGTCAGGCTCCGGTTGCTAGGAGGGCAGTGGAAACTCTTCCGTTTTGTTTGTTTGTTTGTGGAGTACTTCGGAGCCCCACGGCCTCCGCAGGGGCTTCCCAGATTTTTCCTGGCACACTGGTGCGCCCAAGCGCACGCTCGCAGACACACTTCAGCCCGCTCCTACTTCGCGCGGCTGACCTAAGAGACTGGGACCCTGGACAGCTCCCGAAGTCTAGGCTGCTGGGCCCGGGCTGGAGAACAGACTCTGACTTCCTTAGTCCAGTGTTGTACTCTGCAGTGTGGGCCATGCAGTCCCTCAACATAACCCCGGAGCAGTTAGACCGGCTTCTGCGGGAGCACAACATGAGCCGCGAGCACTTCATCTCCCTGTACGGGCTGCAGCCCCTCGTCTACAGCCCCGAGCTGCCAGGCGCCGCCAAGCTAGCTTTCGTTCTCACCTCCGTGCTCATCTTTGTCTTGGCGCTATTTGGCAATGGCCTGGTGCTCTATGTGGTGACTCGCAGCAAGGCTATGAGGAAGGTCACTAACATCTTCATCGGTTCCCTGGCACTCAGCGACCTACTCGTTACCTTTTTCTGCATCCCGGTCACTATGCTCCAGAACATCTCCAGCGACTGGCTAGGTGGTAAGCGTGACTCTGTGCTTTACTCTTTTCTCCTTTTCTCCTCGCCATCAGAGCCACCACTATACCCTCCTCCTACCTATTGTCTTATTCTTAACCAGGAATTCTCAGATCTTTTCCTTCTCTTTCTCTTTCTTGGGTACTTTTCTGATGTTTTTAGAATTTCATTTTCATCTCCATTTTGGATAGGTTTTCATCCCTATTGGCAGGTTCACCTCCCCATTAATGACAGCGACTCCCGTTTCTTCAACATTTTAAGGCTTGCAAAGTACTTTCTTGTCGATGTTGGGAGGCATGAACGAAGGTTTATTAAACCATTCTTTGGAGGAAGACGTCAGACTGAGAACTGTAGCGATTCATTCTAGATTACACCTCTACCAGATTACACCTCTGCAGTTGGTAGTCGAATTGAGTCCACTGCACTGGGCTCTCATGCTTCCCCATGCACTAGCTGACAGGGGCTAAGCAAGAACCAGGCAAGAGAAATAAGGCCTGATTACCTCCCTCAGCTTTTTAAGTTGTATCTTAGCCAACTAGTTAGGAATATAGAGCCTAGAATTTGGCAACTACTACTTAGGATAATGGAATTCAGAGATGGTAGATTCTTAATTTCTGGTCCAGCCCTCTCATTTTCTGGTGGAAGAAACTAGGGCCAAGAGGAGTCAAGTGAGTTGCTCAAGGTCAGATAAAATCAGTAAGGGTGAAGGGCCAGGATTTAAACTCAACTCTTTTGACTCCAAATGCAATGTGCTTCCTACTATATCAGGTCACCTCTTACCTTGTATGTTCAAGGTAAAAGCCACCTCGTCTGACTTTTCAGGGACAGGGATAGTGCTAAACAGCAGGGAGATCTTTAATGAGTTAGGGACTCCTGGAAAAGAAGGGAAAAAGAAGGAAAGCTAGTGGGTCTCAGATGGGATGCACAGTTAAGCCGCAGCCTATTCATTTTCAAGTATAAGCACTGACTTTGTTTCTTTGGGGACAACTTCTGTACCTGGAACTGATATAAGGCCAGTGAGTGCTACGCAGGAAATCAGTGTAAATAGACTGCCAATGTATTAATAGGCTTGAGGATGGAAAAGGATAATTGTTTAGTGGAATTTCATTTTAGCCAGTTCTTCAGTAATTGCCCAGAGAGAAGTTGTAAGTTTGGTTCCCAGTTTGGAACCTTTGATTTCTGCCCATACAAATGCTTCACTTCCATTTGACTCCATTTGACAGGTGTCTGTGCCATGTAACAAATGTGCTAAATGCTTTGTTTACTTTCTTTTCTAGGACTGGAAGGTTTTCCAGACCTCATTACTCATTACCCACAGTGAGAGTGCGAACTGAAGCTGCAGGAGTGATTGGCTTTCTGTAGATATTGTGATAGCATTATTCTATGTGGGGTTTGCAACAAGCAATGTTTTCAATTAATACAATGAATGAAAAGAGCCAGGCTGTGAGTCAAACCGCTGAAGCACAACAAGAAATGCCCCTCCTTCAGTCTCCAGAGGTGTTTCTTGTTACACTCAGTGCCTTCCATGGTGCTTGATAGACTTAATGAAAGCTTGCAGAATTGGATTGTAAATCTGCTCTTTGTGTGAGAGTCTTCTGCTTACATATTTAGGGAACCCTAAGTACTTCTGCAAGATTAATTAGGAAAAATCAGATTAAAAAATAAAAGAGAGAAGTATACTCATTATTGCATAGATAGGTGGTCTTAATCCCTGGAAAAATACTAGATTAGACAAAGCAGTGCTTTGTAACCACCTTAGGGAAAGAGTGGTCATTCTGCAAGCCCTCACGGACTCATTGAAAACAAGACATCTCAGACTAACATATTTTTTTTTAATTGGCAAGAAAGAAAGATCAGAGAAATGTCAAATATCTTGTATATGTGGATCTTAGCAAAGTGTTTGACAGTCCTGCCCTTGTGTTTGAGATTAAGAAATGAAGGCTGAATGATGCAACATTTAGGTGAGTTCAGAACTATTTGAATGACCAGACCCAAAGAGCAGAGGTCAGTGGACTGATGCCAAATTGGAAAGAAGTTTGTAGGAGAGTGTACTAGGATTCTGTCTTTAGCTCTGCTTTGTCCAGTACCTTTAATGGATGGAGGCACATTTCCAGATGAAAAGAAGCCAATATATCAGATGATAAAATCTGTAGCTCTCTCATCTGGATACCCTGAAGATCAGAATGCAATGTCACAATAAGTGACATTGCTAGGATTTGAATACAGTTTCTCTAACTCCAAATCCAATGTTTTGGTCATTATACCATGCTGTAATGTGAAATACATGTATTCACAACTATGAGAAGAGGAATGAAACCAGAGCAAAGGTGATGGACTGGTTGGCATAGGTGGATTGTAGGTTAAGAAGAGGATGAAGAATAACTTTGGGAGTATTAGATAGATAGATTAGATAGATTTAGGGACAGGATAGAGAACTATAATCAGGATGGATTTTCAGAGTTCAGGACCAGGGAGATAGGTAGCTCCATAGAATGAAGTGAAAATGAGGGTGCAGGATGAGATGACGTCTGAGATCTCCTCCAGCTCTAAATGTGTATTATTCAACTGTTATATTTGATGGTAACATTTAAGACATGACCATTCTCTGATCTACAAAATTTGCCAAATAAAGAAATGAACTTATTCTGTCATGACTTGTTAATAAAACCATATTTAATTGTAGGGGCAGCCAGGCGGTGCCTTAGTGTGCAGAACACTCAGCCTGGAATCAGGAAGACTCATCTTCCTGAGTTCAAATCTTGCCTCAGTCACTTGCTAGCTGTGTGGCCCTGGGCAAGTCATTTAATGCTGTTTGCCTCAGTTTCCTCATCTGTAAAATGAACTGAAGAAAAAAATAGCAAATCACTTCAGTATCTTTGCTAAGAAAACCTCAAATGGCGTAACAAAGAGTTGACCCAACTGAATAACAACAGCTATTAATTTGTATTGTGATCCCTGTTTCTTGACGGTACTCACAAACCATCCCTTTATTTGTTCCAGTACTTTTCCAAGAATACACTGAAGAGTAAATATTTTCCTCCTTTGTGAAATGAGGGCAACATTTGTCCATCTCTAATCCTGCAGTGCTACTGGCCCATTTCCAATCCTGCAGCATAACTGCCATTCTCCTTAAATAGAAGTATGGAGACTGTCATCATTAAGAGTATATTTGCTATTCAATTTATGAAGTTGAGGTATATTAAGATTGAGGACTTTGGAGTTAAGGAGGTCAATTAAATTCCCAAGTATGAGGGTAGGGATTGGCATGTCAGTAAATCAATCAACAGGCATTTGTTAAGAGCTTACTGTGTGCTGGGGGGTGTGCTACATTCACTATAGTGTAATGAGTGAGATGTAGAATTCCTTAAGAAAGGAGCAAGAATGACTTGGATGTTGGTAGATGAATGAAATAGTGGTTTTGATAGTGTGATGAACCTGGGAGAGATTTCTGATTGATGGTGGCAGAGGAAGGGTCTGCATGTGGTATCCAGGAACAAGAAATATGTCTGCTTCTTCTCTTGGCCCAATATTCGAGAAAGCATAATAGCTAGTAAGAGGGTGGCCAGGAATTTGTGTCTCCTAGGTAGCATGAATTATCATTTCCATAAATAATACATGATATAAAGGGTGTTTGATGGAGTAGCACTGAACTTTTAAAAAGATGATTAGAATAGAATAGAATGAAGGGCACTCTATTAATAGTAGAGGTAGATTGGTTTAGAGAACAAAATGAAATAAAAAGGATATAGATTGTACAGGTATAGATTGAGGTAGATTCAGATAAAATGAAGAAAAAGATATTGGGGGAGGTGAAGAATATTCACCTCAGCAGTGAGAGGCTGAATCACAGAAATGAAGGGGAGTATTTTGTTAGAGTTTGCCAGGCTAGGATTGGGAGGGACTGGAATACCATCTCTGGTGCTCTGTGATGACTAAGGACAGCCCCAGTCTGGGGAAGTGTCATCTGCTTCCAACAACTGCTACTCAAACATTGTGGAACTGGGTGTGTAAGTGGTAGGATATTCTATTTGGGTGCCTCAGTCAATAAATACTTAGTCTTCAGGTCTCAAGGGTCAGACTGAACTCTAACTGGAAAACTACTTCATACTTAAATGGTACCCTGCATGTGGAGCATGCGACTTGATCAAGATTGTTTTGACTAGGAACTCGGTTTTCAGAGGCTGAGTTCCTGGAAGACTGGTCGGTCCTATGGTGCTTTCAATGCTTTTGAGACTGGGGATTTCTGATGGATCTGCTCTGGCTTCCTTATGGTTGGCAGTCCCATTCAGTGTAGCATCTCTGGATCCCTGAGGCTCAGGATCTCTTATGGTAGGCAGCCGGGTGGTGAAGGGGATAGAATGTTGAATCTGGAGTTCAGAAGACCTGAGATTGTATCGTGCCACTTAGTAGTGGTGTGACTCTGGGCAATTCCTCTCACATCTGTTGGCTTTAATTTCTTTAGGTGTTAAGTGGCACCAATAATATGCCCAGTGTCTCAGAGTTATGAGGATCGAATGACATTTTTAAAGTGCTTTGCAAACCTCCCATCACTATGTCAGTGGGAGTTGTTATCATTGTCATCATTCCCTAGATTCAGAGACCCATTTGGCAGTGGCTGATCATGACTGTGGTGTCTGCATCCTCCTTAGTAAAGGTAGTTGAATGGAAAGCAGACATGCCTAGTCCAGGACCCCACTATCTAGACTCACCACTTATACATTCAAGTCCCATTGTTGAGTATGTTGAAGAGGGAATTCATGCCTGAAGAAGCAGTTAGACTAAATGCTTTTGGAAGTTTGTTACAGACCTGAGACTCTTAATCATAGAGTGAGGACAGAAACATCACCTATGTAGCCTTCCTACAGCGTTTTGAGGTAGATGATATCCATTATAGGAATGAGGAAGTTGAGACTGAGAGATGCTGGGTCTCAATCAAGATTGTCACATGTAGCGGATGGCTTGCATCCCTACATGGCTCAGTGATGTGGTGAAGAAGAAAGACACGAGAGGCGGGAGAAGAAAGACCAACTCCACTTTATTGATCTAAGGGTCTGAGTATTTATAGAAAGAAACTGCAAGCAAATCAGTCAGGGTGATTAAATCAGTCTTAAATCAGACTGTGAGCCTAGGGATATCTATTTTACATATCCCTTGTTTTCTGTAATTCTCTTGTTTGTCTCTCGGAGACAGCAACATCTGGGGGGCATGGAGAGCCATTCCGGATGATAATGAGCACAGTCTCAAAGAACAGTTTCCCCAAGTCTATCCTGATCTTGTCAACAATCACAAGTCCAGGAACTCAGCTTCTGGGTAACTCTGAACCACAGGAACGCTCCTCAGAAGTATGGCAGATGTTGGGACCAGAATCCTGGGCTTCCAACGTGCTCTGTCCACTACACTGAATGAAGCCATCATTCAGAGTACATTTGATTTTGGAAAAATCCAAGAATTATTCACCATCAGATATGATGAGTAGTGTGGGTACAAAATGTGAGTGATAAGATTTTTGGTTAAAAAGAAGCTACTGGAATTGCTTTTCTTCCATAACTTGAAATTGAGTTTCATAGGCAATTTCAAAAGGGGGCTCCAAAATTACTCAAGTAATTGCTCTATCACTGGCATGAGCACCACATCTTCTGAAGTGGTTACTTTGAAGAGTATATCCCTCCTGGTATTGTGCCAGGGACATCAGAGCATATTTAGTCTGAGCCTCTCATTTTCTTGATGAGAAAACTGAGGTCTGGAGATATAAAGTTACTTGTCCAATGTAACATAACTAATAAGCTATGAATTGAGTTGAGATCCTCTGAAGTTCTTAGGAGTTCCTTAAGAAGATCTCAAAGTCAATCATTTATAGCCACATAGTTTGCTGGTATTTTTGGCCATCAATAAATTTCTTTTAATAGTTCAGATATTGACACATTTTGTATTGAGATAATTATCAATTAAAAATCAACCAGTTCCCCCATAGTACCTTCTCCTAACAACAACATTAACAGCACTATGTTAAGTAGAACTATCTGATATAGTGATTACGACTGACAGAAGCTGTAATGTTCTGTTCTTTTATTGACCAAATAGAGGTTAGGAGATAATTTCTGTAAAGCATTTTGTAAAATTTAAGGTGGTGTATGAACATGAGTTGTGGTGGCTATTGTAGATAACCTCTTGAAATGTTTTTTTTTTCATTTATTTTTAAAAATCACTGTCATTTCCCAATAAACTCCAACTAGCACCCCCTCGTAACAAAGAAGTATGGGTAAGCAAAACAAGCCAACATAATGGTGTTACCTGAAATCATCTGCCTTAATGTACTTTTGCAGTTCATTGTTAGGAGACGCTAAATTTGGACTGGCGGCTTGTTACTTCAGCTTTGATGTTGGAATGAAATGAGCTGCTCCAAACTCATTGAACCGTTAACAAAAGATTCGCTTGGTCCTAACCTAACAAAGATAGACAGAAGGATAGAGTGATGACTTCATAGATGCACCCCCCTCCCCAACCTCTATTTGGAAACTTGTCTTGTCACAAGGGTTGAGCATGGTTATTCTCCTGCTTTTCAGATATCCACTAAGTCAGAAGAGCTCTATTCCCCATACGTAAGACCTTTTATGCCTTTTGGTGACCAGAAGCCACAATGTAGCTATAGGCCACCAGGATGCTAAGTCAAAGATGTCACAATTTGACTTTTGCCCTATGCCTGAGCCAGTGGAATCAATTTGTCACCAATTTTTCCATTCCTTGGGAACCTTGGGGTCTCATCACATAACCATTGTATCTTTACCTAAGAGGAAGGGAGTGTTTCTTTCTTTTTTTTTAATACTCAGGAACAAAGACTGGTCATGGCATTGATCTGATTTCTAATGACTGTTAGTGTTCTCTTATTTTCTCTGGTTGCGATTGTCATCAGTTTAATCTCTGTATTGACGCAGAGAATGATATAAATTCTCCTGATTCTAATTTCTTAGCTCATGAGTTCTTTCAAGCTTTCTCAAGTTTCCTTGAATTCTTCATATTTGTTTTCTCTCATGGTGCAACCACATTCTATTACATCCACAGAACGCAGTTTGATCAACCACTCTCCAATTGATGGGAATTTGTTTGCAACATTTTGCTACCATAAATGACCTGCTATAGATATTTTGTTTTACATGGGACCATTATTTCTGCATTGATTTCCTTGGTATATAATCACAACAGTGAAGTTTCTAGTTCATTCAATATGATTATTTTAGTGATTTTTCCCCTATTTCATTTTAAATTCCTCTCCACAACAGTTGGACCAGTGCACAGTTTCATCAACATTACACTAGTTTTCATGACTTCTCACAGACACTTCAACCTTGAATATTTTCATCTTTTGCAACTTTTGTCCATTTGATGGATATGAGCTTCTAACAATGGGAATTTCTCTTATAAGTTATTTGGAACTTTTCTCCATGATGGTCAACAATTTCTGTGACTGCCATAATCAGAGAGATTGAAGAATTAGAACGTAGCTATGTTGCACAAACCTAGAGAAGAGAGATTCAAAGAGAAGGTGAGCAACAGTGTCAACTATTGCACAAAGGTCTAGAAAGATGAAAACCAAGAAAGGTAGTTAAGAGATAGTTGGTAACCTTAGAGAGAGTAGTTTCACTTGAAGTATGAAGTTGGAAGGCATCCTGTGGAGGTTTAGAAGAGACTGAGAGGAAAGGAAGTGTAGGCATCTAATGTAGATAGATTTCTCAAGGAGTTTAGATGAGAAGGGTGTTAACATCATGCTTGGCTCAAGCTGGTATCTTGTCCAAGTTTCATGTTGGAATGAAATGAGGCACTTGTAGTTCACTCAGCAGTTGACAAAAGTAGGTTTGCTTAGGCATAGCATAGAGAAAATAATGAACAAGAAGTAGTGCTTAACTAGAGTAGATGTGGGTCCTCTTCACCTCCTTTTGGAAATGTATCTGATTAATAGGGCCAGATTCCTGTGATCTTGGAAAATCTGCTGAGTATGAAGGACCATGATTTCATGTTGGGGGGACTTTTTAAAGCCCTTAAATGATCAGAAAGCCACATTAATATGACCTGATACTCCCAGGAAGCTCTATCAAAGGAGGTATAGTATTAGCCTTAGTGTCCTGGGCCAATCAAGTATGCAGGACAAGCATGTCTCCTTTCCATGAAAAACTAGTTTAATCCATGTGGAGGAGGGGAGGAACTCTGGTAGCTAGAGGTCTAATCACAAAGTGGAAAACAGATATAGGCTGATTAGGGAACCTATACCCAAGTGAGTATATATTGTGTTGTTAAGGATGAGGAAAGTATGAGCATGTTTGTAGGAAGTAAGGAAGTGGCCAGTAAATAGGGAAATTTGGAATATTAGAGAGAGAATGAGGATGATAGTGAGGGTCATACACCAGAAAAGATGACAGAGGAGAGGATCAAAAGTACATATAAAGGGACTGGAATTTTATCTAGTATTCGAGGAAAAAAAATCCCTCCAAAGCCACCAATTTCATTATTTTAGGGGCATGGGTATTGTTTGTTAAAAAGAATTTTAATTTTATATAATACAATTATCTTTTTGATAATCTCTTTTGTTTCTTATCTAGCTATGGATTTTCCCTCTAATAATAGCTGTGAAATAGAGAACTTTTTAATCTCCTCTTTAATAAACTTATAAATCTGCAACTTATTTTTGTATATGGGGCAGGATACTGGTCTAAGCCAATATTCTGTCAAAGTCTTTTGTGGTCTTCTCACTAATTTTTTTCTTCAGTAGTTTGTGTTTTAGGTTTTTTTGAATAATGGACTACTGTGTTCCTTGACTTCTGCACCTTTTAAACTAGTAAATTTCACTGATTTTTGTGTGTACACACACCCATGTATGTGTACATATATATACATATATATATGTATATATATATAGCTATACTTCATAAGCCTTGATAATCACTGCTTTATCATGTAATTTGAGTTCTATTAATTGTATGTCCTTTTCATTTCTATTTTTCTTATATCCTTTGAAATGCTTGAAATTTTATTTTTCAAAATTAATTTTATAACCTCTTGGTAGTTTTATTTGTATAACTCTGAATCCATAGGTCAATTTATGTAATTCAACACATTCACCATTTTAAAAATTCCATTCTAAGTTCTTGTAACTTGCTAAGTCTTAGGCCTACAAAGTCAAAATTAAATATTCCTGACCTTACAGAGTTTGCATTCTATTGCAGTGTAAAAATGTATATGTAGATAAGTAGAAATTCACGTAAAACAAAGGAAATAACAAGTTTACTAGTGAGGAAAGTTCATTAACAATTGGGTGCATCAGAAAAGGCTTCCTAGGGAAGGTAACACCTGAGCATTACATTGTAATTTTTATTCTATTGGCAGGATCGATCCATGGACACTGACTATCTCTCCAATTATTTAGGTCTCCTCTTGTTTCTGTAAAGACCATTTTAAAATTGTATTCAAGTAAGTCTCTTGTGTGTCTTGGTACTTTCTATTTTTAGGCAGTACCTATGATCTCATCAGTGTGGGATTTTGTCACTGAAAATACTGACACTATCGCTAATTAGTTGCTGAGCTGTAATTTATAATCTATAGTATAGTCTATAGTGTCTTAGGGCCCTGAGAATTCAGGAAACTCCCTTGGTAACACAGATAGTATGTATCATAAGTCTGCCTAACTCCAAGAACAGTCCTTTATCTAATATGTTATGGTTTTCTTTCTTTATAAGGTGCCAAACTAATTAATTAAGTTAATCAACAGTAACTGCCAAATGTTTTATACATTTTGTGGTTATTTTAAATGGAAGTTTCTTTTCTGTCTTTTCAAGTTTTGCAATATGCAGAAATGCTTTTGTGATTTTTAAATGCATTTTGTGGTTATTAAAAATGAGAGCTCTCTTTCTATTATCTCCTACTTTTGTAATATACAGAAATGCTTTTTTGATTCTTTGTGACTTTTGTGTTTTTATCTTGTTTTGCTACTTTAATGTGGTATTCATCATCTTGATTAGTCCCTTCAAGTTGTATTTTCTAAGTATACTGTCGAATGTAAATAAGGATAATTTGACCTCTTCTGAATGAATGTTCTATTCCCTTATTTTCTTGCTCTTTTTTTTTTAAAAAAAAACTGAAGAATTAGCATTTGTAGTGTTATGCCAAGTAACAGTGGGGAAAGGGGGCTTTCTAGAGTCACACCACAAGCGTTTGTTAAATGCTTACCGTGTGGCAGACGTTGAATTAAATATCGGAACACAAAACAAGATAGAAATCCTTCCTGCCCTCGAGGACCTCTCATTCTAAAGAGGCAGAAAATATGCAAATAATCATACACCCAGAAGAGATACACAGCATGAATAGGAGGCAGTCTCAGAAGGCAGGCTTTGGCCATGGTATTGGAAGAGGAGGGGCTGAGAAAGGCCTCTTGCAAAAAGTGGGGTTTCAGTTTCATCTTAAGAGACAAAGAAGGCAGAGGTGAGGAGGGAGAACATTCCAGACATGGGACAGAGCCAGGGGAAAAAGTGTGGAGATGGGAAATGGAGTGCTGTGTATGAGGAATGTCACCTAATGACAAGTTACAGTGTAGCTGTATCTTGAATGTGTGGAGGGGAATAAGGTGTAAGACAACTGAAAACACAGGAACGGGCCAGATTAGGAAGGGATTTAAATCCTAAACAGATGAGTTTATATTTTATCCTGTAGGAAATAGTTACCCATCAGAGTTTAGAGAGTAGGGTGAGGTGACATGGTTGGATTTGTGCCTTAGGAAAATCACTTTGGAAGGTGGGTGGATGTTGGATTGCTGTGGAATAAGATTTTAGACATGAAGGCAAGTTGGAAGGCTATTGTGTGAATGGAGAGATAGGGATATATATGAGGGATATTGTGAAAGGAGTAATGAGAAGATTTGATAATACTTTGGATTTGTGTAGTGAGTGGGAATGAGTTAGGACAATATTGTCATAGCAAGTCTGACTGATTGGGGTAATGAATATTGGACAGTAATAGAAAACTCAGGAAGAGAGGAATGCTTGCAAAGAAAAGTAATCAGTTCTTTCCACATATGTTAAATTTGAAATCCTACAGAACATCTAATTTAAGATGTCAAGAAAGCACAGAAATGGAGCTCTGAAAAGAGAGTAGGGCTAGATGTACAGAATTGAGACTCATCTCTATAAAGATAAGAATTCAGCCCATTGAACATGCATACATACATACATACATACATACACATGTATCTTGTGTATATAAAATATATAAATACATTCATATGTATGGGTGAAAAGAGAAGAGTGTCAAGAACAGAGCCTGGAGTCTGTTAATGGACACAGTTAATGGACATAGATGAAAATCCAGCAAAGGAGCCTGAGAAGCAGTGGTCAAATAGGTAGGGAGAAGAACCAGGAGAGAGCAGCATCATGAAAATATATAGAGGAGATATTATTCAGGAGGAGATGGTGTTTGACAGTGTTAGGGGCTGCAGCAGTCAAGACTATTATTCTTGACAATTAAATTATTGGTAACTTTGGGTAGAGCAGTTTCAGTTGAATTATGGTTTTGGAAGCAGGAACCTTTTGTACCCCTAGGTCTATTCTTTCCCATTTATTGTTTCTTGTATGAAGATGGCTGGTATGTCCTCTATCGTTTGGGGATCTTTTTTTTGCTTTTCTTTATTTTGTAGAGACCATTCCAGATTTCTTTGCTATTACCCTTATTTGCCTCATAGCATTATGTTACAGTACTATTTTCTTTCACTGTATAAACTCCTAGCCTATCAAAACTGGAAGAGATGTTAGAAACCATGTATTCCAAGGTTTCTTTTTACAGGAAAGGAAACCAAGGCCAACAGAGTGGAAACAATTTGCATATCTTGGCATATCTGTATATTTTTTCATGATGACCTAGCTCTATCCTGTAGTAGATCTCTCAAATAATGGACACCCCAGTTTGAAGGTACTCTGTGGGTCTCTAAAACAATAGCATGCTAGCATTCCTTCACCCTCAATGAATTTGTCTTTAGCAACCAAAAGATACAATCAACTCAAAGCAAAGGGATTCTAATGAAAAAATAGCAACAAATTACTCCTCTAATAAACTTGTGGCACAAGTGCCCACATCAGTGAAAGTAGTGATAATGTATGGAGAAGCAGCACATGCCTTAAAAACTGCAGAGCCTCTGATGTCTTCGGGTGATGTCATTCCACTGTTCTCGCCAAGCACTTTCTCTCCTCATCCCTGCATAATGCCGATCAGCTGGACATTGCACCATTGCTCCACTGAATGTATTATCTTCTTCAGCTTCTACTCTGTGGGAGGCTCCTTTGCCAGATGCCTGTCTCTGTGGTTTTTCTTTGACTCCAACTTTTGATTCTGCTGGCTTCTTCTCTCTCATTAGAAAAATGGACTCCACCATGATTTTGTTTTAGCTTAAAGCCAATAGGCCTTTTCTTGCCATGAATCTTTAGAAAAGGAATAAATCCTTTTCTTGGATGGCTACAGTCTTGGCTACAACTCACATCCTCAACCAGAGATTCTCACATCAGGAACACAAGCTTGTTAGAAAAAAGACTAGGATCCAGTCTACCTAGTTAATGTCCTCAGATTTAATCTTTTCTTTTGGATTTTCCCTTGCTTTAGTCTGTGTACTTGTGTACCTTTGCGGGAGACCTCACTCTAGCTAGGTCTTTCTAGTCTTCCCTATACATGACTTGTTTTTATATAGTTGTTTGCATGTTGTTTCCCTCATTACAATAGGAGCTCTTTGAGGGCAGGGATTATCTTTTACCTTTGTGTTCCCTGTGCTTAGTACAGTTCCCAGCACAAGGTAGCTGCTTAATCAATGCTTATTGACTGACTGGACTCTTTGCCTCTATTTCCTTCTCATTTCTTTGGTCCTCTTCTCTGCAACTTTTCCCCAGACTTATTGAGATGAATACTTTTCCAGTGTTTCCATGAATAAAGGGATTCATGGACTCAAGCATTCAATGAGCTTCCTTTCCTGAGACAGCATTAAGCATATATTTCATTTCTGTTAATGTAACTCTAGGTGGTTCTGTGGATAGTGTGGTGAACCTGCAGTGTGACTCTGGGCAAGTTATTTAACCTCTTTCTGTCTAGTTTCCTTATCTACACTTACCTCCAAAGGTATTATGTGTTATGAGGATCAAGCCAGATAACATTTGCAAAGTGTTTCATATAAACCTTAAATGTCCAGATAGACATCTCTGCAAATACAGACATGTTCTGAGGCTTCATCCCAGCATAGAGGTACCCTGAATTTTTAAAGTGACACTGGTGCGATCTGCTACAGGAAGCCTTTCCCTTCCTCTCTTAATTCTAGCATTTTCCCTCTTTTAAGTATTTCCCATCTATCCTGTATATAACTTGTTTGTACATATTAGTTCATTTTTTCCCTACTAGCTTGTGAGCTCCTTGAAAGTAGGCAGTGTTTTTTTCCCTTTATTTCATCAGCATAGTATGTGGCACATAGTTGGTGCTTAATACATGATTACTGACTGACTGATGGATTGGCACACTTTACACACCAATAGAATATAGGTAGTGTCAGGTTCTACCAAACTAGAAATGTTTCAAGTATGGCTCCCATAATGCATCATAGGACTGTAGATTCAAAACTAAAACTACACTTAGAAGTCATTAGTTATATCTTTACTTAAAAATAAGAAAATTGAGGCTCAGAGAGGTGAAGCAACTCATGACAAAGTGATTAGAACTTGGGTCTTTTGATTCTCAACCTGTTCTCTTTCCTTGGCATCGTGCTGTTTCCTCTGTGTGCTGGATCGGCCATCTGCCTAGTGAAGTCTGGAGATGGACAGTCATAGAAATTTAGAGAAAATGCCCATTTAGACATTGAGGTGATGCATCTGGCAGGGGTATAGGGAGAAAGAGGGCAGCAGTAAAATCTTAGTTTCATGAGGGAATGTGTCAGGAAAGCACCTGCTGATTGAATCTCACCTGAAATAAAGGAATTACTGCAAAATTCCATTTGTAAGAATATGAACAGATATTTGCCCTCTAAGAATCTCATTTTCCCTTTATAGATCAAAGGAATCAAGAGACCAAATTCAATAGCCTTGAACTTTATTTGAGGAAACGAATCTATTACTTCTAAAAATTCAGATTTTATTCCTCTCTGTAGCCTTTAATATTACTTTTAATATTTTAATAAATTAATAGTTAATAAATATTAAATATTTACTATAAATATAATATTTAAAATATTATAATTTTAATAAATTAAAATTTAAATATTTTAATATTTACACATACTCAATTTGGATCCAAAGGGTATTAATTGTTATCAAATCAGGCAAACATGGAAGGCTGCCTGAGGACTCAGTGGTGTCCTGGTCCAAGGAAGTAACAAATGTGTTAGGGGCCTGGTTACTGCAGCAACTGTCTCTATGACACGAAATCCAGATGTGACTGGTAATGGTGGCCTCTTTCCCTCTTCTTCATTTGAATGATGGAGAGAACAAATGGGGTTCTCACTTGAAGGCATGCATGTTGATGAACGGGAGCTGGTAGCTGATGGAAAATGAAGGGGAAAACACAAGAGTAAGCAGCAGTGAGGAGAAGAGAGGAAGTAGGGTCAATCAAGGAAGTAAGGGTAGTACTGAGAGTTTTGCTTTTAGCTCACCCTAAGGGGGAAATGGCATTGAAAATGTTGGAGAGCCCTAGGGATTTGTTATCCCTTTGCCCAAGGAACCATGGGGACCGTCAGAGAAAGAGCTGGAGGGAAAGAAAAAGCTGCCTCCTCCCCATTTTCCTTCAGTTAGCAGTGATCAGAGGGTGATTCCAGATCCTGAGGGGGTCCTCACCAGAGGGCCATGAGCCATTGCACATAGTTAAATCATGAGGTTATATCTTGATGTAGTTCTTCAGTAGCTTTGGCAGCAGAAACAACCCTTTGATTTCTTTGGGAGGGTACTCTGATTCAGGAAGATGCCTACTTAACTATGTTTGGCAATTTCACTTTGTGTAAATGAAGTTTTCTCTATATCAGGGATAAATGGTAACTGGGGATTTACACATATTTTTGGAACCAATAGTTGCACTTTACAACTTTCTTTTATTTCTTTGAAAATTAATCTTACCTTTGTAACCATGAATTACATGCTCACAAGTGAGTCAGTCAATTAACATTTATTAATCACCTACTATGTGACAACCACTGTGCAAAGTGCTGGGAATATAAATTTAGGCAAAAGACAAACCTTGCCCCCAAGAAGCTCATAAAGAGGGATGATGACATGAAGACTACTACCCAGAAAGCAAGCTCCATGCAAGAGAAGTTGGAAATAATATATGGAGGGAAGGACTAGAATCAGGGAGCGATAACTAGGAAGTCAGGCTAGTATCCTGGCAGGACCTACACATGTACTTTCCCAGATTCACTGGACAGAGGCTAGGAGTCAATGTCCTTGAAGAATCACCCCATGTAATCGATTGCTTCATTTCTTGAAAGTCTCTAACATGTTAGTGGAGAAGGTGTTACTCTGTTAATGAATGGAGCACCTTGGTGGCATGATATGCTAATCCAATATGTGTATATGTGTGTGTGCATGTGTGTGTGTGTGTGTGTGTGTGTGTGTGTGTGTGAGAGAGAGAGAGAGAGAGAGAGAGAGGGAGAGAAAGACAGAGAGAGATAGAGAGGGAGAAAGAGACAGAGAGAGACACACACAGAGACAGAGACAGGGACACAGAAAGAGAAAGAAGAGGGAAAGAGAGATGAGAGAGAAAGAGGACAGAGAGAGACAGTGAGAAAGGAGAGAGATGGAGACAGAGACAGAAAAACACAAGGGCAGAGAGAGGAGAGAGAGAGAGACAGAGGGAGAGATAGAGATTGGGACAGAAAGAGAGAGAGACACATAGAGACAGAGAGACAGGATGAGAGAGAGATAGTGAGAGGGAGGAGAGAGAGGGAGGGAGACAGATAGATAGAGGGAGAGAGAGAGAGAGAGAGAGAGAGAGAGAGAGAGAGAGAGAGAGAGAGAGAGAGCAATTCTCTCCTCTGATGGAGAGATATTTCATCTAAGGATTATAGTAATAGCTAGAATTTAAAGGCAGAAACAAACTCCACTAGCGTCATGTCTCATATCAACCAGAATCAGAAGCATGACTTGTTTCCCTATGCATCTATCCCAAGGAACACAAGTTCCCTTGGTGTGAGCACTTTGT
Source organism: Potorous gilbertii (assembly GCA_028658325.1). Lineage (NCBI taxonomy): Eukaryota > Metazoa > Chordata > Mammalia > Diprotodontia > Potoroidae > Potorous > Potorous gilbertii. Next base: position 123,042,562 of record CM053774.1, on the reverse strand, counting down.
TTGTGCACCAGTCACACATTTCACCTTAGTGCCTCCCCATGTGTGTTTCCATGTGTGCCTCTCTGTATAAATTACCTGAAATGTGTTCACACTTCCCAATGATTGGTGTGTATGTATGTGTGTGCATGCACATACCTGTAAGAAAATGAACCCAAAGTTTGTGGGGGGAAATATTCTATTGTATCCTCATTCATTAAATGTCTTTGCTTTAAACTAATTATGTTCTCTAGTTGACTAATAAATGTAAACACATTGATGGGTGCTTGTGAGCTATTGTTTTTGAATAGATATGAATGGGCAGAGTTCTTTCAATCTGGGGTAGCTTGTCTGAAGGGATCCATATGTGAGTGGGGGCAGAACTGCCTGTAGGTGTCATACATGTTTTATGAATAGCAGTAGTAGAGATGAGGGACTGTTGGTAGTTCACCTGTGTTTCCACTGACAGAACTTCTGTACAAATGTAGGTAAAGCATAGGAAACTACAGACAAAAAGCAAATAGTCAGGTAGACCAGGAAGATTGCTTATTTCGATTCAAAGATTTTGTTACCAGGGTAACAAATCAGACATGTGGTGTTATAACCATTTTACTTAATGCTTTGGAAACAGTATTTCTTTTTTTAAAATTTCTTTTTTTTATTTTTCCCCAATTCCATGTAAAAATGATTTTAATGTTCATTTTTAAAACTTTGTCTTTCAAATTCTCTCCATTTCTCCCCTCTTCCCCTGAGCTCATCGAGAAGGCTAGCGATTGGATATAGATCGTACAAATGTAGCTATGCAAAACATTTCTGTATTAGTCATGTTGTGAAAGAAAGCATAGACAAAAAAACTCAAGAAAAATGAAGTAAAAAAGTATACTTTGATCTGTATTCAGATGCCATTAGTTCTTTCTATGGGGATGGATAGAATTTTTCATTGTAAGTCCTTCAGAGTTGTTTTGGATCATTGTATTGTTGAGAATAGCTAAATCATTCACAGCTGTTCATCTTACAATATTGCTGTTACTTTTTACATACTGCACTTTTCACTTTGCATCAGCTCATGTGAGGCTTTCCTGTTTTTTTCTGAGAGAATCCTGCTCATCATTTCTTATAGTAAAATAGTATCCCATCACAAATACATATCACAATATGTTTAGCCATTTCCAAACTTATGGGCATCCTCTCAATTTCTAATTCCTTACCACCAGAAAAGTTACTACAAATATTTTTGTACATATATGCCCTTTTCCTTTTTTAATTTCCTTTTGGATACTGACCTAGCTTTTCTAGCATTTCTAGGTCAAAGGATATGCAGAGTTTTATGATCCTTTGGGCATAGTACCAAATCCTCTACAGAATAGTTGAATCAGTTCACAACTCCACCAAAAGTGCATAAGTCTCTTATTTTCTCTTCTAACATTCACCATCTTCCTTTTCTGTCTTATTAGCCAATCTAATACCTCAGTCAATCTGAGGTATAATGTAGTACCTCAGAATTGTTTTAATTTCCATTTCTCCAATCAATAGTGAATTAGAGTATTTTTCATATGGCTACAGTTAGCTTTGATTACTTGATCTGAAAACCGCTTACATCTTTTGATCATTTATCAGTTGGGGAATGGATCTTTTTTTTTTTATAAATTTGACTCAGTTCTTTATATGTTTGAGAAATGAAACCTTTATCAGAGAAACTTGCTTCAAATTTTTTTTCATAGTTACTGTTGCTAAATGGCATTACCCTCCATCCTTTTTGTTCCCATTAATTCTATTCTCTCTCCTTTCATCCTATCACTTCTCAAAAGTGTTTTCCTTCTGAGTACTCCTTTCCCCAATCTGAGCTCCCTTCTATCACCACTTCTCTTTCATTCCCTTCCCCTCTTACTTTCCTATAGTATAGTATGGATTTCTACACCCAATTAAGTGTGTATGTTATTCCCTCTTTGATCCAATTCTGATAAGAATAAGGTTTACTCACTCACCCCTATTCTCCCCATCTTTCAATAAAAAAGCTATAAAAGTTTTTTATTTCCTCTTTTATGTGAGGTAATTCATACCATTCTATCTCTCTCTTTCCTTTCCTTCCAGTGCATTCCTCTTTCTCATCCCTTAATTTTCTTTTTAGATATCATCCCTTCATATTCAGTTTACACCTACGTCCTCTATGTATATATACTCCTAATTGTCTTAATAATGAGATAGTTAAAAGTAGCATTTTGCCATGTAGGAGTGGAAACAATTTAACTTTAAGTCCCTTATGATTTCCTTTTCCTGTTAACCTTCTTGTGCTTCTCTTGATTCTTGTATTTGAAAGATAAATTTTCTGTTTAACTCTGGTCTTTTCATTAGGAATGCTTGAAAGTAATTTATTTCATTGATTATCCATTTATCCCCTTGAAGGATCATACTCAATTTTTCTAGGTAGATGATTCTTGGTTGTAATCCTAGGTCCTTTGCCCTCTGGAATATAATATTCTAAGCCCTCTGACCCTTTAACGTAGAAGCTGCTAAATCTTGTGTTACCCTGAATATGACTTCATGATAGGTAAATTGTTACTTTCTGGCTACTTGCAATATTTTTTCCTTTACCTGGGAGTTCTGGAATTTGGCTATAATGTTCCTTGGAGATTTCATTTTGGGATCTCTTTCAGCAGGTGATCAGTGGATTCTTTAAATTTTTACTTTACCTTCTGGCTCTAGAATATCAGGGCATTTCCCCCCAAAAAATTTCTTGAAAGATTATGTCTAGACTTTTTTTCCTGATCATGGCTTTTGAGTAGTACAATAATTTTTAAAATTATCTCTTTTTCTGGATCTAGTTACAAGGTCAATTGTTTTTCCAATGAGATATTTCACATTGTCTACTATTTCCCCCCACTCTTTTGGTTTTGTTGTATTGCTTCTTGATTTCTTACAAAGTTACTAGCTTCCATTTGCCCAATTCTAATTTTTAAGGAATTATTTTCTGCAGTGAGCTTTTGTACTTCCTTTTCCATTTTGCTGATTTTACTTTTCAAAGATATTTTTCTTCAGTGAATTTTTGCATCTCTTTTCCATTTGACTAGCTCTACTTTTCAGTGTTAACAAAGAGACCCCTGTAGTGTCCTTCTGACCAGTTGTTTGACTCCCTTATCATCTGTGGGCTGAAATCTCTAGAAGCAGCTGCTGCCATTGTTGATTCAGTCACTCCCAAGGCTGTTCCTGGATCTGGTCTGAGCTGGTGCAGCCAGGCTACATTGGACTTTGCTTTACTTTTTCCTCAGGTACAACAGACCTTTCCAATGGGTTCTACCACTCTAGGAATTGTTTTATGGCATTATTTAAAGATTACTGGAGTGGTTCTGGGGAGAGCTCAAGTAAGTTGCTGCCTTTTCTCCACCATCTTGTCTCTGCCTCCTGGAGATGGTATTTCTATGTGAAAGTGACATCCCTTATATTTCTATAAGAATAGCCACCTACTTTCTCAAATTCATTTCCTCTCTCAAATTGGGAGGAACTCTCTATTCTCAATCCAACATATTTCACAATTGTCAGAGGAGCAGTAGCCAGCTTTTTCATTTTGGTACAACTTGTCCTTACTTTGGAATTTTCAAAATTCGTAATGTTGTTCTGTAGAAATATAAAATCTGAAAAAATGTTCTCAACTACTCAAAGCTAGAAAATAAAACATATTGGAATAATAAACCACACAAAGGAAACAGAACAGCTGAGTATTAGCTCATAGTCCTTCAGCTGAGACATGTGAGACATGGATATCTCCTTAAGATGTATCTCAGTTAAAGTCTCATTCAGCCCTATTTCTAAGATCTGCATCATCTGGCATCAATGACTTTCTCATAATGCCTAGTCATTATGGACATTTTCTTTTATTTTTTATATTAATTTTATTTATTTTTAATGTTATACAATCATACCATAAAACTTAGGTTTTCTCTCCCCACTTACCTCCCACCCCTACCCCCTTCCCTCCCTGATATGGCATACAATTCTACATAGGATCTGCAATACATTCCTATTGAATACATTTTCACTATAGTCATGCTGTGTAGAAAAACTAAAATAACTGGAAGAAATCATATAACAAACCAAAACATTGAAGATGCACAAAAAAATGATCTGCTACATTCTGCGATTGAATTCCATAATTCCTTCTCTGGATGTGGAAGGTATTTTGCTTTAGAAGATCATTGGGAATTTTTTTAAGTCCTTGCATTGCTATGAAGATCCAAGTCTAGCAGAAAAACTCACACACTGTGGTTGTTGCTGTGCACAAAGTTCTCCTGGCTCTGCTCCTTTGGCTCAGCATCAGAGGTCATATAATTCTTTCCAGGCCTCTCTGAATACTTCTTGTTCATCATTTCTTATAGCACTATAGTATTCCATTACATGCATATATCATAATTTGTTCAGTCATTCCCCAATTGATGGGCATCCCCTTGATTTCCAGTTCTTGGCTACCACAAAGAGTGCTGTTATAAATATTTTTGTACATGTGGGACCCTTTCCCATTTTTATGATCTCTTGGGGATACAGTCCTAGAAACAATATTGCTGGGTCAAAGGGTATGCACATTTTTGTAGCCCTTTGGGCATAGTTTCAAATTACTCTCCAGAATGGTTAGATGGGCTCACAGCTCCACCAACAATGAATTAGTGTCCCAACTCT
>CM053774.1:123002809-123037418 GCA_028658325.1 Potorous gilbertii | reverse complement strand
AACCTATACAGAATTGTATGCTGTCATGGGGAGGGAGGGGGGTAATGGGGGAAGGTGTGGGGGTATAAAATCTTAATTTTAAGGAAGTGATTGTAGAACATTTATAAATAAATAAATAAATAAAACAAGCATTTCCATAAGATAGTATAATAAAAAAGATGATTGCACATGAAATCACAAATCTATCATGTACAATTTGCTATTAGATTGAGTCACATAGAAATAACTGATTTGCCTAGGGTTGCACAGTTCCTGCATATTAGAAGGAGATTTCCTTGCTCCAATAACATGATTCTAATCGCCATGATTTCCTTGCCATAAGGAGTTATCGTGAGCACACACACATCATTCGCTAGTAGGAAATTTCTGGTCTGAAACACTGCCAGAAGACTCAGCTATGACTGCGCTTTGATGATTGGCACACACCAATCTTCACAAGGCTGAAAACCTGTCTCAGTAGGATAGTCAGAATTTGTAACCCATAGCAAATTTGAGAGAGCCTAAGTTCATGAACTTGATAAGTTTAAACTGGAGATGAAAGTGAGGAGAGAGTACTTAAGGCAAAATCTTTTTTTAAGACTGTCATCGAGGTAGCTTGGGGAAGAACCTTGCTTGGTAGGACAATGTGACTTTTCCACAACACTGACAGAAGACTCTCAATGAATTCCCACTATATTTTGGAGATTCGAGGGAAGAAAATAACTTTAGGATGCTTTCATAAACTTTTCTAGGAAACTGGCTTTTCCAGATCTGAAATTATATTATAAAGCTACCATTTTCTAAGCCACTGGAATGGATTGGAGTAGGAAGATTTAGGAGCAAAAACATTTGTTGAAGAATGGCTTGATAAATGTAAGAATGCAAACTTCTAGAGTGAATACTTTTTATTTAATAAAACTGTTAGGAAAATGAAAAGGTACTTACTTTGTGGGAAATGAATTTAGACACACAAATACCATAAGAAATTCCAAAGGGATAAATGATGTAAATACAAAGAGTCATATTATTTTTTTTTAAAAAAGAGGAAAATTGAAGGTTATTTCTTTAACAATTGTGGTTAAAGGACTGCTGATACCTGCTGGTCTGTGTTAGGTATTGCTCAAGTCACTATTAAGTATGGACTCTCTTCTGGGTATTACTTCCTTCTACTATCTTCTTACTTCATCTCTTCAGACTATCACTCAGAGTCACTCTAGGTTATAGAGATTAGAATCTCTCATTGTAGTGGGGAGGCTTAGGTCACTGCACCGAGATAAAAAAAACTCAGCAAAGTGATATCCAACCTAAGGTTAGCTCTTTTCTTTAAAATCTACTTTATTTTTAACATATAGAATAAACAAGTATTTCTATAACAGTATAATATAAAAAAATGATTGCACATGAAACTGCAAATCTATTTGTATAACTTGCTATTCCTTTCAAATTATAATAAAATTATCCTGTAAATTTCTTTTTTTTCCCTTTTTTCTTCCCTCTTCCCTCTACCCTAGAGATGGCTACCATTAGATACAAATAGGAAATTATATGTAAAGTTATTCTATACATACTTCTGTTTATCAATTCTTTCTCCAGATACAGATAGCATCTTTCTTCATATGTCCTTTGTAGTTAATTTAGGTATTTATAATGGTAAAAAATGACTTATTCACTCAAAGTTGTTCTTTTGAATTTATTTTATTTTTAATTTTTAAATAAAGTATTTCCATAACATAGTTTTAAAAAAAAAGTTGATATTCATGAAACTGCAAAACCGCACAATTTGTTATTCCTTTTAAATATACAGCAAAATTAATATGTAAATTTTTTTCTTTCCTTTTTGTTCTTCCTTCCATGCCTCCCCCGCACACTAGAGAGGGCCACCATTAGACACAAGTAGGCATGTGTGTGTGTGTGAAATTATTCTCATATTTTCATTTATCAGTTTTTTCTCTAGATGCAGATATTATATTTCATGTACTTTATTTTTAATTGTGTATTTATAAGAGTAAAAATGACTTATTTGATCAATGTTATTCATAAAACGATATTGCTAAAAAGGTTTAAATAAATGAACAAATAAAATAAAAATAAACAATATTGCTGTTGCTGTATACAATGTTCTCTTGGTTTTGCTCACTTCACTCTTCATTATTTCATGCAAGTCTCTCCATGTTTTTCTAAAATCATTGAGCTCACCTTTTCTCTTAGCACAACAGTATTCCATCATAATCATATACCACTTGTTCAGCCATTACTCAATTGATGAGCATCCCTGCAATTTCCAGCTCTTTGCCACCATAAAAGGAGCTGCTATGAACATCCTATTCACATTCAAAATTATAACTACTATTTATAAATTTCCCTCCATCTTAGTTTCACTCACTATTTTCCTTCTCACACTCTATTTTTACCCTATCCTTATTAACTGATTTTCTCCCACTACTCTCCCACTCCTTTTTTTACCCAGCACTCCAAGAGTCCCTTCTCCAACCCTTCCTCCCACCCTCTCAACCTCAAACCACATGCCCCTTCAAAAGCCCCTCCGCCATCTTCTCCCTCACCTGTTAAATCTATATATATATATATATATATATATATATATATATATATATACACCTCTAAAAGACCCTCTACCAGTTTTCTTACCTCTCTACAATTTCAGAAGACTTCTACACCCTTGTAATTGTACATATTGTTTCCTCCTCAACCCAGATGAATGTAAGATTCCAACATTACCAGCCTTTCATCTTCATCTGCTTCCTCTGTGTTACTTCTTCCTCTTACACATCATTTTATGATATAATTGCTCCTTTTCCTATCCAATTTTGTCTTTGTAGAATCACAGGATTGTATACAAGCTCAGTCCCAACATTTCTTACAAATTACCTTAATAACGATAACAGTTTTATGAATACTGATAACATTTTCACACATTTGATAAGTAAACAGTTTGACTTCATGGACTGACTTTTAATTAGTCTTTAATGCTCTTTTTTTCCAGCTTCTGTATCTTAGAGAAAGATTTTTGTTATGAATAACATTCTAATTAAAAATTAAGTACTCATGTGTACTTACAAGATTCTTTCTGGCTTAGTCTGCAAATGAATTTTAATCAAAAAAAAATAAGCAAAGAAGGCCAGGTCAGACCGAGTTCCTGTTGTATTATGCACATCAGTCAACTGCAAAGCTTCATTGTTTTCATGCCCTATTTTGGCTATTGATGAAGCTCAGCTTTCCTGAATAAAAAAATAATTAAAAACTATTACCCTAGTTGAGAAGCAGTAAACAACTATGACTAGACAGTTTTGAAATGAAGAAACACAATGATCTATCAATGACCTTCTTAAAAGGGTGTAAATCTGTTCATGATCAGAGAAATGCAAATTACAGCAATTCGTAGATATCACTTTACTCACACCAAAATGAAAGACGGACAAACCTCAATACTAACTAGTCTATGAAAGAATAAGAACACTAAGCTGTTACTGTTGGAGCTGTCCAATGATTTTGGAAAGCAATGTGGAATTAAAATAAAATTTACAATATTTTGCACAACCTTTAGCCCAGAAATCATACAACTAGCTTTTTTTCCTCCAAAACTAATATAAAGATAGAGATATATAGAGACATAAAGACATCTAAAAATGCATATCTATATATGCCCAACTTATACGCATATGTTGGTAAAAATGTTTATAATCAATTTGACTCATTTACTAAGTGTCTACTAAGTGATACCACTGTGCTAAGTGCTGAAGATACTAAAAGAGGTAGAAGAATGTCCCTGCCCTCAAGGAGCTTATGATTTAATGGAGGAAACAATATGCAAACAAACATACATAGACCAAGTTATATACAAGATAAACAGGAAATAATTAAAAGGGGAAAAGCACTGGAATTGTTGTTGTTGTGTTCATTCTTCATTGCCAAAGAAGACCATGCCATCAGAGAAACGATGACATGACTTGAACTTGACTTTGTTTTGAGTGAGGGATGGCTATGCAAGGTCACAGGCTCACTTCTCTTCCAGAACCATCTGAATCCAGTGATCAGATATTCATCAGGATGACTGGAGATGACCCAAGATACACTGGGAGACCTTGACCCCTTTAGGTCAAGATCTATTTAGGAATTTAGAGTGAGGTAACATCCATTCAGTGAATAGGCCTCTTTAAGAAGTAGCCAGGGGATGACTCCTTTAGTGAGACATAGGAAAAAAATAAACAGCATAAGGCTGGGAGGAAAACAGTAACAGTTACTACTGATAATTACTTTTAAGCCAGGAGGGTCCAGAAGCAAGCCCTTAGGCAGGGATGAAGGGAAGGGAAAGGAAGAGAAGGGATATATGAATAAGGGAATTGCAATTAAGAGGTCTTAAAGGTTTTCAGTAGAAAATGGGATTTTAGTTGGGATGTCAAGCAAGGCTGGGAGGGCAGAGGAAGGAGAGCATTCCAGGTATGAGGAATAGCAAGAGAAAATGCCCTGAGTGGAGAAATGGACTGTGTTGTCCAAGGAGCTGCCAGAATGTGTTACTGGATCAAAAGTATGTGTCAGGCATTAAGGCAAAAGAAGGTTGGAAATGGAGGAGGATACATAATATGAAGAACTTTGGATGCAAAACATGGCATTTTGGATTTGGCCCTGGAGGCAATAAGAAGCTTCTGAAGTTTATTGGGGGAAAGAGGGATATGTTGAGAGATGCTTCAAATGAGAAATTGACTGACTTTGACAACGGCTTAGACATGAGGGTTAAGAAATAGGGAGGACTCTTCTTGGTGCAGAGATAAGATGATATAGCAGAGAAAATGTACAACTGAGCCCTCCCAAAATTCCCCTTCACACTACTTTAACATAAGACCTCAGGTTGAATTCTGGAGTGACAGAATCAACAAAAAGTCAAAGTGAGACATTCTTCCAGTCCAAGACAACACAAGAGATCAGAAGAGAGATCTATAACACAGGGGTGGAGGCAGGCCTGGAGCCTACATAGATGAATTATTACGGAGACTATGTGATAGCAACAGAATCAGCAGCAGCTTTGGGAACTCTCAAGCCAGAATGGTAAGGGGACCTGGCAACTGGTCAGAAAGAGACTACAGAAAGTCCTCCATAACACCGCTGTGCTAAAACTGGACACAGGACCAATGCTGTTTGGCAACTCCATTGCCTATACCCACTTCTGGGTCATAGTTCAAAGGCATAGACAAGCACTTTCAGTCAAGAAAGAGTGGAAGCCCTCAGAGGCAGTATCACTTCCTGTCCCAAAGGACTGGGGACCCTAAGGAACAGTATTGATTGCAATATCAAGGGATCAGTTTCCTTCCTGGGTAAGAACCAGAGTTCAAACCAGAAAAGCAGTGTCCATATCTCTTTCTAGATCACACAACCTTAGAAGAACTAAAAACTTCCAAACCCCCATAATTAGCTTTGAAAACATCAGTGCAAAAAAGGCTGAAGTTTAAGACAATGACCCTTCTCTGCCATATCGGGAACAGAGTCCAACATTAATATAATGTCTCAAATCAGGAAACAGGGCAGAAAATGAGTTAACCAAAAAAGAGAAAAACAGAACCTGACCATAAAAATCTATGTATGGCAACAGGGAAGATCAAGACACAAACTCATAAGAAGATAATGAAGTCAAAGGTACCACAAGCAAAGCACCAAAAGAAAAAAAAATGTGATAGGACACAAACCCAATAAGAATTACTGGAAGAGCTAAAAAATTATTTTTACAATCATAATGGAAAAAGTAGATAAAAACTAGGTAAAGAAGTAAAAGCAAAGGAATAAATGTATGAAAAGACAATTAACAGCTTACATTCTGTTTCTTTTAAAGGCGCAAAAATACTAAAGAAATAACTTAACAACAGAATTTTCCAAATGGAAGGGAAAGTCCAAAAACTCAATGAAAAAATTATTTTTTAAAAAATTAAAATTGGGCAGGTGAAAACTAATGACACCATGAGACATCAAGGATCAATATAATGATGTAAAAAGAGTGAAAAAAAGAAGAAAATGTGAAATATTTCATATAGGAAAAATTGACATAGAAAAAAGAGTAAGGAGAGGAAATTTAAGAATTATTGGATTACCTGAAAGTCACAAAAAGCCTAGAAATCATATTTCAAGATATGTGTCAAGTAAAACTGACCAAATATCCTCAAAGCAAAGGATAAAATAAAAGAACCCATTGTTTCAAGCCTAGAAGAGATCCCAAAATTAAAACTCTCAGGAATATTACAGCCAACTTCCATAGCTCCCACATCAAAGAGAAAACGCTTCAAGCAACCAGAAAGAAACAATTCACATATCATGTGGTCACAGTCAGGATCACATCAGATTTAGCATCCACCATATTAAAGGAGCAAAGGGCTTAGAATATGATATTCCAGAAGACTTTGGTTTTCTGTGATTTAGAACCAAGAATAACTAACTCTGTAAAACTGAGTATAATCCTTCAGGAGAAAAATGGAAAGTTAATGAGAGGCTTAAAGACATTCCTGATGAAAAGACCAGAGCTGAAGAGATAATTTGACTTGCAAATGCAAAGCTCAAAAGAAGCCACAAAAAAAGATGCATATATGAAAGAGAAATCATAAGGAACTCAATGAAGGTAAACTGTTTATCCTTCTATATGGGAAGATAATATATATGTATCTTCCAAGAACTTTATCATTATTGTGGCAGTTAGAAAGATTCTACATAGAAAGAAAGTCCAAAAGTGAGTTGAATATGTTGGGATGATGTAAAAAAAAGTAGATCAGAAAAAAGAGGGATATCCTGGAAGAAGGGGGATGTAAGAGAAAGAATAGGGAAAATCATCTCACATAAAACAAGTGTACAAGGAAGAGATTTTACAGTGGAGAGGAAAATGTTGAGGAAGGAAACAGGTAATACTTGAACTTCATTCATGTCTGAATTGGTTCAAAGGGGTATATTTGTGTGTGTATACATATGTGTGTGTATATGTGTGTGCGTGTGTATAAATGTGTGTTCCCTTGGTAGTTAGAATCTATTTTACCTAACAGGGAAGTAGGATGGGAAAAGGATAAGAGAAAGGGAAGCAAAAATGGGAGGGCAGACGAAGGAAAGCAATGGTTAGAAGCAAAACAGACTTTAGAGGGGATAAAGATTGAGAAGGATAATAAGAGAGAAAGGCAGATAAACTATATATATATATACATATATACATACATATATATACATATATGATGAAGGGAAATGCACACTTAGTAACCATGACTGTGAATGTGAATGGGATGGACTCATAAAACAGAAACAGATAGCAGAATGGATTAGCAACTAGAATTCGACAATATATTGTTTACAAGAAACATACTTGAAAAAGACACACAAAGAGTTAAAATAAGGGCCTGGAACAGAATCTATTATGCTTCATCTGAAGGTAAAAGGGAGATGTAGCAATAAAGTTCTCAAACAAAGCAAAAGCAAAAATAGACCTAATTAAAAGGGATAAGCAGAAAAACTACATTCTGCTAAAAAGAACCGTAGACAATGAAGTTATTTCAATATTAAATATGCACGCACCAAATGGCATAGTATCCAAATTCTAAAAGGAAAAGTTAAATGAATTACAGCAGGAAATAGATGGTAAATTAGTGGGGCACCTCAACCTTCCTCTCTCAGGCCTAGATAAATTAAACCATAAAATAAATAAGAAAATAGTCAAGGAGATGAATAGAATATTTTAAAAGTTGAATAAGATAGACCTCTGGAGAAAACTGAATGGGAACAGAAAGTAATATACTTTGTACTCAGCTGTGCATGGTACTTTCACAAATATTAATCAAGTAATAGGGCAAAAAACTTCACAGCCAAAAGTAGAAATATTAAATGCATCCTTTTCAGACCATAATGCAAGAAAAATTATGTTTGATAAAGGACCAGGGAAGCACAGATTAAAAGTTAATTAGAAACTCAATCTAATCCTAAAGAGCAAGTCGGTAAAAGAACAAATCACAGAAACAATTTTTTCATTAAGTAGAATGACAGCAATGAGATAATATTCCAAAATTCATGGGATTCAGCCAAACAGGACTTAGGGAAAAATTTATATCTCTAAATGCATACATAAATAACAGAGAAAGAGCAGATCAATGAATTGGGTATTCCACTAAAAATAAAACCAGAAAAAGAACAAATTAAAAATCCCCAATTAAACACCCAGTGGAAATCCTGAAACTCAAAGGAAAGATTAATAAAATTGAAAATAAGAAAACCATTGAACTAATAAATAAAACTAGGAGGTGTTTTATGGGGGAAAAAACAATAAAATACATAAACCACCAATTAATTTGATTTTTTAAAAAAATTACCAGTACCAAAAATGAAAGGGGAGGATGCTTCTCCAATAAAGATGAGATTAAAACAAATTTTGATTACTTTAAATTTAAAAGGTTTTGTACAAATAAAACAAATGAAGCCAAAATTTAAACAGCAGGAAATTGAGGAAAAATATCTGTAGAGAGTTTGTCAGATAAAAGTCTCATATCTAAAGTATGTGAAGAACTTAGTCAAATTTTCAAAAGTACAAGTCATTCCCCAATTGTTAAATGTTAAAAAGATATGAAAAGGCAGTTTTCCAATGAAGAAATCAAAACAATTTGCAGCCATGTGAAAAAAAATTCTCTAACTCATTATTGATTAAGAAAATTCAGACTAAAATAATCTTTTTTGAGAGGTCGTTTTGCACCTACCACATTAGCTAAAATGATTGAAAGGGAAAATAACAAACACTGGAGGGGATGTGGATAGATTGGAGTGCTAATTCATTGCTGGTAAAATTGTAAACTTATCCAACCATTTTGGAGAGCAATCTAGAATTATGCATAAAGAATTATTAAACTACCTATAAGCTTTGATCCAACAAAAACACTACTTGATCTATTTCTAATTTTCTTGAAGGAATCTTTGCATTGTCCATTTAAGAAAATCTCCCTCGTTGCTATTCTCTGGAATTCTGTATTCAATTGTATATCTTTCGCTTTCTCCTTGGTCCTTCTTTTCTCAACTATTTTCAAAGCCTCATCAAATAGCCATGTTGCTATCTTGCTCTTTCTTTTTTTGGAATATTTTTTGTTGCTGCTTCTTGTATTATATTGCAAACTTCTCTCCATAGTTCTTCAGGCACTCTATTTACCTGATCTAATCCCTTAAATCTAAACATCATTTCCAATTCATTATTCATAAAGGATGTTATCTAGTTCAGATCCATAGAGTCTGACGGTTTTCCCTACTTCAGTTTAAGTTTGAATTTTGTAACAGAAGCACATTATCTGAGCTACATGTATGTATGAAGCTTCTCTATCTTTGGCTATAAAGTATACAATTAATCTGATTTTTATTTTGATAGTCTGATTTGCAGTAGCTTTAGTCATGCTTCTACTACCTGGGTTAGGGGCTTCAATTGCCTCCTCTCTGCAGAAGAGTCAAGGCACCTGAGGGGAAAAAAGAATAACTGGTGATATCATGTGGGAACACTAGTATTACAGATTATAATTGTTTGCTTATATACTTAATCAGAATTGATATCATTTTCCCTTTTAAAGGGTACAAAATAGTTTTCAAGTTGAAAACGCCAAATTTTAAGATAAAAGTCATCAATTTCTAAAAACAAATCTATCTATGAGACTATGACATGGGTCCTAAGGATATGATAATATTAATGAATAATGGAATATGTAAGTTTAACTTATTTATGCCTTAAGTTCAGTACTGGGCTGGGACCTAGGGAATATTATGCCAGGGTTAGGAGGATGAGTCGATTCAGGCAGGACAGGGCAGTAGAAGACCATTAGACTTGTCAAATACTTGGGTGAGAGTCCCAGCTCTACCTCTTATTGACCATGTAATTTAGGAGAAATCATTATAGCTACCTGAGATTCCATTTCTCATCTATTTTATGAGGATAATTGAGTTTTCCTACCTCGCAAATGTTGAAGAAATGAGATTATGTACGTGAAAACTCTTTATAAACTACGCAAATATAAGGTATTATTGCTGATCGGCACTTAAAGATTAAAAGTTGCCTTCAATTCTGTAGCTAGCATGTATTTGAGGATGATTAGGGAAAAAATTATATATTCTAAAAATGTTTATTGCAGCTCTCTTTGTAGTGACAAAGAACTGGAAATTGCAGGGATGGATATCATTAGAGAAGAGGCTGAACAAGTTGTGGTATGTGAGTATAATGGAGTACTAATGTGCTGTAACAAAACAATGAGCTCAATGATTTTAGAAAAACATGGAAAGACTTAGACAAAATAATGAAGAGCAAAATGAGTGGAACCAAGAGAATATTGTGTAGAGTAACAGTAATATTGTTTTAATACTTTGAGCAAATAAGTGATTCATTCCATTGTAAATACCCAAATTAACTTTAAAGGGCACATGAAGAAAGATGCTATCTGCATCCAGGAAAAGGACTGAAAAATTGAAGTACGTAGAGAATAATTTTACATATATATTTATGTATACCTCTTTGTGTCCAATGGTAGCCATCTCTAGAGGGAGGGGGAAGGAGAGAAGAAAAAGAAGGAAAAAAAGAAATTCATATGATTATTTTGTTGTACATTTGAAAGGAATAGCAAATTGTGCATAATGGATTACAGTTTTACATACAAATATCTTTTTTTGATTATACTACGTTATGAAAATACTTGTTTTATTCCATAAATTAAAAAATAAAATATTTTTTTAAAAATTATTTTGCCCAGTTATATGCCAGTAAAACTTACAATCTTAGTGAAATATCTGAATATCTACAAAAATATAAACTGCCAAAATTAATGGAAGATGAAAGAAATACTTAAATAATTCTATCTTAGAAAAAAGAAATCCAACAAACTATCAATAAGCACCCTAAAAAAAGAATCCCCAAGACCAGAAGAAGTTATGCATTAATTCTACCAAACATTTAACGAAATACTATACAAAACATTTTTAAAATAGATGAGTCCTAATAATTTCCTTATCAAGCAAATATGGTAAGAATGCCTAAATGAGGAAAAGCAAAAACAGAGAAAGAAAACCATAGACCAATTTCCTTAATAATTGATGCAAAAATTGTCAATAATGTACTAGTAAGGAGATTACATAAATCTATCACAAAGATCATACACTAAGACCAGGTTAGATTAATATCAGGAATACAAGGCTAATTTAATATTAGGAAAAGTATCAGCGTAATTGACCACAAAAACCATATTATATCAATAGATGCAGGAAAAGTCTCTGACAAACTATAACACCCATTCTTATTAAAAACCCTAAAAATCAGAGTAATCAATGAAACGCTTCCTCAAATAAGTACTATTTAAAACCACTAGCAAACACTTTCTATAAACTTGAAGTTTTCCCAATAAAATCAGGTATGAAGCAAGAATGTCCGTTATCACCACTATTATTCAATAGTGTACTAGAATTTTTAGTTATAACAACGTGATAGGAAAAAGAAATTAAAGGAATAAAAAATAGGAAGTGAGGCAACAAAACTATTGTCCTTTGCAGATGATATGATGGTATACCTAGAGAATCCTCGAAAATCAATTAAAAGCCAAGTTGAAACAATTAAATTCAGCAAAGTTGTAGGATATAAAGTAAACTACAATTAATCAGGATTTCTATATATTACCAATAAAGTCCATCAGAGAAAGAAAGACAAATTCCATTTAAAATTACCGTAGACAATATGAAATACTTGGGAGTCTACCTGCAAAGACAAACACAGGAACTATGTGGATTTAATTACAAAACATTTTTCATACATATAAAGTCATTTTGGAGAAATATTAATTGTTCATGGGTAGACTGAACTAATATAAAAATGACAATTCTATCTAAACTAATTTACTTGTTCCAAACTACCAATTATTTTACAGAGCTAGGAAAAAATACCAGCAAAATTCATTTGGAAGAACAAAAAGTCAAGAATACCGAGGGAATCAATGAAAAAAAAAATGTGAACTAAAGCCACCAAGCAGTCCCAGGTTTCAAACTATATCAAAAGGAGCAATCTTCAAAACAGTCTGGTACTGGTTAAGCAATAGATTAGGGGATCAGTGGGTAAGGTTAGGTACACCTAGTAATTTTGTGTTTAATAAACCCAAAAATCACTCACTCTATGACAAAAAGTTTCTGGAAAAACTGTAAAGAAGTTTGGCAGAAATTAGATATAAACCAACATCTCATACCACATATCAAGGTAAGGTCAAAATGGATAAAAGATGATATCATAAATTAATTAAGAGAGTGCAGAAAAGCATACCTGTCAGGTCTACAAATAAGACAAAAGTTTCTAACCATACAAGAAATAGGGAACATCACAGGATGTAAAGCAGACAATTTTGAAACATGAAATTAAAAAGATTTACACATGTAAAAATAATGCAGCCAAAATTAGAAGGAAAACAGGAAACTGAAGGAGAGGATGTTTACAGCAAGTTTCTCTGATAAATGCCTCATTTCTCAAATATATGGGGAATAGAGTCAATTTTATATAAATAAGAGCTATTCCCCAATTGATAGTCAAAGGATATGAAACTGAAAACCTAGAAAGAAAACCATATCAAAGATGAGACAGCGGTGGACAATAGCAAAGGCTTCAGAAGACAAGGAGAATGAGGACTGAGAAAAGATCATTAGGAACTTTGGAGAGCAGTTTCAGTGGAATAATTAGGTCAGAAGCTAGATTGTAAGACATTTAGAAGGGAATGAGGAGAGAAAATAGAGGCACTGACTGGACAGACTTTTCAAAGAATTTAGTGAGAAAAAAAGGCAGGAGAGAAATAGGATGATGGATAGCAAGGATGGAAGTTGTTATTTTGTTGTTTTCCCTCCTTCCTGGAAGAGAACCACGACATCATGTCATGACTTGCAAGTGAATTGGAATTAAGTGAGACAGCGCTGTACAAAGTGACCAACTTCATTCTATCCTCTGGAGTCCTCTGGGTCCAGTGGTAAGATATAGATCAGGACAACTGGAGATGGAAGAATCAAGTGATGGGTTTTTTTTTTCAGGCTAGGGGAGACATTGTCGGTCTGTAGGGGCAGAAAATGAGCAAGTAGAGAGGAAGTGCTTGAAAATAAGTGGAAGTAGGGGTGACATAAGAGGCAGTCTGTTGGAGAAGATGACATGCAATTGAATCATTTGAATTAGTAGAATAGTTAGCTTTGGTAAGGGATAAGTGAAGGAGGAGGAAACATCGGAAGACATTCAAGTAATAAGAGATGAGAGAAAGAGATAGTGAGTTCACAAAATTCTTCCTATAAAATGTGAGGCCAAGTTCTCAGTTGAGAAAGTGTTGTGGGGAGCTCTGGGAGGTTTGAGAAAGAATGAAAAGGTTTGGAAGAGTTGCTTTGGACTATGGGATAGTGAGTTGACAAGGGAGGTATAGTAGCATTGCCTAGCAGTGGTAAGAGCCCAGTTGAGGTTATATAACACAAATTTGTAGGGTACCTGGTCAGATTACTTGTGTGGTTTTTTTCCATGTTTTTTCAGTATCACATGTGTAGACATGGAAGTAACAAATGTTGGGAGTGATCCAACGCTGAGACTTAATCAAGCACAAATATGATAAGAGAGATTCAAGAGAGGAGGACAGTGTAGAGATGAATTGGATACCCAAGGATACAAGACAGGGAGAAGAGGAGAGAGTAATTAGTACCAGGGAGATGGCCTGGGAGATCACTGAGGGGTCAAGAGATTGGAGGTCATGGTGAAGGGAAGAGAGGGTTATATAAGAGAAATCAGAGGAGAAAACTCAGTAAATTGGGGTCGGATAAGGGGATTTCAGGACTCTTTAACATAGTAGTGGTGGTACATTCGTGATGATAACTTAGATAAAGGGAATGACCATCTTTGTGTGTTGTTAAAGCAACCTGAAGAAATCACCCATGGGAGGAGAGTAATTTGAGGAGTTAAGTGGTGAGGGTATTTGAGGGAGAATTAATATGTATGTTGAAATCCCCCTAGTGTGAATCCCCCTAGGAATTAAGGAGAGGAGAAGAACTGTAAGCCAAATACTGGACTCATTAAGGCAGGAAGGGGGTACACTGTGAGTCTGTAAACAATTAATGCCAGGATTTTGATTAGGTGGTAGATATGAATAGCATGAACCCCAAGAGAATAGAAGTTACTGAGAGAATGAGGATAAACGAGTGCCTGAAAGTGGCAATGGGGAGCAAGGAGTATTCCAATACCCCACCTCAACCAGTAAGCAAAGGAAAAAGAGTGAGAGTGCAGCCAGTACCAGAAAGGGGGCCAGGAAGGATGTCATCAAAAGAAAGTGAGGTTTCAGTAAGAGCTGGAAGGTAGAAGAAATACAAGAGGAATAGATCTAAAAGTAGGGGAAGTTTGTTATCTATGGAACAGGCATTCCAGAGGGCATGGTGGCAGGACTAGGGAGAGTTAGGAAGAAACTTTTGTGGTGAGAGATTTGAGGAGGATGGGAAGGAGAGATACGTGTGTGGAATGAGTTTTGGATGATGAGCTACAGGATTTCAAAGTCACTGGGATGTGAAGGGTATGACCAGAAGTGAGAATTTCATCGTTGAAGAGAGGATGTCAGAAGAACAGGGGGCCAGAAGATTAAGGAAGGGTGCTCTCCTTTGCAGTGAGAGTTCTCTATATCTGAGTTGGGAGACTGGGCTGGCAACAGATAGCAGGATGTGGAAAATACTTTGTATTAATACAGATGAAAGTGGTTGCTTCAGGTAAAGTGGGGGAAACCCAGCCTGGTCCCAAAGCAACTTTTCTCCGGAAATACAATTTCCCAGCAAAAGATGGAAGGCTCAGAATGCTACTATGCTCGTGGTCTGAAGTCTTCTCACCTGAGGAAACTGGCTATGAGACAGCAGCCAGAAGTGGTAAACTCCTACCAGAAAATCCTAGGAGAGGAGTGAAATGTAACATAACTGGTCTTCCAGGCAGTGGGGACCAGGATAGCAGTGTTACACATACATACATACACACACATATATACATACATACATACATAACAGAATGATGATGGTAAATTTTAAAATAAATAGCACTTCATCTAGATGTAATGAATGACATTAGGGTCACTGTTTGAAAGTTAAAGCATATAGATTTCCTTTATTTAATCAGACAGTAAGTTACAAAAGTGGAATGCTGCCTAGTTGTATTTCCATGAGCAAATCACCTAATCATTCAATGCCTCAATTTCTTCATCTGTAAAATGGAGAAAACAATACCGAAACTACCCACTTCGCAGTGTTCTGATAAAGGAAGTGTTGTATGCACATAAGTTATTTTTTAAGCACTTACTAGTTGCTAGGCCCTGAAGAAATTTTTTGGAACAGTTTCTGTTCTCAAAGTGATTAAATTACATTATGATTTACTTGATTAGTCATTGTGGGGGTTTTTTTCCTAAAATCAAGACAAAATGTAAATTCTGGAACTTGAGGGCTTCATTATGTAACATTGTAAGGGTGGGAGTTCAATGTTGAACCAAAGGACTAGCATGAATCAGGTCCATCTGGGAATGTCATAGAACACTGAAGGAAGATGTCATGACCCAAACTGAATCCCCAATTTGTCATTAGGAAGGAGGGTTGAGTAACTCCAGATCACACATAGTAATTCTTTTGCTTCTTTCCTCAGAAAATGAGATGCCTTTCTTCCTTGCCAAGATCACCTCTTCCACTTGTGCCCATAACGCCATCCGTTTCTTATTCCAGAATTCCCTCTAGCTCTCATATTCAACCTCTCCTTCACTAATAACTAATTCTCCACTGCCTAAAATATTCTCGTTTCTCCTACCCTAAGGAAAACAACCACTTTCACTGTACGTTATCTTGTAATCACCTTATGCCTCACCACTTCTGAATTTCTAGGGGGATAATAGTATAGACTCAAGACCATCATTCCTCTCTGTTAATTCGCTCTGACAAAAACTGCTATCTAGCTTCTGTCACCTCTGCTCTCTTGAAAGTGATCCCTTTGAAGGGAATCGCCAATGACCACTCAGATGCAGGAGCTTTTTACTTAGGCTTAGCCTTCTGGCTCTGCAGCTGTTGACAATGCTGAGCCCATCCTCAGCCCTTTTGGAGGAGGTCGTCTTGAAGTCTGCTGGAACTAATTCAAACAGACACCCCAGAGTTGATTCTGAGATTTGCAGCGCAAATATTTACACCTTGGAGATTGGCCGACACTCGGGGCTCAATTTATTGTTTTTATTGCCAACTTGAGAAAATGTCACTAATGTAGACAAAACTTAAAAGCTTGGAAGGTGCTTCTATTTTTTTTGCAGAGAGATGATTTCTTAAGATTTCTCAGAACACCTCTGGTCTACACCTCTCCTTTCTGTAATGTTGCTTTCACCTAGGGCTCATGTGATCACTTTGACTACTTACTCTTGTTCTGTGCTGATTGAGTTTAGAATCATAGATTCACAGCTGGAAAGAAGCTTGGATATCCTTTAGTCCACAATTGCCATTTGCCTATGAGGAAACTGAGGCCAGAGGTGTTACATTATGGGCAAGGTGATAAGTGGCAGAAGCAGAATTCAGACAAACATCCCCTGATTCCAATTCCCATGTTCTTACTACCTGTTTTCCTTTTCTTTTTCTACTTCCTTTTCTTCAGCAGTATTTTTCACTCCCAAGGCTTTGATTAGCACTTCTCTGCTGTATAAATACAAATTGAACACTATTCTATGAATTTAATAGTCCTTGGGAAAGGTTTGTTCTGCTGGTGCTCACAAATCAGTTTTATATAACTGAAACAGCCCTACAGTGTTCTATATAGAAACATACTTTTCTTTCATAGGGGTGTTAGATGGTATAGTGGATAGAGTGCTTGGCCTGGAGTTAGGAAGACCTTAGTACAAATATGACCTCAGATACTTACTATCTGTATGACCCTGAGCAAGTCACTTAGCCTTGTTTGCTTCAGTTTCTTTATTTGTAAACCATTGCCAACCATTCCAGTATCTTTGTCAAGAAAACCTCAAATGGGGTCATGAAGAGTCAGATATGACTAAACCAATTGTTTCCCATCATCTTTTCCAATAGGATTCTGATAGAAAAAGTCCTGAGCCAAATAGCTATTCTGCTATAATTGTAGTAGAATATATATAATTATAGCAGAAAATATCCATATTAAAGCTCATTCTCTGTAGGCTTATGAAAAGCATCTTCAGTTCAATTCTAGCACAGACAGAGGCAAAGGCATTTAGTTAGACTAATGAGATCGAACAAGCTTCATTCATCATTGTTGACCACTTTGTGATTGTCTGGTTCTAAGTTAAGTTAATTTCAAGGCTTGATTTTAGTGGTTGTTAAAGCTGAAAAAGATACTCTGCAGAGAAAGGTAAATGCAAATGGAAGAGGAACATCACTAGCTAAGCCTATTAAATCATTTCTCAATCACATCTGCCAACTATGGAAAGGCCTTTATTGAAATATAACTAATACATTTCCATTTGCCCTAATAACAATCAATTTATCTTGAAAAATAGTCAGACATTTTATCTTAACCAGACAAGTACCTCATTCTGCACCCCTGTGATTCTTATCTCCTCAGTCAAGTTTCTTCAGAAAATGTCTTGTTCCATGTCACTATAACATTATCAGTACTCGGCATGGCGACATCTACTAAAAAATGTTACTAAACTATATAAATCACTGTTATGTCTTGGTGATTAATCGTGTGCAAAAGTTGAATCCTGATAATAGGTCCAACCCAGGTAAGTTTACTGATTGAGTTCTCCCAGATATTTCGCCTGTAGTCGTACAATGTGGTGATTTGTAAACTGTCAATCCATGAAACAAACAAGCTTCTGAGATAGAGCAAGTTATATATTGATGAGCATTTGGTATGTGCTCAATTTTTCCAGCCTGGAGACATGTGACAGGTGGTTTTTTTTCATTTGTTCCACTGCAGAAACTACATTTATCGTTAAGTTCAGGCTTAGTTAAGTATAGCTCTTCTATAGTTAGTAGTGGCACTCTTTGGGTCCTGAACTGCTATCACATACCTTTCTGCTTCCACACACAAATTTCCATGACTCAGTCACGTGTTAAATCCGGAAGAGCTGATGATAACTAGCAGCTCATCAGGTGAAAAAAAATGTAATTAGCATTATTAACATTTTCTTCATTACTTTCTTAATTCTAGACAATTAAGAAAACAATAAATCAAACCCTGATTTGTAGTGGTGGTCAATTTCCTTTTATTAAGGGGATTGGCTCTGTGAAGTTTGGATTTGGTCAAAGGGCGACACTTGAGAAGCTAGAGGGCCATACGTGGCCTGAGGACCACAGGTTCCCCACCTTTAGCCTATACCCTTTCTCCCAACAATACCACTACTAGATCAATTTCTAAAGATGATTTATGAAAAAGGAAAAGAATTCATACATTCTAAAATATTTATATTTTAGATAAATAAATTTAGATAAATAAAATAATATTTTGTGATGGTCAAGAACTAGAAATCGATGGGACGCCCATCAAATGGACAGTGGCATATCAAGTTTTGGTACACAATTGTAATGGAATACTACTGTGCTCTAAAGAATGATGACCTCGATGATCTTAGAAAAACATGGATAGACTTGCACAAAATGAAGAAGAGTGAGGTGAGGAGAACCAAGAGAACATTACAGACAGTTACAGCAATATTATTTTAAGCACAACTTGGAGCAGCTAAGTAACATTAACTATAATAAAGACCCAAATTAGCTACAAAAGACATATGAAGAAAGACACCATCTTCATCCAGAGAAAGAACTGACAAATACGAGTATGTATAAAATGATTTTACATGTATATATATATATATATATATATATATATATATATATATATATATATATATATATATATCTCTATACATATTCGTGTCAAATGGTAGTCCTCTCCAGTGTGCAGGTAGATAAGAAAAAAAGAAAGTCACATGATAACTTTATAATGTATTTAAAATGAATAGCAAGTCATACATAATAGATTTTCAGATTCATGTGCAATCATCTTTTTAAATTATACTACATTATGTAAATGCTTATTTTATTCCATACGCTTCATTACTTTTCAAAATATTTAACACATTACTTTACATAATAATCACAGAAATGATATGAACAATAATTACAGTTACAGTAAAAAGGTTTCACTTGCTACGTAAAATAAAAATTGCTTTAAAGGGTATATTTCATCTTTACTTCACTCATTTAATTTCTTCTTTGTGTTTTTCTAATGGACATAATATGTACAGTTCTACATATATATAATTTATAAATACATATACATCTATTGAGAGAGCAATAATTTTTTTGACTGTTTTACATGTTCAGAAATGTTTGGAAATCACTGTCTAATGGTGCTAACCTTCTGTGAGTCTAACTAAAGTAAGCTAATTGAAAGCTGTGTGAAAGCAAAGGAAATACTGAAAAATGAAGCCAAGCCTGACTATAGAAGTGTTTTTACAGGGTTAAAATCCTTCTTCCCCCTAATCCCTCCCCCCAATAAAAACAAACTAAAATTAAAGGTAAAACCAATATACCTACGTATTAAGTCAGGAACAACTCATCACAGAATCTCAGAGCAAGGAGGGTCGTCCTAGCTCATCTAGTCTGACTTATTCCTTGAACAAGACTTCTGTCTATCACAGACCTGACAACGAGTCACCCTAATTTTATTGAAGACCTTGAGGGCTATCATCTCCTTATGGGGCAACTTATTCCATCTTGAGATAGTTTTCATTGTTAAGAACTTTTTCCCTCCTGTTAATACTCAGTGTGACTCCACTTACAATAAGTGCTCCTGGTTCTTCTGTCCGACTTCTAAAAACAGGCCTAACTTTTCCTCTACATGAATTCCATCACATTCTGGCAGAGCGTATACTTTACATTTAATCACCATGATTCCCAACTGGTTTTTCAAAACTACTCAGGGACCAGAAGAAGGGAATTACTTTTTTTCTAAAATTACTCTGTTTTTGTTTTTATGTCACATTAATTTTCAAATCAATCTCTCTCCTTCCCTCCCTCCCTCCTTCTCTCTCCTTCCCTCCCTCCCTCCCTCCCTCTCTCTCTCTCTCTCTCTCTCTCTCTCTCTCTCTCTCTCTCTCTCAGTATTTTTAAAAGAAAAAGAAGTTCATCAAAACAGAACAAATTCATTGACCAAATATGATAGTATAAACAGTGTTCCACATCCATAATCCCTCACCTCTGACATGAAGGGAGAGAGAGGAGTTTTCTTAACTCTTCTCCGGAACCAAACTTGCTTATTATAATTCCACAGTATTCATTCTCATTCTCATGTCTTTGATTCTTTCAATCTATATGGTCATAGTTATAATGTAAGCTCATTATGAGTAGGAAACACTTCATTCTTTCTTCTTACATCTGTAGTACTTAGCATGGGTGTCTGGCACATGATAATTGGGTGATAAATATTTGTTGAGTGATAACATAAGTTGTCTATCTGGTTCTACTTACTTTGGTCAGAAAAAGTTCATATTAAATTTTCCCATATTTTTCTCTTATAATTCTTTGACGAATCATTTGTTATTTGAGACATTTTTTTCTTGATAGTCCTAAATGCCTATATATTAAAGAGATTTGAAGCAATGATTAACAAGCAGGATCTTCCATAGTAGTTAATATTAATTTATTATTATACAAGAGATGATAAAAGCAAACTTGCAAATGAAATAGACCATAAGGAAAATAGATTATTTTTTTTAACAAAGGAGGAAAGTGGAGAGGGGGGACTTCCCAGCTGACTATCTATATGCTTTGGTCCTACTTTTAGTGTGATTTTAATAGAAATTACTGAAGCAAAGAATAATATGAATTCTTGACATTTTGGTTTCTCTGGTCCTTTCTTACATGACATACATTCATTCTTTCTGCTTCATTGACATCCTTTGTTTTTCTTTTCAACACCTTCATTTCCTGATAACTTCTCCAACTGAACTAATCTTAAAACAAACAAACAAATGAACCAAGAAATTCCAACAAACAAACAAAATTTGTCTACCATGTTACACAACATTTCACATTAATGCACCCCATACTTTTATAGGGAGGAAACACTAGGTGAGACATCCCACCCGGTTTGTGTGAAGAGAAGGAGGCATTTTGGGAACAATGAATGGCAGAAGGATTTATTTAACTCTTTAGGTTTCAGAGAATCCTCATCCCGACCTGGCTATCACTAGGACTCTAGTGACCAAGTCTCTCTCAAGCCTTGGGGTTAAAATGGGGTTAAAAACAAGCTGCAGACACAGAAGACATGAAGCAGGCTGGCCATGAGTCTCCTTCCTTGGACTCTTATGATCCTACAAGGTCTGTGGTTTTGGAGATCTCTTTACCTTAAGACTAGACTGCATGGAGCCTTTGGCAGGCACTGACCTGACTACCCAAGTCAGAAGTTAAGTCTCTGATAAAATAATGCCAGACTTCCCTGATAAGAATGGACTGTTGGACATATTTCTGGCTGATCTCCTCTGACCCTCCTTTATTCTTTGCCCAGTACAAAGTACCCTTGGTGTCACTTTGTCCTCCTTTAGAAGGTTCTGAAAACTCTGGGAAAATAACTCACATTCCACCCCAATTGGCAGGCTCTCTTTCCTTGGAATGGTTTGGACAACACATTCTGTGGAAGAGTCTAGGGAACTAAGGGGTGGTATTACTGAGAGAGGTCTTATGTTTTAACATGACAAAAGTAAAACTCTCACTATGTAACTATGATGAATGTGTATTTACTTGGGGCAAAGAAGGTGCCCTGACTAACTTGGTGGGAATTCTGAGTCTTTGGGGAGGGAAGAAGTGTTTTTAGTCCCTGTAGAGAGCCTCTAAGGGAACAGGGATTTTCTATTATTCCCCTTTTTTAGCTCTCATGGCGGGAGGGTTGGTGAGCTGAGGGAGAGAAGACTGGAATTTTATTTTCATTTAGTGCGACCTTTGACAAGTCCAGTAAAATCCTCCAATGCACTTAAGTGGTTTGAGGTCTTCTTGAAGACTCAGGACCTTAAATCCTAAAAATTAAAGATAAGATTGATGAAATTAAATATAAGAAAACAATTGAATTCACCAGTAAAACTAGGAGACTGTTTTATTAAAATACAATAAAATAGATAAACCATTAGTTAATATGATTTTTAAAAGAGAGAGAAGAAAACCACTAGTATAAAAAATGAAAAGCATGAATATAAGGATGAAATTAAAGCAATTATAAGGAGTTATTTTGCCCAATTGTACACCAGCAAATTTCAAAATTTAAGTGAAAGAGAAGAATACTTACAAAAATATAAACTGCCCACATTAACAGGACAGGACATAGAATATCTAGATAAAACAATTTTAGAAAAAGAAATTGAACAGGCCCTCACTGGCCACTGCACTGTCATAGTAATAACAAGTCTGACAAAAGTTGAAGTTTTCACTTCCAACAAGGATGGAAAGCTGGGGGAACTTTGCAGTGTCTTAAATACAGGGTGTGAAACAACTATTTTAAGCACAGTCAAGTGACTACTTTCTATATTCAAAGGGCAAACTGGTCTCCTTCCTAAAAGAAAAAGCCAAAGGACTCACAGGACCCTTCTCTACTTTGCAGGTTGTTGGAGAAAATGGAGAGTTGCTTAAAGAAATGGAAGAAGGTCTTCAGTAGGAAAAGAAAGAAGAGCTGACTGGTATAACCCAGGTGGGAGTTTGGAAAGTGGAAGAAAGTTCCAGAAGAGAAAGGGAAGAAATATCAGTAAACATCTGGAGAAAAATCAAAAACAAAATACAACTCAGAAGCTTTTCCTGAAGAGGAGGGAGGAATCTCTGAAATGGAAATGATAACTTAGATTCTCAGGAATGATGATATGGATGTTCAAGGAATGTCATTCAAGGGATCATGCTGGCAGAGTTAGAGACAGAAGAGCCAATCAGAGGTGGTAGGTAACTCTGCTGAAAAGTAATGAGGCAGCAGTTTGTCAACTGGCAGCAACAAATGTGCCAGACTGGATGATTGCAGCACAAATCTGGTAATTCACAATGATACACAGGATATTATCAGAAAGAATCTAGAAAGCATTGCTACAGATTAGGAAACCTGCCTACTAGCTTGCCAGAGAGTGTATAAGAGGCATGTGGAAGATTATTACAGTTCTGTGAGCCACATTTAAATATTGACTGTCCAAAGTGGAAATCGCATTTAGGGTTATGGTTAGGGTTAGAATTGGAGTGCAGTAGAAAGGACAGGAGAGGCAGTCCCGTGAAGTTAATGATGGGAATTTTCTGAAGACTGAATTGTTTCCCCTTCCCCCCACTGAAAGTGTCAGGAGAGGAGCTAAGTGACCCAATGGATGGAGCACCAGCCCTGGAGGCAGGAGGATCTCAGTCTAAATCTGGCCTCAGACATTTGATACTCACCATCTGTGTGACCCTGGGCAAGTCACTTACCCTGATTGCCTGGTGAAAGAAAGAAAGGATCTAACTCTACCTGTTTGATTACAGGCATGTTTATTATGCCACTTTCAAGTATGAACATAACTGTCCCCCCAAATTGAGTTACTAAACTGCATATAACTTTTTTCAATTTATTATTTATTTTGCAAATTTTTTTCTTTTCAGATTTTGAGTTCCAAGTTCTTTTTCTTCCTTCCCAATTCCTCTCCAACCCACTGAGAAGAGAAGCAATATGATATGAATTATACATACGAAACTGAAAAAAATGTATTTCCATCTTAACCATATTTTGCAAAAAAAAGCAAGAAAAAAAAGAAAGTGAGGAAATTATATTTCAATTTATTCTCAGATTTCATCAGTTATCTCTCTGGAAGTAGGAAGGATTTTTTTAATAAATCCTAAAGAATTGTCTTGGAGTAGTCAAGTCTTTCACAGTAGATCATCATTACAACATCACTATCACTATACACAGTAATGTCCCAGTTTGCACTTCACGTTGTATGTTTATATAGATCTTGCAGTGGTTTTTCTTTTTCCAGAAACCATACTCTCATCATTTCTTACACCACAATCCATCACAATCATATGCCACAACTTGTTCAGCCTCTCCCCAATTGATGAGCATCCTCTCAATATATCCAATTTTTTACCATCACAAAAATCTATTAATATTTTTGTGTATATAATCTTTTTTCCCTTTTTTTGATCTCTTTGGGATATAGTATTAGTAGTAATATTGCTGGGGCAAAGGATACATACAGTTTTATAGCCCTTTGGGTGTAATTACAAATTGTTCTGTAGGATGGTTAGACCAAGTTCATTACTCCATCAACAATTTATTAGCGTCTCTCCAGGTCAGCAATTGTCATTTCTGATGATTGTAGGATGGTACCTCAGAGTTATTTTAATTTGCATTTCTCTAATCAATAGTTTAGATTTAGAGCATTTTTTCGTGTGACTATAGATAACTTGATTTCTTTTTCTGAAAACTGCCTGTTCATATATTTTGACATTTATCAATTGGGAAATAGCCCTTATTTTTATAAATTTAACTCAGTTCTATGTTCAATGTTCAATTTAGAAAATGAAGCCTTTATAAGAGGCATTTGTAAAAAAAAGAAATTTATATTACTTCATTATCTATGGTACCTTCTAGCAAAATATAGTTTCCCTAATTATTTCTTTTAATTAGGCCTATTTTTGCTTTTACTTTGTCTGAGATCATGATTCCCACCCTTGCTTATTTTTTTACTTTTTAAGTGTATTATATTCTGCTCCAGCCCTTTACTGTACCTGTGTGTGTGTGGTGGGAGTGTGTGTGTGTGTGTGTGTGTGTGTGTGTGTGTGTCTGTTTCTAATGGTAGTCACCTCTAGAGTGGGAATGGGATAGGAAGAAAAAAAGGGGGTAAGAAAGTTACACGACAAATTTATTATATGTTTAAAAGGAATAAGTGGCAGTTAGGTAGCACAGTGGGCAGAGCACTGGCCCTGGAGTCAGGAGGACCTAAATCCACATCTGGCCTCAAACAGTTGACACTTACTAACTGTGTGACCTTTGGCAAGTCACTTAACTCCAATTGTCTCACAAAAAATAAAATAAAATGAAAACCAAGTTGTACATAATCAATTTGCAGTTTCATGTACAATCATCTTTTTTCTATTCTACTACGTTATATAAATTTTTTTTATTTCTTAAGTTCAGAATAAAACAAAAGTTTAAAAAAATATTCTGAATGAACTGAACATTCTAGAACCACATTTTTTCCAGGGTGGAAACAGTATTAAAAGAAATTGAACCCAGAAAGTTTGTGCAGGTTCAGACTGTAACTCTTAAGACCAAAACTTGGGAGAGAATAATCATCATCAATAGCCTGCAAGTGTTTTCTATGGTGCTGGCATGCCCATGTAAGCACACGCAAACACACACACACACACGCAGTAATTTAGGTGAGTCTGTGAAGAAGACACCCAGTTACTATTTTGCAGCTAATTAAGTTGCTCGTGTAGAGAAGTAACATATTTTTGAAAGCAGCTGGCCTGAGATAAGAAGAGATTGGCTAAGACTAGATCTCTATACTTCCCTACCCCGGACTAATAAGGGCTTGTAACGATACCCCTGCATTCTGCAGTTTCCTATATCTTCATAAGATAAAGAGTGGAGGAGGGGAGGTTTTAGCCGCTTTTCTTGCCTTTGTCTTTTTGGAAAAAGGTGAACTTAACATGTGTAAAACTGTGACAATAGGATGAATTTAAATACACACTTATAGTCTTCTATTTGTCTTTTGCTGTCTTTACATTCTTGCTGACTTTTGTTTTAGGAAGCGAGATTTTATATTGAAGTGCTTTTATTCCTGTTTTTAGTAGATGAACAAAATGACCTGACTCTCCCTCACCCATACAAACACCTCAGAAGCCTCTTATCTATTTGATGTCTGAGAGACTCTCTTTGTCAATCTATGTAGGAGTTCCAATAAGTCCATCAGGACACTAGGAAAAATGTCTGTGCACAGGTACACTCATGCAAATTACAGTCTCCTCTTCTATTTTCAATGGGATATTACATTATGTTTTTTTCCTCACTCTCAAAATCCTTAGGTGTGTTCATGTGCCTTCTCTCCTGTCTGCAGAGTGTGTGAAATTTGCTATTAGAAGTTACTAAAGTCAATTTACTACTATTAAGTAGTTTTCTGACTCAACTCATTTGATGATGGATGATCCATATACTCCTCTTTCAGCTTTTAAGAGGCCATTGGAGTATAATTTTTCATGAGGAGAAAAGGTCTCCAGTACATTAACTTCATGAGTTCTTTGGAAGTAAGGCATTGTTGCTTCTTCTTCCTCATGGAGGAAAATCTATCATGTGTACCTGGGCAGGGGATTGGAGAGACACATGGAAACCATTATCCAATGGGAAGTCAGGAAAGGGTAAGAGAATAGAGGCTAGAGAAATAGACTCAAGATTGGGAGAGAAGTGGAATACATGACTGGTGCTCCAAGGGACAGAGCTCCCCCATTGCCATGACTTTCAGCCACCCTAATTATGTGGGACAATTGAGGAAGCTGATGAAGGAGTAAGAGGTGTATTAGATTGCTGTTGAACTATATGTTGGCAGCAACTAATACAGCAATCTTTTGTTTTATCTTGTTTTTGCCTGCTACTTTGCCATTTTCTTTCACTGGGGGAGCATATATTAAAACCACAGCTTCTTGTTCTTTAAAGGTTGCTTATGTTTATGTTTAATTTAGTTTGAAGGACAGCTAGAAAGAAAGAACTAATCATAAATTATTCAATTCACTTGCAGTATCCCCTGGACAGGACATGAAGAACAAACAAGACAGATGTTCATAATCCTCTGTTTATTTAAAATTGTCAACAGTCTATCCTGTGTGGGAGCTCCCAAGCTCCTGGAAGAGAATCTTATTGATAATTTGGGTTTTTTCTCTAAATGTATCAAAGCAAGGTGTAAGTCACATCAAAGTGTATTTGTTTCCACTAATCTCCATTGTTTGATGGGAGAGAGTAGAGATCAGAGCATTGTTAATTCACATTGTTTTCTCAGATGCTTTCTCCATTCTCTACATAGACCTAAATGCTGATGACTAGACTCATACCTAGTAGGAAGTGAAAGTGTATGGTTGAAAAAGTCTGATAATTCCCATATTACAAGAAGGGTGGACTCTAAAGCAGGAGTAATTGGTGTTTTTTTATTTTAAATATTTATTTATTAATTTTTAGTTTTCAACATTCACTTCCACAAAATTTTGAGTTCCAAATTTTCTCCCCATCTTTCCCCTCCCCCATCCCATAAGGTCTTTCATTCTGATTACCCTTTTCCCTCCATATACCTTCCCTTCTAGCACATCCCTCCCTTCCCTTATCCCCAACTTCTCTCTTTTCTTGTAGGGCAAGATAGATTTCTATACCCCATTACCTGTATTTCTTATTTCCCAATTATATGCAAAAACATTTCTCAGCATTCGCTCCTAATACTTTGAAATCCAACTTCTCTCCCTTCCTCCTTCCCCACCTATTCCCACTGAGAAGGCAAGCAATTCAATATAGGCTATATATGTGTAGTTTTTCAAAAGACTTCCATAATAGTCATGCTGCATAATACTAACTATATTCCCCTCCATCCTGTCATGCCCTCCATTTATTCTATTCTCTCTTTTGACCTTGTCTCTCTTCATGAGTATTTACTTCTTATTACTCCCTTCTCCCATGTGCCTTTTCTTCTATCATCCCCCTCACCCCACTTGTCCCCTTCTTCCCTACTTACCTGTAGTATAACATAGATTTTCATAACAAGATATGTGAACATGTTATTCCCTCCTTAAGCCAAATGTGAAGAAAGTGAGCTTCACTTTTTCCCTCTCACCTCCTTCCTTTTCTCCTCCATTAAATAAGTTTATTCTTGCCTCTTTTATGAGAGATAATTTGCTCCATTCCATTTCTCCCTTTCTCTTCCCAATATATTCCCCTCTTACCCCTTAATTTTTATTTCTGAGATATAATCCCACCTTAATCAACTCAACCTGTACTCTTTGTCTGTGTGTGTGTGTATGTGTGTGTGTGTAATCCCTCCTTTAAGGGGCTTGAAACTCTTGGGTAATCAGGGTCATGGTGTCCTCAGGAGAAATCTCTTGGAATGTCATGTCCTTGCATGACTTACGTGATGGACCACCCTTAAGCAATAACCAACCTTCACAATTATGTTGAGCAAGAGCAGCAACAGCCAAGGACATAAGTTCAGCACACTGTGTATATGAGCTTCTTGCATGCATGGAAGTAGAATGCCTATACATACTCTGAGCTAGCTGAGAATAAATGGAATGCATACCATCCTTGCTCCCCCCTCATTCATTCGCACCCAGAAAAAAGATCTCATGCAGGCATAGATCTTTGAGGGACTCACACCCTCCAACGATCCAAATACTGAGAAAAGTCTCAAGAGTTACAAATATTGACTTTCCATGTAAGAATGTCAACAGTTCAACTTTAGAAAGTCCTTTATAATTTCTATTTCCCATTTATCTTTTCATGCTTCTCTTGATTCTTGTGTTTGAAAGTCAAATTTTCTTTTCAGCTCTGGTCTTTTCATCAAAAATTCTTAAAAGACTTCTATATCATTGAATGACCATATTTTCCCCTGAAGTACTATACTCAGTTTTGCTGGGTAGGTGATTTTTGGTTTTAATTCTAGTTCCGTTGACTTCTGGAATATCATATTCCAAGCCCTTCAATCCCTTAATGTAGAAGCTGCTAGATCCTGTGTTATCCTGATTGTATTTCTATAATACTAGAAATTTTTCTTTCTAGCTGCTTGCAATATTTTCTCTTTGACCTGGGAACTCTTGAATTTGGCCACAATATTCCTAGGAGTTTCTCTTTTGGATCTCTTTCAGGAGGTGGATTCTTTCAATATTTATTTTACCTTCTGGTTCTAGAATATCAAGGCAGTTTTCCTTGATAATTTCATGAAAGATGATGTCTAGGCTCTTTTCTTGATGATGACTTTCAGGTAGTCCATAATTTTTAAATTGTCTCCCCTGGATCTATTTTCCAGGTCAGTTGTTTTCCAATGAGATATTTCACATTGTCTTCTATTTTTTCATTCTTTTGGTTTTGTTTTGTGATTTCTTGGTTTCTCATAAAGTCATTAACTTCCATCTGCTGCATTCTAATTTTTAAAGAACTATTTTCTTCAGTGAGCTTTTGGACTTCCTTTTTTATTTGGCTAATTCTGCTCTTTAAAGCATTCTTCTCTTCGTTGGCTTCTTGGCTCTCTTTTGCCATTTGAGTTAAACTATTTTTTAAGGTGTTAATTTCTTTAGCATTTTTTGGGTCTCCTTTAGCAAGCTGTTGATTTGCTTTTCATGGTTTTCTTGCATTGCTCTTATTTCCCCTTCCAATTTTTCCTCTATCCCTCTTATTTGATTTTCAAAATCCTTTTTGAGTTCTTCCATGGCCTGAGACCATTGCATATTTGTTTTGGAGGTTTTGCATGCAAGCCTTGACTTTTAAATCTTCCTCTAAAGACCTAAATTGTTCCTCCTCATTCAAAAGGATGGAAGAAAATACCTGCTCACCAAGAAAGTAACCTTCTATTGTCTTATTCTTTTCCCCATTTTGGGGCATTTTCCCAGCCAATTACTTGACTTTTGAGTTCTTTGTCAGGGTCAATTTCAGGGCTGAGGTTCAGATCAGTGGTTCAATTCCCCCAGGGGCTTTAGGTGGAAGTCTCCTAGGGCTGCCACTTCAGACTGCACTCCCCTCTCCTGGGTGAAGGAAATCTCCCACTGACCTTTGAAGCTGATTGTAGGTTGAGCAATCTGGCAATTGGTGCTGCTGATGATTCCCTGAGGTCTGTTCAGGGTCCTATCCCTGCCACATCAGGTTGTACTCCATGCTTTCTGGGCTGCGCTGCATGCCTGGTGTTTCTCATCATATTATAACAACCAATTCTCACATAGTCCCTTGGCAACAAGTAAAATTTCTCCCATATGAACAATGTATATTTTAATTTTGTTTAATTTACATTCTTATTTACACACACACAAACATACATACACATATACATATATATTTACATACATACATATATATATATATATATATATATATATATATATATATATATATATATATATATATATACATATGAAAGTGTGAAGTGTTAAGTACAATCTGTCAAGAATCATTTTTTCCAAGGCTAAAAGATGCCAAATTCCCTGGATTTTTGGAATATATAAAAAAGAAGTATAATGGGATTTGCATCCTATAGAACATCCATGAGAGTGTGATTCAGCTAAAGACTTGACACTCTGAGATGATGAAACAATCCTACTATTAGTCATTAAGGAGAGTCTCTAACTTGGGAACTTTTTTAAAAAGGTAACAACATCCTCCCTTGGTCCTTCTTCTCTCCCTAATGATAGATCATTTCAGGACCACTTAAACCCATTTCTAGAAGGGTGAAGCTAACATGTGGTACCTTTCTCTTTACCCTGGGATAAATGGTGATCAAATACATATGTGGACTTAAAGAAGCCTGAGCCTGAACCTTCAGCTCTTGGCTAACTCTTCTGTCTTATTTCTTTTGTAATCATAGGTGGTTACAAAACAACCCTATGATGAACATGTCTCTATTTTGAGGTTACCTCATAAGTCTAAGAGATGCAGACCTGTCTCCTCAGTCAGTAATGGCTGCATGTCTAAAGGAATCCTTTGCAGCTGCCACAGGACTTCTGGAAGAAGAAAAAGAGCCCAACTTCCCAACCTAACTTTCTAGAAGAGAACAAACTGGAGTGAATTGTTTATGTGTTGCAGTTGATCAATCAAGAAACATTTAAGTACCTACTATGTGCCAGGCACAGTGCTAAGCCTTAGGGATTTTGTGGTTCAGTCACTTTCAGTTTATCCAAATGTTCATGACCCCATTTAGGGTTTTCTTGACAAAAATACTGGAGTGGTTTGCCATTTCCCTCTCTAGCTCATTTTATGGAGGAACTGAGACAGATAGCATTAAGTGAGGGTTACACAGCTAGTGAGTGTCTGAGGCCATATTTGAACTCAGAAAGATGAGTCCTTTTGACTCCGGGACTAACACTGTATACTTTGTTCCACCTAGCTTCCCATCCCTAGGGATACAAATGCAAAAAACAAAAACAATCCCTTCCTGGAGGAGCTTACAAACTAATAAGGGAGAAGGAGACTGCAGGGAGATATGATACAGAACTCTAAAGGAATATAGCCAGGTAGAGAGTGAAGAGATGCTTTCCTTAAATGGAAATTTAGGGAGGAGCTCTTGCTAGTACAGAGCCTATGGAAAATGGAAAATCAGCCCTTCAAACTACATCATGTCTTGATGTTTTAAGTATCAACTCCCCCAGGGGAGTAGACCAGCACATAAGCTACTGGTGCTTCTTGGCTTTTTATAAGTGCATGCATCCCAGTCTTTTGTGTTTTTAGCATTTCTTTTGTGCGGAGGAAATAAATAACTATTCTTTTACCTAACCTACATTGTACATAACCGTTCTACTCCTTTTTTGGAGAAATCATGACCTAAACCTAAGACCATGAGAAAAATTTAAGGTATGAGTAATGTTCCTCATACTTCAGAGTAGGAACAAATGACACAAAAGAGCTTAACCCCTCTCTGAAGGTCAGGCTTCCCCAGGACTGAACTTCACCTACATACATATGGGGATTCAGAGATGAAAGGGACCCTTTGGTAGAAAGGATAGAGGCCAGCACCCTAAAACATTGGAATGGGTATTAGTGTTGGAGAAGCATATACAAATGAAAGGATTCTCATGAATGGTTTTGATGGATAATTCAGACAGATAATAAGCTATACATTTCCGTAAACTTTACAGAAAAGCAGAAGCAAAAAATAATACTGGCCCCTTATTTTTGAGTTTCCATAGACCACGTAGCATAGTTGGAGTTGAGGCCTGATTCTGTTCCTGTTAATTCAACATTTGTGTATATAAAGTGGAAAATGATTGTGAATGATAGATTTGAATTATTTCCAAAAATGTAAGAATAGGGACTGGATCTTTCATTTCATTAGTAAAGGAAATCCCAGGAAAGAACACTCCCTGTACTCATCCAGGGTTACTCTCCAATCTTAGTTGCCTAAAGCAGTGTGCTCAAATAGAAAAAAGGGTCCACCAAATCCTACATAAGGATCACTGTAGACAGCATACTGACTTAGAAAACCATATGTATGTATATGTTTATTTTTTACCAATACACCAACATATTAAAATTATGTATGAACTCTATTTTAATCTGACTCAGGCCATCCACACTTCAGAGTGTGATGGGTTGTGTGCCTAGCCTGTGGGAAAGACTGAGATGTGAGGCTACGTCCTCTGGGTGACACCACCAGCATGTATCAATGGCCTAAATCATCCTAAGTTGCAATTACTCTGCTGTGCTGACTTTCTGGAGGGGCAAGAACTCTCCCAATTTGAACTATTTTTTGAAAGTAGGGAAAGAAATTTTAAATAGCAGAACCAAAACTCAGAACTGGAGCAATTGTAATCATTTAGATAAAAACATTGTCTTTGAAAAACTAACTATTTCACTAGGCATGGGTGAGAGGTGAGGGGAGTGGGAGTGAATGAGAAAAAGTCTTCCATGCTTCATGACCCAAAGTCTTACAAATTTAGCTTTAATGATTAGTGAGGAAAAGTTAAGAGTAAATCACCCATATGTGGGTGTAGTTTCAAAAATGAATTCAGCCTGTAAAGCAAACTGGGATGTTAGAATTGAGAAACTAAATCAATATAACAGTATAGCTAGTAGAAATAATTGAAGCCAGGTTTAAAGAAAGAGACATTCAGCCCCCTCCCTCCTTCTGTCCCTCTTCTTCTCCCTCTGTCCATGTAGGGTAACCTATCCTTACCTCCCAGTACTCTGTCCAAAGGAATGTAAATTTTGATTGCTGAAACCTGGCAGGATATCTTGAGGTTTGAGGCCTAGATTTCTTTCTTAAGGACCGTACCTAAAACTAAGATCACTCTGGCTCTCATTGATTAATCAAAAATAGATCCCAACAAGAGAATTCTGGGAAGATGGTGGAGAAGGTCAGAAAATTTCAAACTCTCAAAATTTTCCCCCCCAACAAAAGAGTTAGAATAGCACCTTAGGGTGAGCAAAGTGTGGATGAAAGTAAATAAGAATAGGGGCACAACCAGGGTCCTCCTAGAACAATTTGAGAAAACGAGGAGAAAAATCCCAGTATGAGGTTTTGTCCCAGTGAAGAGTAAACACCTTCAGGCTAGGCTACAATTTAATGGCAAGCAGCAAGCCTTGGGGTTGGTTGGTTCGAGAAACTGCCTCTGCCCCAGCCACAGGAAATTTCACTGCCTGGGACAATGAGGGGAGTTGGATGTTTGGACCCAGGAAGATTGAGGGAACCTCTGCTGATAAGGAATGCCAGACTCAACTGTGCTGGGAAGAGCAGTGGGATCCAGAATGTGCCAAATGAGTGCAGAAGCAGGGGGGGCAGAAAGCCCCTGGCTTCAGGCACTTACAAGAGGTTGGAAATTTGGCTTTGTTTTCAGGCTAGAGGGGAGAACTGAAGATTTTGGACAAGAGGCACCATCCCTAATACTCCAGGTCTAGAGGTGATTATGAAAATTAAGCTACTACTCCAAAAAAATGCACAGGCGAAGGAGAAAGAATACAAGCATAGAAAGCTATTATGGGGAAGAGAGATCACCAGTTTATCATCAAAGGAGGATATTGAAGCAAAGAAACCCCCAAAGAGTAACATCAAATGGTCACCTGCCCAAAAAGATTTCATAGAAGACCTTTAAAAAAAGTTTAAAAACCAAATGACAGAGATGGAGGAAAAACTAAAGAAAAAAATAAGAACAATGCAAGAAAAACAAGAAGGTTATGAAAAGAAAATCAACCAATTACAAAAGGAGATCCAGAATTTTAAGGAAGAAAATGTCACCTTGAAAATTAGACTTAGGCAAAGTGAAGCTGGCAAAATTATAAGAGGTCAAGAAATAATTAACCAAAATATGAATAATGAGAAAATAGAAGAGAAAATAACACATCACATTAGAAAAACAACAGAGGGGAGGAGCCAAGATGGCAGAGTAGAAAGATTCACATATGCTAGCCCCGAACCGACAGCCCATGAATTTCCTGTAAGAAGAACACCCAACAAATTCTGGAGCAGCGGAAGTCGTGCAGCAACAGAGTGAAGGAGATTTCCGTTCCAGAGAGCCCTGAAAAACCGACTCCAAAGGTCCATCGTGCACCAGACAGGAAAGGAGGCCAGCCCTTCCCTGGTCACAGGCAAAAAGAGGAGCAGATTGGGGCAGGCTTCAGGGACGAAATCTCCAGTGGCCATGAAGGTCCTTCCACCCACAGACGCACAGGTCAGTGAGAGAGACTTCTGGACTGGCCGAGAGGGGAGCAAAGTGTCTCCATAACTCAGGACCCCTTGGGAGTCAGTGACAGAGGCAACAGGCAGCCAGGAGCTCCTGGAGCAGGCAGGAGCTCCATTACTGAAGATCTCCACATAAACCCCCTGAGGGAACTGAGCCTGGGAGGTGGCCCTGCCTCCACCTGAGCATCAGAACTTAAGTTCACATTGAATAGCAGCCAGGTGCGCCACTGAAAGCCCTGAGGCTGGGGAGCAGCATTTGAATC
>CM053774.1:122985349-123002309 GCA_028658325.1 Potorous gilbertii | reverse complement strand
ATGAGGAGAAGAATGCTTTCAAAAGCAGAATTAGTCAAGTGGAAAAAGAGGTGCAAAAGCTCACTGAAGAAAATAGTTCTCTCAAAATTAGAATGGAACAGATGGAGGCTAATGACTTTCTGAGAAACCAAGAAACCACAAAACGAAACCAAAAGAATGAAAAAATGGAAGATAATGTGAAATATCTCATTGGAAAAACAACTGACCTGGAAAATAGATCCAGGAGAGACAATTTAAAAATTATGGGACTACCTGAAAGCCATGACCAAAAAAAGAGCCTAGATATCATCCTTCATGAAATTATCAAGGAAAACTGCCCTGATATTCTAGAATCCGAGGGTAAAATAAGTATTGAAGGAATCCACTGATCACCACCTGAAAGAGATCCAAAAAGAGAAACTCCCAGGAACATTGTGGCCAAACTCAAGAGTTCCCAGGTCAAGGAGAAACTACTGCAAGCAGCTAGAAATAAACAATTCCAGTATTGTGGAAGGATAACACAAGATCTAGCAGCTTTTACATTAAGCGATCGAAGGGCGTGGAATATGATATTCCAGAAGGCAAAGGAACTAGGTCTAAAACCAAGAATCACCTACCCAGCAAAACTGAGTATAATACTTCAGGGGAAAATATGGTTTTTCAATGAAATGGAGGACTTTCAAGCATTCTTGATGAAAACACTAAAGCTGAAAAGAAAATTTGACTTTCAAACACAAGAATGAGAAGAGGCATGAAAAAGTAAACAGCAAAGAGAAGTCATAAGGGACTTACCAAAGTTGAACTGTTTACATTCCTACATGCAAAGAGAATATTTGTAACTCTTGAAACTTTTCAGTATCTGGGTAGTTGGTGGGATTACACACACACATACACACACATGCACAAACACACAGAGACAGAAGGCACAGAGTGAATTGAATAGGATGGGATCATATCTTAAAAGAAATCAAGATAAATAGTGAGAGAGAAATGTAGTGGGAGGAGAGGAATAGAACAAAGGGAGGAGGAGAATAGAAATAGAAAAAATCCATCGATCACTTCTTAGAGATCCTATGAGGAAAATTCATAGGAATATTATAGTCAAATTCCAAAAACACCAGCTCAAGGATAAAATAGTAATAGCATAAAGACTGAAACAGTTTAAATATGGTGGGACCACAATTAGACTCACACAAGACCTAGCAGCAGAGACATTAAAAGACTGCAGGTCTTGGAACATAACGTATCAAAGAACAAAAGAACTAGGGCTCTTTCAAAAAAATATCATACCCTGCAAGGTTAAGTATTACCCTGAATGAAAAAAAGGACATTTGATAAATTCTCATATTTTCAAGACTTTTTTTTAATCAAGAGTAATATGAGGTACATACGAAACAAACACTGATTATAAGGGATTCACAAAGACAGACTGTTTACTTTTTATTGCATGTAATATAAAATGTATGCCTAAGAGTCTTATTAATAATTGGGTAGCTCATAAGTAATATTGGGGAAAATCTGAGTAGAACATGAATTTAAAAATATAACCATTTAGGGACATCTAAAAAGAGTAATTATTCTATACAAATGAGGTGAAAGAGGAAGAATCAACACAGAGGCATTAGATAGATTTAAGAGGAAACAATACATCCATATTTAGAAGAGCATAAAAGTCTTCTAGATTCATAAGAAATAAAATGGTAGGGGCATCGAGGACATCGAGGACAAAGGAGGGATCTTTGTGGGGGGGCGGGGCTGTTTGTCCTTCCTTGTCGAGGAAGACAATGTCATCAGAGAAATAATAACATGACTTGCACTTGAGGGAGTGCTGTGCAGGTCACCAGCCTTACTTCTCCTCCAGAGTCATCTGAATCCAGTGACTAAATATTCCTCAGGATGACTGGAGATGACCCAGGATGAGGCAATTGGGGTTAAGTAACTTGCCCAAAGTCACACAGCTAGTGAGTGTCAAGTGCCTGAGGTGAGATATGAACTCAGTCCTCCTGAAACCTACACAGGTGCTCTATCCACTGCACCACCTAGCTGCCAGAGGGGAGGAGGAGGGAATAGGTAAAAGGAGGTTATAGAAGGGTGTTTAGATTTATGGGAATGATAGGATAGGGGAGGGATCCTTGAAGTGGGGTAAGCAAGTAATAGGAGAGCAAGGTAGTGGGCAGAAATAAGGTAGATGAGGTAAGATGGATAAGAAACAAGAGATATGCACAAATAAAACAAGAAAGATCAGGAGCTGATTATGTTTAGAAAAGCATATGTCTATATACGTATGTATTTATGTATATGCGTATATCTACAGCCGTGGAGAAACATATCTGAATTTTATTGTAGCTTTTTAGAGGGAAGGGGAGAGAGGAAAAAAAGAACAAAATAAAAAAGTGCATAGCAGAGAACAAAAGAACTCACAAGGAAGCAAAGATAGACAATTTTCAACATCAGTATTATTTATCATACTTTATTTATCATACAGGCTTTCTTCTTTTTAACTTCATATTTAAGTTTATGATATGTTTTGGTTATTTTTTTCTATTCTGTAATTGGTGTTCTAGCATTTGAGCCTAAAATAAAATTTTTAAAAAATAGGTTCCAGTCTACCCTACTTGGTCATTCTTTGAACCCTGATGGCTCAGAGTAAGTATAAATAGCAATTGCTTCTCTTTTAACCAGAAATTTAACCTAAGAGTCTTCCCCTCCCAAACTGTTTTTTTTAACTAGCTGAAAGAGGACACTCCTTGCCTCATTTCTTACCTACTTACTTGCTTTATTCAAGCTGAGACCTGAGAAAGACCTTAAGTTAAAAAGGCCAAGATTTCCCACTACATTCAGGGCCATCTCCAAATCATCCTAATCTATATCTTTCCATTGGACTCAGATGGCTCCTGAGGAGAGAGTGAGGTTGGTGACTTGCACAGTTCTCCTTCACTTAAATGTGATTCACTTGCAAGTCATAACACCCCCTTCCATAGCATCCATCCTGCCTCATATACTTAATTTCTACCCACTATCTTGCCCTCCTATTACTTGTCTATCCCCCTCCAAGGATGTTGTATGCTCTTCAAGAATAAAAGAAAAACAACAAAATAAGGAGAATAGGACAAAAAGGCAAGTGTCCTTGGCAGTCAGAATGCTTTGTCTTGTTACAAAGTAGTCAAACTCTGTGAAGCACATGAAAGTTATTTCAAAGTCGACTGAAAGATGTACAGAATGTAATACCTTATTGTACTTGCTATTTGTTGAATATGAAAAAGCATTGGATTCAGTAGGAAAAAAACACGAATGAGGAGAAAAGAAGTTTGCCATCCACATATCAAGGCTTTTTACAATTCTTTAGAAGAGCTATCAAGGAAATAACACTCTTCAGTAACACTTAATACAATCGTCAGATGAAACATAAAACAGAGAACTGTATGCACACCCGAATCCCTGACAACCATAATGAAGGAAATCCAACACAAAATCTAGGTCAAAGATGGACTCCCAATCATCGTGAAGTCCTCCAGGTGCTCCTGATTGTGGAAGTTATTGTGCTGATTGCATCAAGATCCAAGACACTGCTGAATCTCTTAGAACAAATCTATAATCCCTGAAAAGAGTTTGCTCTGTCCATTCACCCTGATGTTTACTACCTGTATGACCTTAAGTGAGTCACTCTCTGGTCCTTAGTTTCCTCAACTGTAAAATAGGGGTTCGACTAGATGCCCTCCAAGCTCCTTTGCTGTTCAAGATCAGGAATCTAGGATTCATGTTCAAATGGCTGGAGAATATCTGTTGATCAGATTTCCACATGAATAATAATGTCCCATAGAGATTTTCCATCACCTTGTGCATCTAGGACAGATGATACACATGAACATTGAATTGATCCTAGAACTGAAAAATAAAGAGAATGGGCTGAATTGATTTTGGAAAACTTCAAAAGGCCGTTATTGACCCTAAGCTTCCCATAACAGCAAAGTGCCATCTTTTCAGTATGAAGTGGACATTTTAGTGGTGTTACTGTAGGGCACTGAGACCTGGAACATCACTGCCTCTGAAAAATCAAACATAAACATCACATATAGGGCAATGGAAAGGGCCATAATGGGTATGAGCAGCCTATAA
The DNA here is from genome assembly GCA_028658325.1 of Potorous gilbertii. NCBI lineage: Eukaryota > Metazoa > Chordata > Mammalia > Diprotodontia > Potoroidae > Potorous > Potorous gilbertii. The sequence goes on along the minus strand of CM053774.1, from coordinate 122,998,214 downwards.
CATGTGGCCCATGAAGAATTCCAAAGTAGAATAGGAGTAATGGTGTCAACAAGGAATTGTATGTTGTCTGGAAGGAAGAAGATACAGGCTTCACATGGCAAAAGCAAGTAAGAGCAGGGCTTGATCACACTGAGTGTATCCCCCTGTGGGGATCTTTTGGGAAAGTATGGACAAGAATTACAGAGGATAGGGAGCCATGAATACATTTTCATCTGAATCACTGGAGGGAAGGAGGGATAAATGAATTGATGAGATCCCAAGTTCATTTGGGTATGATACTTTTTATAAAAGGACAAGTCATGCAGAACCAAATGGTCAAGTAAATTCAACATTACTTACTAAGTGTCTACTTTATACCCAGTACTGTGTTAAGCATTGGGTATAGTAAAAAGATAAACACAAGTCATACCTTCAAGGATCTCATGATATAATGGAGGAGGGGAAAGAAACACAGACAGAGAGAAAGAGCAAAAGAGGGAGAGAGAGAGAGAGAGAATATAGAGAAAACATGCAGATAACTATATACATATATATCCAAGGTAAATATAGGATAACTTGTAAATAATCTCAGAGGTAAAGGAGGAGATGATGAAATTAAGAAGTACCAGGAAAATTCTTTTACAGAATATTGGATTTTAGCTGAGATTTGAAAGGATCCAGGTCAGGTAGGAGGCAGAGAGGGGGAGAGAGAAAATTCTAGATATGAGGAACAATCATTGAACATACACAGAATGAGGAAATGGAGTGTCTAGTGGGAGGAACAGCAAGGAGGTGAGTGTATCATAGAATTAGTGCAAAGGAAGACTGGAAGGGGGGGTGTATTATGAAAGGCTTTAAAAGCCAAACAGAGGGCTTTATATTTGATTTTAGATATGACAGGTAGCCCCTGTCTCCAAGTTTATTAACTGTAAATATGAAATGATCAGACCAGCACTTTGAGAAGTTCCTTTAGCAGCTCAGTGGACTATGGACTGGAATGGGGATAGAGACTTCAGAAAGGTCCAGCAGGCCATTGCAACAAATAGTCCAGGTGTGGTAAATCAATGTAGTTTGGACTTAATGAATAGCAAATCTCAATAAGGAAAAGTCATTGATTTAAAACAAGAAAAAATGCATTACAGAGAAAGAGACATAGAAACAGTAGGAAAATAAAAAGAAATTATAGATTAATTATAATTTTAAAATAATGGGACCACCTAGCTGGAGATATAGAAGCAAGAAGACCTAGCAATAAAATAAGAAATATTATTTGGAGTATAAAGTTGAGAAATCATTAGAAGTCAATCAAGAAAAGAAGTGATTTTTTAAAAATCATTGGTATCTGTCCTTTTTTTGGCATCAACTTTATTTCCCCATATATCCTCCTTCTCTCAGCTTCAGAACCATCTCTCATACCATAAACAAACAAATGAATAAGTGAATAAAAGAAATAGAAAAAAACATCATGGAAAAATTAATGATTATATCAACCAATTCTGACATAATAATGTAATCTCTGCAGGTAGTTTCCCACCACTGCATTGGTTCACATAGTTTCTGATGCTTTTTTGTGGTCTTCATATTCATCCTTCCTTAGAGTACAAATAATATTCTAGAAAGTGATGTTTTAGATCAACACGAAAAGGAATATCTAACTTGCATAAGAGGGAGAGAGTTTGAGTTATGAGAGTGGCACAAAGAATTAGAAAACACGAAAATCAAAGGAAGCAATTAAAAACAAAATTTTTTAATCATATCTTACTTTTCATGATCGCCTTTGGGGTATTCTTGGCAAAGATGCTGGCATGGAGTGGTTTGTTGTTTCCTTCTCCAGCTCTTTTTATGGATGGGAAAATGGAAGCAAACAGGGTTAAGCAATTGGCCCAAGGTCACACAATGAGTAAGTGTGTGAGGCCAGATTTGAACTTGAGTCTTCCTGATTCCATCAATCTATACACTATACCACCTAATTGCCCCCCAAAAAAGCAGAATAAGATAAGGTTATATGTGGCTTTGAATTGGTACAGTATGGACTAGGAGCTGAAGCAAGTACTAATATAGAATGTAAGGAAATATCTTGGGCATTACAAGAAACTCATAAGAAATCTAAGACAGAAATAAAAAATGCAAACCAAAAGGGGAGATGCTGTACCAGGCCATATATGATCTGGACTTCAGTCCAGTAGCCTCAGTTTCAGATACAATAGCAGGAAGAACAAGGAGAAAGTCTCCACTTATGAGACCAAGCCAAGTTCCTCACTTTTGCACTTATCATAGAGCTCGTCATAAAAGAAATAGAAATATTTATCAAGAACACTTAATTGGATTTGATAATAGCCCAGAGGGCAGGAATGTCCAGACATGTTTATGAGATGCCTAAAAGATCAAGCCTAGAAGGTATATGGTACTGTGAATTTTACATGAAGAAATGTTTGTTATGAATATGGGCTATGTCATTTGCAAGAGAAGAGGAAAGCAACCCTAGGAGTTGTTAAGGGCCCATAATAAACTGAAAAGGAACTCCTCTAGAATGGAGTTGAAAGAACATTGAAGAGAACTCAAGATATCTCAGCAAACCAAGGAACCACCGAACCACTGAAAAAAACATATAAGCCCTAATCTAAAACTGCCCAGAGTTCTAGTCATGTCAAGATTGTAACTCTGTTTATTGCAGTTTTAAAAGTGTGTTTAGACAAAAGGAAAAATGATTCCTAAAATGAAATTGCCTGGAGTAGGATGTTTTCATTGAAGATACATCTTCTGTATTCTATCAAATATCAGCCCCTGTAAATTAATTATATCAATGTGGATGGCAAAGTGAAGGCAGAGACTCACCTGAGCTCTCCCCAAAATCTCTCTTAATACCTTTAAAATAATTCTAAACAAATTATAGAGCAGCAAAACCCACAAAAAGATGGAGTGAAGCACATTTCCAGCCCAAGACAACTTGGGAAGTCAGCAGGAAAGGTCTATTTCGCCAGGACAGGTGAGGAGCACAGTCCAGTGCAGGCCATGCCAGCATAGATTGAGCCCTGGCAAAGCAGAGCAGGCTTTGGGAGTAACTGAATCAGCAGTCGCAGCAGCAGCTGCTGCTTCCAGAGATCTCATCCCCAAGATAGTAAGGGAGTGAAACAACTGGTCAGAAGAAGGTTAGAAGGGTCATTTTTGCTAGCAGTGAATCAGGACTCTGTAGCTTTGCCCATACTCAAATCCAGGTCACAGCCTTGGGTGGCAGTCCCAGGGAGCAGAGGAGCATTAGCACTCCACGGTGGAGGGAGGACCCTCCTCACTGTTTCAGGGCAGACAAGAGCACAACACAGGGGAGTATTAAACACTTCTCCTTGGGATCATACCACCTTTGAAGAAATGAAAACTTACAGGTTCCTAGAAGTATCTCTGATAATAGCTGCACAAAATCCCTGAAGCTTGGAACAGTGCACCCTCCACCCTGGTAGCAAAGACCTACTTTAACAAACAGTTCAAAGTCAAATAACAGGCTGGGGAAATGAGCAAATAATAGAAAAAACTCTGTCATTACAAAGTTACTATGGTGACAAGGAAGATGAAAATACACACTCACAAGAAGACAACATAGTCAAAGTGCCTACATTCAAAGCTTCCAAGAAAAACATGAATTTATCTCAGACCATGGAAAAGCTCAAAAAGGATTTTAAAAATCAAGTAAAAGAGGTAGAGTAAAAGTTGGAAAGAGAAATGAAAATGATGCATCAACAGCTTGATACTGAAAAAAATAACACCTTAATAAAACAGACTAGGCCAAATGGTAAAAGAGGTCCAAAAAGTCAACGAAGAGAAGAATACCTTAAAAAGCGGAACTGTCCAAATGGAAAAGGAGATACAAAAGTTCACTGAAGAAAATAATTCCTTAAAAATTAGAATGGAGCAAATGGAAGCTAATGATTCTATAAGAAATAAAGAAAAAAAAAGAATGGAAAAATAGAAAATAATGTGAAATATCTCATTGGAAAAACAATGGACCTGGAAAACAGATCCAGGAGGGATAATTTAAAAATTATTGGACCACCTGACTGTGATCAAAAAATACACTAGATACCATCTTTCAAGAAATTATCAAGGAAAATCACCCTAATATTTTAGAACCAGAGGGTAAAATAGAAATGGAAAGAATCCACTAATCACCTCCCAAAAGAGATCCCAAAATGAAAACTCAAAGGAATATCATAGCAAATTCCAGAGTTTCTAGGTCAAGGAGAAGATACTACAAGCAGTCAGAAAGAAATAATTCAAGTATAATGGAGCATAGTCATGATGACACAAGATTTAGCAGCTTCTATATTAAAGGATTGGAGAGCTTGGGATATGATACTTCAGAAGGCAAAGGAGGTAGAATTACAACCAAGAATCACCTACCCAGAAAAATTGACTATAATTCTTCAGGGGGAAAAAACTGGAATTCTATGAGATAGAGAACTTTTAAGCATTGTTGATGAAAAGACCAGAGCTGAATAGAAAAATTGACTTTCAGATACAAGACTCAAGAGAAGCAGAAAAAAAAACAGAAAAGGCAAATCATAAGGGAGTTAATAAAGGTAACTTTTTTACATTCATACATAGGAAAATGATATTTGTCACTCATAAGACTTTTCTCATTATTAGAGTAGTTAGAAGTTCTGAGTATGTATAGACAGAGGGCACAGGAATGAATTGAATATAAAGGGATGGTATCAAAAAACAAAATTAAGGGATGAGAAAAGAATGTACTGGGAGAAAGAAAAAGGGAGAGGTAGAATAAGGTAAATTATCTCTCATAAAAGAGGCAAGCAAAAGCTTTTACAGAGGAGGGGAAGAGGGCAGAGCTGCAGGGAAGTGAGTGAATCTTACTCTCATCAGAATAGGTTCAAAGCAGGAATAACATGCACACACAATTGGGCATAGAAATCTGTCTTAGCCCACAGGAGGGGAAGGGGGTGGGAGGCAGTAATAGAAACGAGGGTAGAATGGGGAAGGGGATAATCAGAAGCAAGACACTTCTGAGAAAGGACAGGGTGAAAGAAGAGAGAGAACAGAATAAACAGGAGGAATAAAATGTAGGGAAATACAGTTAGAAAGAATAACTATGAAAAAAATTTGAAGCAAGTTTCTCTGATAAAGGTCTCATTTCTCAAACATATAGAGAGCTCAGTCAAATTTATAGAAATAAGAACTATCCCTCAACTGACAAATGATAAAAAGATATGAATACTTTTCAGATGAAATAATCAAAGCAATCTATAGTCATATAAAAAGGATACTCTAATTCACTATTGATTGGAGAAAACCAAATTAAAATAATTCTGAGGTACTACCTCATACCTATTAGATTGGATAATAGGACAGAAAAGGTAAATGACAAATGTTGGAGGGGAAAAATGAGACAGTGGAGTTACAAACTGGTTCAACCATTCTGTAGGACAATATAGAATTATGCCCAAAGGCGTATGAAATCATGTATATCCTTTGACCTGGCAATACTACTACTAAGTCTGTATCCCAAAAGAGATTAAAAAAATAAAAATGAACTATATGTACAAAAATGTTTATAGCAGCTCTTTTCTGGAGGCAAAGCTTTAGAAATTGAGGAGATGCTCATCAATGGGGGAATGGCTGAACAAGTTGCGTTATGTCATTATGATGGAATGCTATTGTACTATCAGAAAAAAAACCTAGAAAGATTTTCATGGGCTGATTTAAAGTGAGATTTATAGTGTACAAATAAGAGCAAAATTTAAGATGATCAGCTGTGAATGATTTAGCTATTCTCATCAATACAATGATCCAAGACAACTCTGAAGGACTTAGGATGAAAAATGTTATCCAACCCCAGAGAAAGAATTGATGGTGTCTGAATACAGATTGAAGCAGACTTTTTTCTTTTACTTTATTTTTCTTGAGCTTTTTTGTTCTGTTTTCTTTCACATCATGACTATCATGGATATATTCTGCATGACTGCATATGTATAACCTATTGCTTGTCTTCTCAATGAGGGGAGAGAAGAGGGGAGGATGGAAGAGGGAGAATTTAGAATTCAAAATTTTAAAAGCAAATGTTAAAAAATGTTTTTACATATAACTAGGGAAAAATAAAAAATTAAATAAGGGGGGAAAGAAGAAGAAATTATTGAGCTTCATTCCTCTTGTCAAAGTCAATTTAGGTTCAGAGTTTGTTTTGGTAGGTTGAATGCAAAATATTTTATGTTTTTTGAAGTTATTTTGAATGGTACCTCACTTTCTATTATCTCCGCTTTCTTATTGCTATGCATATACAGAGAAATGCTGTTTATTTCAATAGTTCTGCAACTTAACTTGAAACTACACATTACTTTATTAAAATATAGTTGCTGGTTTCAAAAAAAAATTTCTACCCACTAATACCTTTCTCATACAGCCCTCTCTCCTCTCAAGTGGAAAACTGCAATAACCTTCTAATTAATCTCCCTGCATGGTCTCTCCTTACTCTAATCCATCCTCCACTCAGCTACCAAGGTGACAGTCTAAATATCTTACTTCTGACAACATAGAACACTGGGTCATAAATTTAATGCTTAAATTCAAGGGAAAGTCTTACATTTAGGGAAAGATATCAGCCTCACAAGTAAAAGATCAGAAAGTCAAAGAAACAAAAAAGGGAAAGGTACTTATTTGTAAAATACATGTATATATGTGTGTATTAATTACTTACTTATTTAGAGCAACTTTTCTGTGGTGGCAAAAAATTGGAAATTGAGAAGATGTCTATCAATTGGAAAATGGCTGAATAAGTTGTTATATATGATTATGATAGAATATTATTGTACTATAAGAAATGGCAAGCAGGAAAGGTTCAGAAAAATCTAGGAATCTTATATGAGCTGATGCAAATTGAAGTGAACAGAACCAGAATAACATTATACAAAGTCATCAAAATATTTTTAATGATGATCAACTCTGAAAGAATTAGCTACTCTGGTCAAGGCAATGATCCAAGACAATTCCAAAGAACCTATGACAAAAATGCTATCCATCTCCAGAGAATTCATGAACTCTGACTGCAAACAAAAGCATACTTTTTTTCCATTTTATTTTTCTTGTTTGTGCATACTAGTGTGTGTTTGTGCGATATGATTAACATGGAAATATGTTTTATATGTCTTCACATATATTATTGATATCATACTGCTTGCCTTGTCAAGGTGTAGGGAAGAAACAAGAAGGAGAGAGAGAGACAACTGGGAACTCTAAAGCTTTAGAAATGAATGTTTTAGAAATAAAGTTTAAGTATAATTGGCAAACACTTAATAAAATAAAAATGTATTAAAGACAAAAAGAAATAAATAATGAGGGCAGCAAGACTTAGAAGTCCACCAGGAAAGGCCTGGGAATTTCATTGACCTTCAAGTTTAATGAGCTAAGGGAACCTCGAGGCCAGCAAGAGATTGTACTATGGAAAAGGAGAATTTGCGAGAACATTGCTTAGATATTTCCATCAAAGTAGAGATGAGAAAGACTATGTGAGGGAAATGAATTATATTGAAATCATTTTTTTTCAAAAACAAATCAAGGGTTAAATCTGCTGGTATAGAAAATGGAATACTGCACTGAAAGTCAGAAGACTTCATGTCAAATCCTGCTCTGACATTTAATAGCTTTGTGGGCAAGGACAAGTCCCTTAATCTCTCTATGCCTTAATGTTTTCATCTCTAAAACAGAAGTAGTAACATCTAGAGTCACTACTTCTAGGACTGTGAAACTCAAATGAGATAATTCATGTTAAGGGCTTCATAAAGTTTAAAGGACCATATAAATGTCATGTACTATTCGGTCTATACTAAAATGTACAAAGTATATACGTCATAGCAGTGACATCTACCCCCCACTCAGACTAGGCTACTTTTGCCTTAAAAAGTAAAGAAACAGCCTCTCTTCATGTCAAGTGTCCAAGATGGCACCATTAACAAACAAGAAAACTAGAAGATCCACAAGAAAATTTATCCTCCACTTCATTAATGCAATGGAAGATTCAGTCTTTGGTTCTGGATATTTTTACACCTTCCCTAGTGAATAATTCACAGTTACTTTCCTTAAAATTGCATGTCTTTTTTTCTCTTTTGTGAATAGAAGCATTTCTTGAAGGAGAAGGTTAAAGTTAATGAGAACATTGTGGGAGGAAAATCTAGGAAATGTTCATACGGAATGCACGAAAACTCAGATCAGAATTGTAGCTGAGAAATAATTCTCAAAAGAAAAATCTTACCAAGAAATATCTTAGGAAGAACCTCCTCATGATTAGCTTCATGTAGATGCATATGATGAAGAAAATTATAACTTTATGATTGTCAGATTAGTCAAGATGAGGAAAGGTGTGAATATGAAAATTGGATGGAGCCCTTTCTTCAGGGGCTTTGCATTTTTAAAGTGGTCAAAAGAATGAAATTTTATGACTGCATTTTAATTTATTAGTTGATAAAACTCATATCCAGTGTTTCTGTCTTTAAAACAAAAAAGTAATGAAACCATCCTTGAGACTGTATCGTCAAGGCAATATTCACAGCACTGGCGGTGACTATGAATATGCCAGTGTAGTTCTCAATCACAAAGTATAACAGACTCTTCATATAGATGGCAGAAGAAAAACGTTTATTTAGACACAAGAAAGTCAAATCCCAGAATCAGAAAGCAAAATCCTTCATAGCAGCTAAGAAGTCAATACAGGTTATCACCACAGGGGGGAAAGTCATTTCCAAGTCTCCCCATTCCCTGCTGGGACCTTCCCACAAACAAACACTCAAGAGCCTACACTGTGCCTGCCTGCCTGTGTCTTTCCCAGCTCTTACTAGATTGACTAACTTCCTCTCAGCTCTGCTCCACCCTTCCTGTTCCACCCATTCAGCAAGCTCATCCCACCACATGTGACTCAGGCTTCCACCGATCCAAGAAGGTCAACACGGACCTATTAATGAATGGGAAAGATGTTCCCATTTATAATATCATTACAGAGACCTAATTTATCCAAGGAACTAAGGACCCAGCAATTGCATAAATACAAAACTTGACTTCAGGGGCTCCCGAGGGTTTGCCACATACTGCTGACCATATGTTAGACCTCAAAGTCAGAGCCATGAAAACTGTTGCTGCTATGTCCTTGTGGAATGTCCTTTCCATTCTACTATAAAATTTCTTTGTTGGATGTTCAATAATATTGTTTATCTTGTTTCATTCCCATTGCAAACTTGAACCTGAATCCCTGAGTCAGGCCTGACTTACAACATTTGGCTTTAGGTGGCATAAATGGATTGAAATGACATTGAAATGACCTTTATGGTTTGCAGTGGGCCGGGGAGCGGGGTGCAATGTGGAACAAAGGAACATCTGGTAAGTGGATACCCTGATCAAGTGGCCTTGCCCAACTCTGTTCACATCCCATAGGCAGGAGCCCCACTAGCCAAGGGTTTAAAACTTTCTCTATGGTTACTCAGCAATTAGAGATTATGAATGTGATCTTGGTGTCAAAGTACTGTTCCTCAAAGACAATGAAGGTTATAAATTGCCAAAACTGTCATTTTTTAATGTGTACAGCTTTGTATTTGGCAGGGTTGGTGTATGATGTCCCCTCTTTGAATTCTCTCATTTAGGCCCTCACCCCATACTTCACCACTAAAACAGAGGCCATGCATCAAGACAGTTTCCTCTTCTCCCCTCTTCCTCATATCACATCATTAAGAAATCTATATTCTCCTTCACTCCTGTCTTGCATGAAGAGACAGCCCTTCTCTTTGCCAAGGTAAAGTCTCCACATGCACCCTTGATCTTATCCTTTTTGTATTATAAAGGTGATTGTTACCACTGTCATGCCTATTTTCTCTAAATTTTGACGTCTCCTTATACCTGGCTTCTTCCTTGAAGCCTTACACATCAAAAAAAACAATTCATTGATCCAACCACCCCTGCTAGTTATCCTTCAGTATCACTTCCCATTCTCAGCTAAAATCCCTGAGAAAGCCTTCTATACTAGATGCTTCAACTTCTGCTCATGTCCTCTTCTCAGATCTCTTTAAGGTGGCTTCAGTCTTCATTAATGAACTCAAGCTACTCTTCAAAATTACCAATGATCTTTTAATCTTCCAATCGAATGGCCCTTTCTTCATTCTCCTTCTCCTTAATCTCTCTACATCCTGTCAATCACCATTTGCTCCCAAATACTCTTCTCTAGGCTTTATAATACCAGTATAATATAATATAACATGATATTTAGGTCATTTAAGGTTAGCATATAGTATCTCCTGGTTCCACTCCTCCCTATTTGACTATTCTCAGACTCTGATTGAATTTCCATCCAGATCATGTTCACCAACCATTAGCATCCCTCAAGATTATGTCTTGGGTCCTCTTCTCCCTCTATTCTCTCTCACTTGGGGATCTCATCCTTTCCCATGGATTCAATTATCATAACTATGTAAATGATTCCCAGATCAATCTATCCAGACTCTCTATGGGGCTCTAATATCACATCACCAAGTGCTTTTAGGATATCTTTAATCAGAAGTCTCATTGTCATCTCCAACTCAACAGGTACAAAACAGAGCTCAATATCCTTGCCAAAACCATCTGTGGTCCCTCACTTTTTCACCCCAAATTTCAAACCTATTTCCAAACTTTGTCATTTATACCTTTGTAACATCTCTCATGTGCAGCCCTTTCCCTCCCATGTCACAAAACCACCAGGAACTTTGAGGAAACGATAGAAACTCAAATGGAGACTAATTTAATATTAAAGAACTACTTGGTTAAATAATAAACTTTAAAAATAACAAATACAATCATTAAAGAAATGGAAAAACGAGGTAACAAATTGAACATTTTGGGCTGCAAACAAAACAATCCTTAGGGAAAAAAACATAAATACATTTGTCAACATATATTCAGTTTTCCCTCATCTTCTCTTATGAGGCTACCATCATAACTCTTGCAATGGTCTCCCAACTATAATTACTCCTGCCTCCAATCTCTCCCATCTATAATCCATCCTCCATGAAGTTGCTAAAGTCATTTTTCCTGAGGCGTGTGTGACCATGTCACTTTCCTAATTAATAAATTTCAGTGCCTATTGCCTCTTGGATCAAAGAAAAGTTCCTCCCTTGACCTTTAAAGGTCTTTACAGACTGGATGCAATCTGTCTTTTTCAGTCTCATTATGCATGACTATCTGTCCTGCATTCCACGTTCAGACTAACCAGCCTTCCTACTGTTGCTCACACATGACACTCCCCACAAGACATCTGCAAGTCTTTCCACTGGCAATTCCTTATGCCTAGAATGTACTGCCTCATCACTTCCACCTCTTAGAAGCCTTTGTTTTCTTAAAAGCTCTGCTGAAATATCATCCTCTATGCAATAACTTTCCTGATTTCTGCAACTGATAGTGCCCTTCCCACTAAATTGATCTTAGATTATTTTTATGAGCTTATTTATATACATGTTGTGCCTCCCTTAGGCTCTGGAAGAATAGAAACTGTTTCTGTTCAGTCTTTGTATTCTGAGTACCTAGTGAGGTGCCTGGTATATAACAGACATTTCATGAGAGCTTGTTCAGTCATTGATTGATGGTTTGCTTGATGTCATGGAAGGCAAGCAAGATTTGGAGTCAGAGGACTTGATCTTGACTCTGCCATTGACTATTTTTGTTACCTTAGACAAATCATTTCTCCTGTTTGGGTCTCAGTTTCCTCAACTATAACATGGAGGAGATTCCTCTAACTCTTAAGCCTGCTATACTATGAACTACTCTGACCCATGATGATCTTTTTTTTCTTCTGGAAATACCATATCTACATAACTTAGAACAGAGCTCAACAGATTGAAAAATTGCTTTTGAATGTAGGAATAAGTCTCAGTTTAGAAATCACGAATTTATTAAAATTCATTGAAAAATGCTTTCAAGGAGGAGCCAAGATGGCAGAGTAGAAAGACACACATATGCTGGCTCCAAAACCACAGCCTATAAAATATCTGTAAAGAAGAACTCCTAACAAATTCTGGAGTGGTGGAAGCCACAGAACAACGGAGTGGAGGAGATTTCTGTTCCAGAAAGACCAGAAAAACCCTCAACAAAGGTCGGTCACACACGGGACCAGAGCAGAACTCAGACCTACTTTGACCCCATGGCACCGAGAGGAGTAGATCCGAGCAGGCTTCAGGGATGGAATCTCCAGAGGCCACAAAGGTCTCTCCACCCACAGGCACTACAGGTCAGTGAGAGAGACTTCTGGGCTTCCCGAGAGGGAAGCGGGGTGTCCCCATAACTCAGGCCCCCTCGGGAGGCAGTGGCAGTGGAAGAGGCAGCCAGAGGCTCCCAGAGCAGGCAGGAGCTGGGGTGCATTACTGAAGGTCTCCGCATAAACCCCCTGAGGGAACTGAGCCTGGGAGGTGGCCCTGCCCCACCTGAGAACCTGATTTAATCTTACCCTGAATAGCAGCTGGCCACTGAAAGCCCTGAGGCTGGGGAGCAACATCTGAATCTCAGACCCCAAGCACTAGCTGGGCAAACCTAGGCCAGGGTGGAGAGGAATCTCAGAAGTCAAGTAACTGGCTGAGAAAATGCCCAGAAAAGGGAAAAAAAATAAGGCCATAGAAGGTTACTTTCTTGGTGATTAGATGTTTCCTCCTTTCCTTTCTGATGAGAAAGAACAATACTTACCATCAAGTAAAGACATAGAAGTCAAGGCCTCTGTATCCCAAACATCTGAAATAGATATCCAATGGGCTCAGGGCATGGAAGAGCTCAAAAAGGATTTTGAAAATCAAGTTAGACAGGTGGAGGAAAAACTGAGAAGAGAAATGAGAGAGATGCAAGAAAAGCATGAAAAATGGGTCAATACCTTCATAAAGGAGAC
>CM053774.1:122930886-122984849 GCA_028658325.1 Potorous gilbertii | reverse complement strand
AATACCTTCATAAAGGAGACCCAAAAAAATGCTGAAGAAAATAACACCTTGAAAAATAGGCTAACTCAATTGTCAAAAGAGGTTCAAAAAGCCAATGAGGAGAAGAATGCTTTCAAAAGCAGAATTAGTCAAGTGGAAAAAGAGGTGCAAAAACTCACTGAAGAAAATACTTCTTTCAAAATTAGAATGGAACAGATTGAGGCTAATGACTTTAGGACAAACCAAGAAATCACAAAACAAAACCAAAAGAATGACAAAATGGAAGATAATGTGAAACAGTTCATTGGAAAAACAACTGACCTGGAAAATAGATCCAGGAGAGATAATTTAAAAATTGTGGGACTACTAGTGGAGGGGAAAAGAGGGGAGCTGAGAGAAAAACATGAAGTTTGCTCTCATCACATTTGACCAAAGGAAGGAATAAAATGCACACTCATTTTGGTATGAAAATCTATCTTACAATACAGGAAAGTGGGGGAGAAAGGAATAAGCAGGGTCAGGGGGATGATGGAAGGGAGGGCAATGGGAGGAGAGAGCAATTTGAAGTCAACACTCTTGGGGAGGGTCAGGATCAAAAGAGAGAATAGAGGCAATGGGGGCAGTCTAGGATGGAGGGAAATATAATTAGTCTTACACAACACAACTATTATGGAAGTCATTTGCAAAACTACACAGATATGGTCTATATTGAATTATTTGCCTTCCCAAGGGAATGGATGGGGAGGGAGAAATGGGGCGAAATTGGAACTCAAAGTTTTAGGAACAACCATTGAGTATTGTTCTTGCTACCAGGAAATAAGAAATACAGGCAATGGGGAATAGAAAGTTATCTGGCCCTACAGGACAAAAGAGAAGATGGGGTAAGTGAAGGGAGGGATGATAGACGAGAGGGCCGACTGGTGATAGGGGTAATTAGAATGCTCAGTGTTATTGGGGAGGGGGGAGGGGACAAATGAGGAGAAAATTTGGAACCCAAAATTTTGTGAAAATGAATGTAAAAAGTTAAATAAATAAGTTTATTTAATAAAAAAAGAAAGAAAAATGCTTTCAAAGTTCAAACACTCAAGTGTTATTCTATATTTTCTTCTTTATGACTAATACTGAAAGCATGGAAGGAATAATAAGAAGCTTCTGAGTTTACCATAATCTCATCCAAAAACCAACTCCATAGATAACTGAAATTTCCATCTCCAAGAGAATAGGATTCAATGAATTTCAATTCAGTGAAAAGCATCTGGCACCTCCTATGTACAAAACACTATGCTGGGTACTAGGGATTCCAAGGCATTAGTGAAACCATTCTTGCCTTCAAGCTTGCATGCCATTAAATTTGGAGCTGGATGGGACTTTAGAGTTTATCTAATTCAACTCCTTCAGTTTTACAAACGGTGCCCAGCAGGAGGAAAGACTTTCTCCAAACCACAAAGGGAGCAAAGATGATTCTCTCCCTTTCCAAACCAATATTAGAGATACTACAGAGTTGAAGGAGGTAGAACTGAGGATTTGACCCATTTCTTTCCTTACAAAAAATATTATCATCAGCAAGGAGACAGAAATAAAGTCCCTTCATTGAATATGAACTTTTTTTCTTGTGTCCCTCAGCCTCTGAAGGTAAGCTGCACATTTTGGAACTGAAATGGCAATGGCATCAGAGATTTCACACTGGAAGAGACCTCAGAGGTTACATGGTAATTTTCCAAATGACAAACCTGAAGCTTAGAAAGGTTAGGAGGTTTGCCCAGATTTGTACACCTAATAAGCAGAATCATTTTTTAAATAAACGAGCATTTATTTTCTCTCCCTCCCACATCCATCCCACCTTGGGTAAAAAGTAAACTCTTATAACAAATATATTAGTCCATCAAAAGAAATTTCCAAATTCTTTTGTGAATTTCTATTGTTGTCATGCTCAGTAATGTGGATCTCATTGTATGCATTTATTTCATCACTTCAATGTCATGTCATTTTCATCATTAATCCTCTGGAATGATAATCTTTCATTCCACCGATCAGAGTTCTTAAGTTTTATAAAGTTCATATTTTATAGTGTTACTGTCATATATTATAGTATATATTATGTTATGCTTATGGTTATTTTCACCTCATTCTGCATCACAAGACTTTCCAGATTTCTCTAAAGCTATCCCCAAGAAAGAGGAAAAGTATTTACATATAGGTGTATGTTCATCCTTCATTGCCAAAGAAGACCATGCCATCAGAGGAATAGTGATATGACTTGCACTTGACTTTGTTTTCAGTGAGGGAGGACTGTGCAGGTCACCAGGCTCGCTTCTCCTCCAGAGCCATCTGAATCCAGTGACTAGATATTCCTCAGGATGACTGGAGATGACCCAGGATGAGGCAACTGGGGTTAAGTGACTTGCCCAAGATCACAGAGCTAGTGAGTGTCAAGTGTCTGAGATAAAACATGATTGGAGTCCTACTTAAGTGGGGATTTTTAAAAGAAAGTCACCCATTGTGCCAGGTCTGTGCTAGCACAACAGGGTGGCCACTGAGGATGCAGTAGAATTAAGGAGAATGAGGTAAAACATTGTATATGAATGTCATGGAATACTAGCGTAACCACTACACAACAGACTGCCTTTCTTTGGCAGTTTGAAAAAGAGACTAAGAACCAGGTTAAATAGTAGCAGCTAATGTTTTGAGTTGTCTCTCTCTGTCTCTGTTTCTCCCTCTCTCTCTGTCTCTCTCTCTCTGTCTCTCTGTCTCTGTCTCTCTGTTTCTCTGTCTCTTTCTCTGTCTCCCTTCCTTCCTCCCTCCCTTTGTACCTCCCTCCCCCCATATGTGTAGGTGTATGTATGACTGCGTATACACACACTATAACCTTTGGGTTTTTTTCTTTTAGTTTTGGGGAGTTGGTGGATTATTGGTGAGGAAGAGTTATGGGGGGGACTTAGAGTAGAGAGAATTAAGGGTAAAATTAATCTCGAAATACATGATAGATGTATCTATCTTACTATGTCTCTCTTCCTACCTCTTACGCAAGATCTCACTCAGGGCTAGTAGTTTCCCCCAACTCCCAGAGACCTTTGAGGTTAACCTAAAAGACACATCATTGGAAAACAATCTTATCCCTAGGGAAGTGAAGAAGAAGGCAGACAGACAGAACTCTCCTCCCACTATCATGAGGAACTAAAGAGAGTCTGGAACCTGAAACACATAATTAGAATCCTAAAGGTGTTGAAACATACTTAAAGGCTGATATTGTACTGTGCTATAAGATTAGAAATGATGGTCTTGAGACCATGACAATCTCCCCTTAGGGGAAGCTGTAAACTTTTAAAACAAACTCATGGAAAAATACTACCACTAATATTATTTCTAAGTTTAATATAGTTGTGTGCCCAAGATAAACTTTAGGACACCACCATTTTGGTTTTCCCCTGATAAACAAACATCCTCAAAAGTATTTTGCCCTGATCCCGAATGTGGAAATCTGCCAGCTTCTGAGAAGGGAACCTTGGAGCATACTCTCCTCTGCAGTGGGAACACATCTTTCTGCTACTTCAATGCCTCCTTACTGAATGGATCCATGTTTCTGTGCTCAGCGATGCAGGCTCTTACATGAGTTATTTTGTGTGTGCTTGTGTGCGTGTGTGTGTGTTAAATTGGTCTCCTCCCTATCTTCTCTCCCTTTATTCCTGTTCCACATTGCTTACAGTAAAGCTTTTCACTGAACTGATTTCTGCTGTTTTACATGTGATTCTCACCATCTGAACTCATTAAGGGATTGTTTTCTCTCGTTTTTATGGCTCACTCATAGGTTTATCTTTCAACGTAAACTGGTTACTTGAACAAGAACCTAACCTGTCAATAGTCACACCTGCACCAGAGGAACATGACATTGTGAGTCGAATCACAGAAAGCAAAGAACAATGGGGGAGCCCTGCATCCTCATGCCAGGGGACTACCACAAAACAAAATGCCCAAAACATTGCCAAAAATACTAGATATATATTTGAATTTTTGAAACGGTGTCTATGTGGCATTCAAGCTTTATCCATTCTTGGTCTGTTTGGGTTGTTCAGTCATTTTCAGTCATGTCTGATTCTTCATGATCTCATTTAGGGTTTTCAAAAATATTGGAGTGGTTTACCATTTCCTGCTCCAGCTGATTTGATAATGAGGAAACTGAAGCAAACAGAGTTAAGTGACTTGCCCAGGGTCACATAGCTAGTTAGTGAGTGTCTGAAGTGAGATTTGAACTCAGGAAGATGAGTCTTCCTGACTCCAGACCCGGTATATGCCACTGAGAGGCCCTATTTTTGGTCTACAGAGTCAAAGTAAAATGAAGACTTGACTGTAGTACTTTTTGTAATGTTTCTCCAACTTGGACTCATACTTGTGTGTATATATATGTATGTATGTATATGTGTATATACGTGTATATATATATATATACATATATCTTAAGAGAGATGAATGAATAGATCTATGTATGTATATGTATACACACTCATGGACATGTATGTCTGTGTATGTACCTACATATACACATAGATCTACACATCTGTTGTGAACATATATATCTACATTTATAAGTTTGTGTGTGTATATATTTGTATGAATGTAGGGTAGATAGATATAGATTGTTGTGGTTGCTGCTTGTCCTTCATTTTCAAAGAGGACCAGGACATCAGAAAGGTGATGTCATGACTTACAAATGAATCAAATTTAAGTGAGGGAGGGCTGCACAAAGTCAACAGGCTTACTCTGCTATCTGGTCCAGCGGGAAGATAGACATCAGAACTGGAGATGGCCCCGTAGATATAGATATATGTATGAGAGATAATTATGCATTACCTCAGAAAATTGATCAAAGATCCAAAGTGTTTTTATTGTGATTGGAGATTATTTTATCTCTATTTATATTTCTTTATGCTAATTTTCCTTCACCTTGTAAGAGAATCAGAGAGAGAAAAGACCTCCTTCTAGAAAAAATATTACTTTATAATCTTCATCTCATCAACTCAAGCAATCCACAGGAAAAATACATAATGGATCCCTAGAAAACTGAGTTAGCACATATTGCTATATGAAGCAGGCAGTTTCATCTAAACTAAATTCTAATGTGAAAATTTCCCAGCTCTATGTTAGAATGATCAGTTCTTCAGAGAAAGTTGAAATAAAAAAATCATACCCAGTCATAAGCAGACCTTGTCAGCTTCCAGATTATGATGAACAAAATTGAGAACTTGACATCTCTGATCCTCAGGATTTCTCAAAACTCTTCAAAATAAGAATTTTGAGTAAGAGGTAAATTAATTGTGACCTTATTCATAAACTAAGAACCAAGTATCCTTATGAGGTAAAAGTCTGATGAACTGATAGTAGAGAAATCTAATCTATAATGAATTTACTCACTACCCCTTCCTCTATCAGGCCCTACACTCTAGTCTGACTACACAAAGGAATCCATGGGCTTGCATTCTCAAATTCATTCGGCAATTTTCTTGCTGCCACTAAACCCTCTTCAAGTACATGCTCCTGCCCTGATCTTCACATCACTATTCTATGTCTACAAGCAACAGAATTCAACTTTGTTCTTCCCCCTCCCTGCATGTGGAAGGAGTTGTGATGTAATAAAGTTAAAGTGTACTCTGCCTGGAATGGTGACACCTGTGCTGTAGCAGGGCTCAGCCAAAGAACTGAGGAACAGAGGGAATTAGGGCAGAGTACAAGCATGTGTGGGGCTCCAATAGACCTGAAGTTCAGGGGATTGGCATCCATCTCTTAAATAAAAATATTGCAAGATGAAGGAAAATGTATGAACATCTTATGAGGCAGGGGACCCTGTGGACTTCCAAGAAAGAAGGAAACCACAGCAGGATGTCATTGAGTAGTCCAAGAAAGAAGAGGCATGAAAGTTGAATTTATGGCTACACAGCAGAAGTAATTGGCAGAATAGAACGGCTTGAATCCATGATGGCAAATCTTAGTAAAGAAACAAAGAAAAACCAGTTGGGAATACAAAAACTCAGAAATAAAGGACAATCTAGAAGAAGAGAGTTCAAGTAAACATGTATTTATTAATTACATACTGTGTGTTTCACACAGTGAAAAGGCAGCTTCTGCCCTCAAAGAGCTCAAATGCCAACGAGAAGATGAAACACAAAATGCCACTTAAACGGATTGGTGCTGGAAGGAAAATATCCAGCACAGGATATGCCAACAAAATCTAGAGAAGTGCCTGAGGATGAAAAATGAAGAGATGGTTGTCCAAGGCACCTCCCTTAAAGGGAGATTCTGAGAGGAGTGTTCTAACCTCCAATGAGAGAGACAGATCCTAGGGACAGAGGGGACTGATGAAGTGTAAGTTCCATGGCCTCTTCCAGGATGAAGGAATGAAGGAGTTCATAGGAATGAAGCCAGTAGGAAAATGCAAAAACCTTCAAAGAAACATGACCTCTTTACAAGAAAAACAAATTAATCTTGAAGACCAAATGCATAAAGATGATGTCTTCCAGAGGAAGACAAGCCAAAAAACCTGAACACTAAAACGTAAGAAATGCAAAAGTGCCCTTAATCAGATATTGTCTCTGGTCTACCCTTGTGGACTGTGAAGGGAAAATCATTTCTGGGGATATAGAGAAGCTTTCCATAATTCATAGATGGGGAGCTTGGGAACAGGGATGTGAAGATTATATCCTGAACTTCATGTCACTGGGGAAGGATGAGACTGCTGTGGTTGATGTATCAGCTTCAATTTTAGAACTCCACCTTTTCCATCTCAGCAGCATGATGGGAGTGCATGGAGCACTGGACTTGGACTCACAAAGACATGGTTTCAATTCTTCTTTCAGCACTTACTAGCTGCATGCCCACATGAAAGTCATTTAACCTCTGTGGCCCCATTTTCTTCATCTGTTAAATAGGGGAAGGTGGGTTCTTGATCATCTGCAAGGTTCCTTCTAGCTCTGACTCTATGATTCTCTTGCTGAGCCATTTCAGAGTTACAAATAATAGTTGGACCAGCTTATCAACTTTGGCAGAGTCTATGGAAATGTGTGAGTAATAATAAAATAAAACAACGAGTTGGCATTGCTATAGAGAGCTTGTGAACAAAATACTGTACATGGGTTATCTGTGTAGAGAGATAACCCAGGTTTTGTATGAGACGGATATGGAAATATATTTTTAAAATTTCTATTTTAGTACAATCGAAAATATTAAGAAATAAGTTTTCTCTAATATTGTTTATAGACTTTTCCTCTAAAGAAAGCATGTAAAGGGTCCAGAACAAAAGCTAAATCAAGGGGAACTGGTGGTAAACAAACTTAGGAAAATTGGGGGAAATCACCTTTCATCTAGCTAAGATCATTGCCTTCACATCCCCTAATGCATTGTGCTGTCCTACCTAAGGACAGTGCCTTCTTTTCCATGTAGCAGGGACTAAGATATTGATCACAGGTCCTCTTAATCCTTAAGAAGAATAGCCAAGGGAGACATCAACCATTCAAGTAGCTTTAGAAGATTAAGGAAGTATTGATCTATTCTGATAAAATAACTCTAACTGTAATCTTTTCCTTTTTCAAGATTTCTATAGATATTGTCTCAAATTGCCTTACAGGAGAGAGATTTTGAGTGTATATGTGGAGGAAGGTAATGAGGAAGACTAGGTCCCCAAGCTAGAAATCTTTGGATTTAAAATGTTAAATTGATTTTTTAAAAATTGTTTCTGGCCGACTTGCTCCTAAAACAGAGTGTATTTTTAACATTGCGTATATAGCATAAAAGTCATGTTTGCATCATTTCTGAAAAAGTTATATAATCATGTAAAAAAGGAAAGCCAAAAGGGTACAGGGAAATACTGCAGCCATCTTCCCTTAGATTTTGTAAAGGCTCAGTTTCATTTGGGTACAAACCAAAGGGGACTGGAAGAGTACAATGGACTTCGCTACCTTGGCCTCTACACAGTTATGTGGTTATGTTTGGCAAGGCCCCAAAAACAGCTTCGGGGTCACAGGATCCTAATGAAGGGTTAAACTGGAGTTACAGGGAATTTTTTAACCTCATATCAGATAGCTGTCTGAAACAACAGACTTACATCCACATCAGATACTAATGGTTGAAAAGATAGCCTGGGTCCAGGAAGCAATTTTGAACTTTGATCTGAAAGCTACCAACCTGAGCATCCTCTGCAGGCCAGTGATACCACCACAACTAGACTGATACTCCACAAAAAACTCAAAGAAAGAGGGAAGGGATTTATGTGTACAAAAGTATTTATAACCACTCTTTTCATGGTAGAAAAAACTGGAAATTAAGGGACTCTCCACCTATTGGGGAATGACTAAACAAGTTGTGGCATTGAATGGAAAGGAATATTGTGTTTCAATGGTGAAATTGACCATTACAGAGGAAACTGGGAAGTTCTCTCTGAACTGATGGATACTGAGGTGTGCAGTAGAACTAGGAGAACATTTTCTATAATGATAACATTAAAGATAAAAACAATTCTAAAGAAATTTGGAACTGTGATCAACGCAATGAAAAAACACAAATCCAAAAGAATACAAATGAAACATGATGCATTTCCCGACAGGTGGGTGATGAACTTAAAATACAGAAAAAGACATACATTCCAGACATGACTGATAAGGAATTTTGTTTTGCTCATCTATGAAGTTATATATTGAGTGACTGTTTTCTCATTGTTCTTGTTATTTTGTTTAATGGCATAGGACAATAGGAGGGACAGATTAATTTTTAAAATTAATAAATAAACTTAAAAATACAATTGAAAGCTAAAGAGACAGAATTAAACATTTTTTTAAATGAGCTATTAAACAATAAACTATTTTTTAAAAAGCAAGGACAAATAGCCTGGGTATTCTGGCTACTGTTTTCTGGTTTAGCTTAAATAATTATGGTAACTTATAGTTAGGGAGAAGCTTTCTAATCACTGCCCTTTTGAAGATAAGAGCATAGAGGTAAGATATAGATGGTCCTGAAGAATTGAAATCCCATAGATGCTAGCAGAAGGTAGCTCTATGACATTAGACACTGAACAGACATAGTAAATAGGTGCCCATGAAAGATGCAACATCCAGCACAAAGATCACTCACAATAGTGAGAAGTATGATGTTGCCAGAAGATATTGATAACTCTGCAGTGTCAGAGTTGTTCTAGCCATATGCATAACCTGGCCATTCCCTTCACAAGTGTGCCCCTGGCCCATGGGTTTCTGATAAGGGTCCCTTCATTCATACTCCCCTGTGCCATATGTTCTCTGAGTATGACTTCCCCAATGGTGTTGAAGTAACCTATGGGTGACTATACCAAATGTGTGCATAGGCAGGGAGAGAAGGAATTTTGCCTTGCCATTTTCTTTGCTGTTATGTGAAAAAATATCTTTTGAGTGAATGTTTCTTTAAGGAAAATGTGTCTTAGGTCTGGTAGGATGTGAGGCTCCAGAAAGCCTTGAAAGTCAAGCAGCCTTTCTCCATTCCACAATGAGAGGGGTATAAGCCAGGTACTACATCTCATCTGAACCTCACAAACCTTTGAAGTCACCGTGGCATCCCTCAGTTTACTGTACTTCCCTTCGCAGATATTGTGGTTTTCACAGATTGAAGGCTTGTGGCCTGTGGCCTTCAAAGTCCTGTGTTGAGAAAGTCTATGGGCACCATTTTTCCAACAGCACATGCTCATATCATGTCTCTGTGTCACATTTCCTTCCACAATATTTCAAATTTTTCTTTATTGTTATGTCTCCTATGATGATCTGTGATGAATGGTCCTTGCTGTTACTCTTTTATTATTTGGGGCCATCATGAACCACACTCATATAAGAAGGTGAACTTAATTGATCAATGGTGTGAGTGTTCTGACTGCTCCACTGACCAGACACCCCTGCCTCTCTCCCTCTCCTTGATACTTCCTATTGCCTGAGACACAACAATATTGAAATTAAGTCTATTCACAACTCGGCAATGGATTCTAAGTGCTCAAGTAGAGGGAAAAGTCAATCCATGTGGCAAATTTCATTGCTGTCTTATTTTAAGAAATTGCCACAAAAGGCATATATTGTGATTATTATAGAATTATAACAACACATAATATTATATATAAATAATAAAAGAGAAATTGTAACTAATTGTTTGCTATCTTGGGGGTAAGGAAGAGAGTGATGAAATTTAGAAAAATTTTCAAAATCAAAAGTTCAAAATTGTTTTTACATGGGATTTGAAAAAATATTACATGCGACATATATAATAAATTATATACATTATAAAAGAAATTCCCATAGCCACCCCAGCCTTCAGCAACCACCACCTAGATCAATCAGCAGCCATTAACACTGAAGCAATACCTTCCAGGAGCAAAAAGCCTATAATTTGATGAAGGTTCGGATGATGGTCAGCAGTTTTTTTTAGCAATCAAGTATTTTTAATTAAAATTTGCACATTTTTTGGACATAATATTCTTGTATACATAATAGGCTGAATTATAGTGTAAATAAATTTTATGGGAAACCAAAACATCATGTGACTCACTTTATTGTGATATTTGCTTTATTTCAGTGGATTCCAAGTCACTAATTTTCCCACCATATCATTCTGCATCTCCAAGTAGAAATAGGAAAAATGCATTTTTCCTAGAGGGGAGTTTAGACCATTCTATAGAACTCTTTCCACTGTACATAGTACATTCTATAGAACAAATAGAAAAGAAAAAGGGTGACAAGAAATTATACCCTTTCCTCTGACAATCTGGAATACCCACCCCATTTCTCGCCATCAATTCCATCCACCAAAATGTGCATTGTTGGAGTTATGGCCCCAGGTCACAAGAATCACCACCAGTGGCTTAGACATGAGGAAGTATTTCTACACACACACACACACACACACACACACACACACACACATACACACACACACTATACTACAAAGGGAGAAGGTGAAGAGGAAGATGGATCTTGCTAGACCACTGGAGGGAAACATTTTTGTCTTCTTAAGCTGAAATGTTCAATACATCTTCCCCCAGAAAAGTTGTACTTCGTAGCTATGCCCTACACTTCTATTGTATTATCCCAGACCCCAATGACTTGGCTACTTAAATAAAATTCTGTGGCCTCTCTTGAAGGCCTAACCAATATTTCCACCATTTTTCCTATGGTAAAATTCATTCTGACTCCCCCAAATATAGCTTTACAAATGAAACTTGGGAATAGCCCATTCAATAAACTGAGAATCAGTGTATCTGAATTTGAATATTAGCTCTGTTATTTAGTGTGTGACCTTAGACAAGTCTCTTACCTCAGTTTCCTCCCCTGTAAAATAATGCATTTTGACTCAAAGGTATCTAAGGTACCTTTCAATTCTAAACCCTAAAATCTTTTGACTAGAGACAATGCCTTAAACCTAGGGACAGTGGTTTCCTACCTGCTCTGGAGAGCCAATCATTCAATTTATCACCAAATGCTACAAATTAGGGCTTGATTATTTTTGTCAATTGCCTAATCTTGAGAAAGTAACAGTGAAAGTATTAAAATGCAGATTGAACTTAAAGGTTTTTTGTTTTTTTTTTTAATGGAGAGCCACTTGTTTGTTCAATATTTACCAGCATACCATTGCCTGGGGATCTAGGCAAATCATGGCAAGTAAAACAAAGCTAAAAAGAGTAGAATGTCTACCCCATCTCAGCCCTGCTCCCACCAACTGATGCAGGCTTTCTGGGTGTGTTCAAATCAAGCAATGCACAGAGCTAAAATAAATGGAAACCAGGCAGTTGTTAAAGCATTAATCCTTCAAGGCTAAAACCAGGGCATCATAAGAAAAAGCTACTACCTGACAGTTCCCCTGATCATAATTTCTTTTTTATTACCTGAAAAGGGTCAAGTAATATCCTTACTAGGGTAATAAAAATTTTTTTAAAAAAAAAGACATAAACAGGACACAGCAGTGCACCTAATAATAAATGTGTTGGTTTGTTCTTTTTTCAAGAACCCAGGTCTGCAATTTTGAAATGATAATGGATTTTCTCTATCAAAAATTTATTCTCCCTGGTACCCTGACTTAAAAAGAGATAAAGATGCTTGCAAAATGACTTAGTTCATTCATGAGATGCTTTCTGCCATGTGGGCCCATTAGAATGATCCCAGAAAAACCATCACAATATCAACCAGATAATACCATTGTGAAGACCCACAAAGATCTTCTCACAATGGTGGAAGTTTTTCAGCTAGTCAGAGATGTTGGAGGTCATCTCAGCATTCAAATGAACATCGTTTCATTTATGAGCTAATCTCGAGGAACAAATGAAAGCCATGTTAACCATTTCTGTTCTATCACTTCTAGTACCAATCATGAGAGTCTTTACAAAGGACGAGATGATAGCAGTAAAGAGGTGCCTTTGGAGATATAGACTGAGTAGAGTGAAATAAGTAATTTAAATGGGTATGTGATTTAAGGGCTTATATTTTTACTTGTTTTGCACCCATGGATAAAGGTAAGTGATTTCTTGTGTACATAAAAAACTATCTCCCCAGTTCACCACCTTCTTTTTGGTTTAGAGTTCTGTAGTTTCCCATGCTGATTTCATTTCAATGATGAAAGAAAGAAAGGGAGAGAGAAAGAGAAGAAGAGAGAGGAAAGGAAGGAAGGAAAGATGGAGGAAGGGAAGGAGGCAGAGAAGAAAGAAAGAAATGGGCTGGAAATATTAGAAGAAGTATATTGATTGTTTGTGGCAAATGGTCAATATGAACATCAATTAGAGCCCTTACATTAGAAATTTTAGTCCTTGGGGCAGAAATGAGTGAAGGAGAGGTGAAACCACTGGCAAATGACCACTAGAGGGAACCAGAGGGATTTTTGCTGTTAAGAGATAGAGAAACCTCTGGGACCACCAGCAGGGAGTGATGGTGATATTGGTGCCTTCTAAATATCTATACTTTGGGAATGAAGGTGAAAAGGACGAATGGTGGTGGAGGTGGGGAATAGCAAATGTAAATATGGATGGATGTCTCTGTGTGTGAGTGTGTGTGTATATGCAAATATGTAGGAAAGAAGTATTTAAGCTCCATGTGCTAGACACTGTACTAAGCACTTCAAAAATATTATTTCATATGTAAATGAAATCATATTTTGTATAACTATACTCATAGATAATATAGATGTTGTTGTTGAGCTATTTATCAATTGTGTCCAACACTTTGTGATCTCATTTGATGTTTTCTTGGCAGAGATACTGGAGTGGTTAGCCATTTCCTTCTCCAGCTCCTTTTACAGATGAGGAAACTGAGGCAAACCTAGAGGTCAGATATGAACTCAGGAAGATGAGTTTTCCAGACTCCAGGCCCAGCACTCTACTCACTGCCCCACCTAGCTGCCCTGATATACATGCAGACACCAACATTCAGTTTCATTTGATCATCTTTTCCATTTACAGTGTTGAAGTCATGTTTTCCAATGCAACTACTTGCACCAATTATGCCTCTTTCCACTGGCCTTTCACCCACTTACAACTGTGATTCTTCTGAGATTTACAGCGTTGCCCTGAGATTATGGGGTTTTGTTTTGGAGAACAGTGGGAGATCGTTACAAGGGCTGTGGTGTTTCTTAAATGCACTTTTCATTGCTCTCCCCACTTTGTCCAACTTTTAGCCAACCTTGGCATACACTTACTGAGCGTTCCTACTTTAAAAGCATTCTAAAGTTTATAAAACAGTTTCATCACAACACAGAGTGGTTTATGTAAGAACTAGAGAGCTGGCTGCATAACCAGGAAAACCCGATGCCCTCTGCTGACACATGCTGCTGTGTGTGGGAACCTAAGTTGCTTAACCCTTCCATGCTCTAGGAAATTCTCTAAGACTGAGATCTGTGAACTTGGATTGGAAAAATCCTGTCGTTATCATTATATAATTGGCTTCCTTTGTAATTCCTAGAATCCTTTGTATTTTATTTATACATTTAAGAAACATTCTGAGAAAGGGGCCACAGACTTCAGCAGAATGCCATAACATTAAAGGTTAAGACTCCCTCTAAATTGGAGAGAAGATGATGCCTTGGTAGAGGGAATATCCCCATGCCAAAGAAATAACAGATCCAGGCACTATCATGGTCCCCTTTTTTCTCATGATGATCCTGTGACATGGTATGGCAGGAATCCTATTCCCTAGAGTCCTTCCACAATAGGCTACACTAACTAAGTCTAAGGCCTATTCAATACAGGCTAACAGTTTTTCCCTTATCGGCCCAGGTGACTAATGTTCAAGACGCTGATTCAGTTTCTTGGTCACCTAAGGGTATAAAAGACGGCAGTCCAAAAAGTTCCCCTCAGACTTTTTTCTTTATTTTTTTTGATTTATGGAATAAAACAAGAATTTTTGTAACAATATTTAAAAAGATGATTTTACATGAAATTGCAAATCTACTATGTACAACATTTCTTTTCAATATATAATAAAGATATCATGTAAATTTCTTTTTTTCTTTCCTTCCCTCAAAGATGGTTACAGTTAGACATAAAATAGGTATGTGTGTGTGTGTGCGTGTGTGTGTAAAATTGTTCTATACATCTGTTTTTCAGTTCTTTCTCTGTATGCATGATGGATGCCCTGTTGCCATGCAAATTTCCACAGCCAATTCAGTATACTCTGATAACCTAACCATTTTCTGTATGTGGGCAAGAAGGGCATCATCTACGTAAATTTATGTTGTATTCTTTCTAAGTCCTTGTCAATTCTATTGCTAAGTAAGCCTCCTTTTGTTAATTGTTAGATGGTCCATGAGAGTTTAATTTCATTCTAATTTTAATTCTCAGCTGCCAGTTCAACCTGGGTTAAGCCTGGCTACAAAACGTAGGCAGTATAATTGTTAATACCCTCATTTATAAATGAGAAGGTTGAGGACAGAGAGAAAAGACTTGCTACTCAGCAAGATTTGAGCCCACAGTCAAGATCCTGCTACTACAAGAGTGAAGGAGGGACTTTTCCATGGAAGTGCCACATTCAGGAGTGAGTCTGATGTGGTAGATTTGTAGAAACTGCTAGATGTTTGAGCCCACTCCCCCAGGGACCAAGGTGATATGGGAGTGATGGATGATAGATGATAGAGAGAAATGTACTTCTGCACTTGCTAAAAAAATCAGAGACAGCACCTTGCCAACAAAGGTCTGTTAATAGTCAAAGGTATAAAACACATACACATATCTGTATTACGTGTACACACATACATGTGTGTTTGTGTGTGTGTGTGTGTATCCAAGTTCAGTGATTTTCCTCATACCCAAATTTACTCCTTGGGCACTGTCTTTACCTTTGGCTCAAAGAGAACATTGTTGCCTGATGTCTGCTGACCTCTTACATATAAATCATCAACAAATATAAACATATGAAGAAAGAGAGAATCATAAAAGTTCTAATAAAAAATTGCATCCCGCATGCCCTCCCTTATCAAAATCTTTGTTATTAGAGGTCAAAATTACATGAGGATAAGAGGTGAATTTTAAGAGGCTAAAAATTATTTTACAGCCTATAAAATATTGGATGATAAATACAATATAAATTTCAAGCATTTTTCTGGCATCCTATGGCCAGAAGACATAAAATATTCACTTAGGAGTCTTCAGACAGAAGGAAAGGGGAGAGGTTAGGAGAAAACAAGAGGAAGTGAAGAAGAAGCCAGAATTGTTTTAACTACAGGAAAAATAGGGAGGGTGAGTAGATAGGCCAGGGAGAAAAGCAACATTGTAGTACCCATATATGAGGTCACCACAATTGCCACTGGTTTGCCTGAAGCCCAAGTTCCAAGACTCCTCACTAATGCATTCTTTCTCCCTACTCCTTTGCATAATTCTTCATCATACCAGTTCATTCCTTATAAACAACCACTGACTCAGTAATAGTATAATAATAAAAATGTCCCTCCTCCAAACACAGCCTTTTATCTATGGCAGGAGGGGGAGGAATCAAAAGTAGAGAAATGTCAGGGCGATGTATAAAGCTATATGGGTCCTGGGATGATTTGGGGATATGGGAAGACTTAGCAGGAACCCTGGCAAGCTGGACTTGGGTGACACCATTGATTATGCAAAGAAATGATGGAGACAATGTGACAGAAGGCAGAAAAATTTAGCACCTACTGAATACCCAGCAAGACATGACCTGATGGGTAGAATCATATATACATCAGAAATTCTATATCTTTTATGAACTGATAGATGACAAATCCCCATTGTACAAATATAAATTTAAAAATATCTTGGAAAATTCAGCCAGTAAACTGTAGTGAAGCAAGGTCATTATCAGAGACTGAACTGATCACCAAATCATAACTGAAGGAGAACATTTTATTATTTACAATGTTTACTTACTTTTTTAAGTGCACATCTCACATACTGGTGATCTCAGAGAAACATAAAACAAGAAGCTTCGATGAAAGTCACCTGGGGAAATAATCTGCTAAGATTTTACTAAGGATGCTTTCAATGAGCCTGCAGAGAGTGAATTTAGTAGGGATAACTGTTTGCCTTTCTTAGTATTCCCAGTGCTTCGCGCACTGACTAGCACACAGTAGATGTTTATTCAATGTTTGTTGACTGACATCCTGATAAATTCATCCAACTTCACAAAAAGCAGTTACGCATCTTTGTAGTAGTCCATGAAACATTGAAAGAAATAACAGGATGATGGTGCCTTCTTCCCAGAGTCATTGCTAGCTGGACCCCATCAGAAAACATCAGAAAAATGATGATCAGCACCACAACCCCCCTACACACAGCTTCTCCTTCTCCTTGTTGCAAGGAGAAGAGTGTCAATGGCAAAGTAGGAGAATGCCAGCCAGGACAATGCCCAATAAGGGGAGAAGTCTTGGACCCCTAAGACCAGCCTGATAGCTATGAAAAACCCATCAGGAACTCTCAAATGCTGATAGATTGCACCCTGATGATATCTCTGATAGGATCAGCACTATGGTCAGCATGCAGGGATAGCTCCTAAAGGATCAAGAAACAGAATCTATTTCTCAATAGATTTTCATATAATAGATATTCATTTATCATAAATGAAGCAGTATCACAGGCAAATCATGCTTGGAACTATTAGCATAGTCAACTTAATACAAATGATAGTGGAGGTGTGGTATGCTTTCTCATGTTCTGATACCCACATTTTCCCATGTCTCCAAGTGTAACCCCTTTTTCACTTTCATCACTGACTCTTAATCCACAGAAAAAGTAACTCATCTACATTAGAGAGAGCTAGCTCTCTTTCCAGGCCTTTTCCTGTCCCCATACTTACAGCCTAATTTCTTCTGATCACTCCTCTTTGAAAGTCAAAGAGGGTAATGTTTTGGGGATAATGTTTTCTAACTAGCCCAACTGATAACTGGCAGTTAGTTTTAAGCAGCTCTAAGACCTCAGGTCCTTCACTTACAACCGCTTTATTCCCTTTCACCAGCCAGTTCAATTTCTAACAGAAAAATCCAGTGTTTACTCTAGGTTCCCTTATTCCTCTGTCCTCATGCAGAGGAAAGAAAAAAGGACTAAATTATAATCAATCCTTCATCATGTACTTGCAAAAGAACTTTAGATATTTCTGTATGTGAATGCTTTCTAAAAGCATTGTGATTTAAAAAGCACTGTGTTTTCATGGGTTTCAGTGTTCCCTCTAAGAACAGTAAAATTACAATTCATGAACCAACTGAAACATTAAAAGAATAAAAATAATTGTGCAAATTGCTAGCCTTTCTTTATTTTTCTTAGTAGAACTAAGGAATAGACTTTGGGTTTTTCCCCCATAGAAGGAAAATACAGTAAGAACAATACTTGATGCACAGTCTTTAATAGTTACCCCAAATACTATTTAAAACTAAACAGAAAAATTCTCCTGTAAGCATTTTTATAATGCAATATAATTGATTCCCTATTACGATAAATGTACAAATTCAACAATAGTTGCAAAATGTATTCATTAAAGTATATTATTAAGTGAGAATGGTGATTCTACTGAAAAGTGTAGCAAGTTATTATGCCTTCCATGTTTCTGCTTCTCAGTGCTTAACCTTCTGGATCATTCTTTTGGAGGATGGAGAGTTAGTGTTTTTTTTATTTATGTTCATAAAACTGGAAAAATGGGGGGAAATCTTTCAAAAAGAATGGAATTGATTTTTCCATTGATTTTATTCCTATTGGACCTGAGTTTTATTTAATAACTTTGGGCTTAAAATGGTTAATACCAGATAACACTGGGTTTCCTTTTCAAAGAAAACATTAAGTTTCCTTTGATAACAGAAGGGACATGCCTGAAAATATCAGAGACCATTAGGGGATGTCAAGGTAAGCTCACATACCACTATAGAAAAGGGAAAATTTGAAAGAACTGAGGCAGACAGAACATGGTATAGTATCATGGAAAGAACACAGAACAGTCAACAGGCCTCAATTCAAGCCCTCAAGTGACTACTTATTGCCTATGTGACCTTAAGCAATTCATTTCCCATGTTTATCTATAGAATGAGAGGGTTAAAGTTTATGGTATCTTGGTCTTTTTAAGTATCATGGCACCATTTGACTGTCTGAAGTGTAGGAACCCCTTCTCAGAAAGGTTCTATTTTAATTTATAATTTAAGGAAATGCAAAATTATAGGAAGAGCTCAGTAAAAAAAAATGATGTAATTTCTTTTCCATCCAAGTTCATGGAGTCTGAAATCTATCCGTGGACCCTGGGGAGTTTATGGCCCTCAAGAACTTCTGAGAGATGATTCCTAGACTCCCTTTCAGTTTTCAAACCCATGATCCTATGAGGATTGGGATTGGCATTACAGCAGGAGGGCAGTACAACCAACATTCACATAAGGTCGTGAGACAGGGATGAATCTGAGTGTAACATGGGCACGTTGCATCATGAGTTCAGAAGACTACTTCAATTTCATTTCATTCATTTCAACATTGTTAAGTGCCTGCTCTGTGTCAGACGCCGTCCTCAGTCAGAGTCTGTACATCAGGCTAAATCAGAGGAAAGAAGAGAGATCTGAGTGAGGCTCAGTGGCCAGACTTCCAGACTGGGTAAAAAAACATAGGAAAAAGCACCTGAATCCTAGGAAATGGACCAGAGAGTGTCAAGATAGCAGCTCAGGATGGCATTCTGACTTCTAAAGTCTGACTGAAAATGGAGTAAGGTCAAGTTCCTGACTGGGAATGGTCCTCCCCTAACAAAGCCTATTAAGAAAGTATTTTCCTTGAGTTTTGCAGACCTGATCCAAAGGATTTAAACTGAAAATCAATTAGGAGGGAGAAGGTGGCCTATGTATAATGTTCAAATTAGAGACCATAGAGAATAACTACCATCTAGGAAAGAAAAGAGTAGAGGAGGATCCCTGAAAGTCACAGATGATGAGATACAAAGATAGATCGAGCAATAAAATCCATGACCTTAGTATTTCACATATAAAATGGACAAAGGATGGGTAACAATGCATGATGAAAGAGAAATCCTAATATCCAAGGCCAAGTCAATCTTGTAGGTTTTTAACTGACTTCATGAGATGAGAACATGAGGCTAGAAGATGGTTCAGAAATCTGTCTTATTTAAAAGGAACAAGACCAATAAAAAGAGTCAGGAGGGGTAGCATGTTATATTATGTTATGTTATATCATATTCTATAATATTAATTATATTATATAGTTATTTTATATTATAAAGATATAATCACGTGAGGAAGTGTTGAAACCAAAGAAGGGAAGGATGGTGGCAGACATTTGGATGAAGTTTAACTGAGGAAAAAGTGCAAGCAGAATTATTATCAATATTAAACACTACACTCCTGGACATAAATATAAACTAGGCAAGGAATCCTGGGAAGAGATCACAAGCTGACAATGGAGACTCAACGTAGGAAGGTGTAAAGCCAAGGCAATATTCACAGTCCCATGAATATTCATACTATGAATATGCTGGTGTAGTTCTGAATCACAAAGTATAACATACTCTCCACAGAGAAGGCAGAAGGAAACCATTTATTCAGACATCATAAAGCCATATCCCAACACCAGAAAGCCAAATCCATCATAGTAACCAAGAAATTGATACACAGTAACAACACAGGGGGTGCCACCAACCCCAAGCCTTCCCCCTGCTAGGCTTCCCACAAACCAGCTCCCTTAAACAAAACCACAATCCAGCTCTCCCACTCACTCTAGTTGCTGCCTTTCCCAGCTCTGATTGCTCTCTAACTTCCTCTCAGTTCTACTCTAGATCCACCTCTTCCTGTTCCACCCTTTCCTCTTCCATGTGACCTGACTCATGTGACTCAGGCTTCCATGTGACTTAAGCAGGTCATAAGGGGCTATTAATAGATGGGAAATATCTTCCCATTAAGAAACAAAATTATGTTAACAATAAGCAAAAATGCATTATCAATATAGAAGGAAGGAAGGAAGGAAGGAAGGAAGGAAGGAAGGACGGAAGGAAGGAAGGGAGGGAGGGATGAATGTGAATGGAAGAAAAAGGAAGGGAACAAAAGGAGGAAGGAATAGAAGAAGCACTTATTAAGTGCCTACTATGTGCCGTGCATGTGCTAAGTGCTTTACAAATAGTATCTCACTTGATCTTCACAATAACCACAGGAGGTAGGCACTGTTATTAACCCTATTTTACAGTTGAGAATACCGAGGCAGATAAAGGTGGAGTAATTTGCCCAAAATCACCAAACTAGCAAGTGTTTGAGGCTGGATTTAAACTCCAGGCTCAGACCTCTACCCACTACAACACCTAACTTCCTTTAGGTGGGGCCTTTCAATTGTCCAGGCATCACCCTGACCTCTCTTTCTACCCAAATGAGAGCTAGCAGTAACTTCTGGATTTGCCTTAAAGATATTTCAAAAGGCAGAAGAATCAAGAAGGAGAAATTTTTTTGTGGACCTGAATTTCACCAATAAGGAGAAACTTCTTGAACTGGAAAAGCGAGGAACCTTAGAGTTATGAGCCATGGATTTTAAGTGAGAGGACTTGGGTTCAAAAGGCAGCTCTTCCATTTATTATCTGTATGTCCTTGAGCTAGTCACTTGACTAGTCTCAGTCTCAGCTTCCTCATGTTTAAAATCAAAGAATTAAGATAGATGACCTCCAGGATCTTCTAGTGTTAAATCTATAATTACATACTCTAAGAATTTTTGATAATGGAGAAAAACATTAGATCTAATGAGATATATACCCTAGATCTTCAGAGAGAAAATCTCACCATGTTCAGAAAAGGAATTAGAATAATTCCCACTTATGTGCATAGTCCCTCATCCCAAAAATGTTCTTTCTCCTCTTCTCTGCCTCCTGACTGCCCTGGCTTTCTTCAAGCTTCAGTTAAAGCCCCATCTTCTGCACAAAAGAAAAAACCTTTCCCAGTACTCTTTAATCTGTGTCTTCCTTCTGCAAGGCTGAGATGTAGACAGGATAAATCTGAAGTTTATCCTGTCTACGTAGTTTTACTGTCTCCCTCATAAGAATGAGAGTCTCTTCAGAGCCAAGACTATTTATTTTTTGCCCTTCTTTGTAGCCCTAGTACTCAACACAAACCCTGACACATACTAAGTATTTAAGAAACGCTAACTAATTTGATTCCAATCTCATTTTATCCTCACAACAATCTTAGGAAGTAAGTACTATTATTAAACCCATTTTATAGATGAGGAAAATGAAATAGAATTTATGTGACTTCACAGCTGGTGAGTGTCAGGTGGAATTCAATCTCAGCAATTCCTGATTGCATGTCTAAGGTTCTACCCACTGTATGACCTGAATGCCCTTATTCTTATAAGAGGAAAAGACTCCATCTTACAAGGAAATTCATCCCAGAAAAGATGGGAATTACTCATGAATGAAATCATGAAGAGGTTAAAAAAAATAATACTCTGCAGGATTGGAAGACAGGTAATTGTCTAAAGAGACTAATATGGATATTCAAAGAACTTACCAACCAAATTTTTAAAAGGGAAAACAGTGGTGACTATTTAGCAACCAGCTCTTCAGAAATGTTTGACATACTTTCAAGTTTAATCTTCATCATTAAATTCCTCTATCACTTTCTTCATTCCAGATAATCAAAACAATAAATCAAGCCCTTGTTTTGTAGCATTTGATGATTTGTAGGCATATATGCTCACACTGAAAATTTAATAATCAGCTATTTCTTTAACACATCCTTCCCTGTAAGAGTCCTGAAAATGTATCACAAATATAATGCAGTGTACCACAAATGTAATTTTAAATAATACCTGAGGGGATAAGAAAAGGGCCATTATTTGTTTATTTTTTATATCAGAGAAAAGAAAAGGATCAAAGAAGGGCTATAAGAGTTGTTTAAAGTAAGCAATATCCTAAAATCCAATGGAATACATAAGATAAATTTGACTCATAGGGAGTTATTACACAAGGTAAGTAGGGAGATAGAAGAGAAAAGCACCTAGTTCAGGAGTAGGAAGTCTGTTGCCTCCAAGACAAGTGTGGCCCTCTAGGTCCTGAAGTGTGGCCTTTTGACTAAATTCAAACTTTTTGTTCTGTGAAATTTGGATTCAATCAAAAGGCTGCACTTGAGGACCTAGAGGGCCACCCCTGACCCAGATACTCTTGATGGGCTCAAATGTCCAGGCCCAGATGAGCAGCATCTCAGAATGCTGACAGAGCTGGAGAAAGGGATTTCTTAGCTCTCAAACTCATGGCAAATAAGTGCAGTGCCTCAGACCTGGAGAAAAGAAATGGTCCAGTTTTTTAGAGAAAAGAGAACAGAGTCCACAAAATAGAAGCCAGTGACTTTGATTTCAATTTCTCTCTGGGGGGTGCTTGGCCATGTAATAGTAAAGGGATGAATTGTTAAAAGGATGCAGTGATGACAAAGCACAGCTTCATCATGAAATGCCAGGCCAGACTGGTCTCATTTCCTTTTTTAGCCAGTCTGACAAAGCTTGTACTTCAGAGAACTACTGAAGATTAGGAGTTTAGCCAAATTTTTGCAAAGCATTTGACAGAACTCTTCATGATATTCTTGTATAAAAGATAGAGCAATGGTAGTTGGATGCTAGTATTGGTCAGTGGATTTGGGACTGGCCTGATTCAGTATCTTTTAATCACCCAGGCTATAGTGAAATTCCCCCAGGAGGTGGGTTTAGCCCTGGGCTGAATCATGTTGTTTACCAATGATTTAAGTAGAGGCAGATGGTAGCTGCTACACATAACACTTACAGATGACCAAAGCTAGGAAGGGTTATTTCATTGTTAGATCATAGATATGGAACCAAGAAAATCTTGACAGACTAAAATATTGAAACAACTATATTCCTATGATATTTAATAGCAATAATTGAAAAACTTTTTTGCAGGGATTAGAAAGATAAGCTTCATAAATAAAATATGAGGGAAAGTATAGGTAGAAATGAATCTGTCTAGAAAAGATTTAGAGGTTTAATGGGCCCAAATGAGCTGAGTAAAAAATGTGATGTGACAAATGATAAAACTAACATGCTATTAGACTAAATTGTTCTATCCTAGATAGACTATACTTGAAATAACATGCTCAGGTCTGTGTACCATGTTTTAGGAGTGACATTGGTAATAAGCTAGAACAGGGTCAGGAAACGACAGTCCAAAGTCCAAAGACGACCTGCTGCCTACTTTTACACTTCCTTCCTTCCTTTTTTTCTCTTCCTTTATTCCTTCCTTCCTTTCTTTTGTATGAGTCTTCCAGTACAAAATTACTAATATGGAAATGTTATATGTAATTGCACATGTATAACTATATTGGATTCCTTACCATCTTGGTGGGGGAAAGACAAAGGAAGGAAAAGATAGAATCTGGAGCTCAAAACTTTAAAAAAAGCAAATGTCAAAAAAAATTTAATGTGTAATTGAGAAAAATAAAATATTTTCCAAATTGATAGCATTTACATTTCTTAAGAAAAATTACTTAAATAATTTAAGAAAATGTCAAAAAGATATTCTTAGCTTGTGGGACTTATAAAAGCATACAACAAGTTGGCTTGGTAGTTTCTTGACCCTTGATCTCAAGAATGTTCAGGAGAGGACATGTGGGATCATGCAAGACCTAGACATTGTTCCATCAGAAAAACCATGGAAAGAAATTAAGATGCTTATCCAAAAGAAGAGAAGATCTGGAGAACGCTTGATCTCTGTTTTCATTTACTCAAACTGCCATGGTATAGATGAAAAATTAGACTCCTAAGAAGAACTAGGAACAAGGGATGAGTTTCAAACATGCAAATTTATGTTTGACAAGACTTCCTAACAATTAGAACTGGTCCCAAGTGGAATGTACTGACTCCAGAGATACAGAGTTCCCCCTCACTGGAGGTCTTCAATTCATGTTGCATGGCCACTTGTCAAGTATACATAGAGAGGATTCTTCTTTAAGTATGGGATGGACTCAGTAGCCTTCAATGTCCCCTCCAACTCTGAGGTTCTATGATTCTGTCATATACGTAAAAGCTGGAGTTGAGGGGTCGAACCCAGAATTTAGGGAAATGATGAAAAATAGATTCCAGATTAGGAAACCCAGAACAATGTCTCAAGACAGATACCAGACAAGTGGGCCCAGGAACCAGCACACCCACAACTAGGACATGACTTTTAATCTTATGAGGTAGACCTGGTTGCCTCCTGCCTATAGCAAATGTCAAGGCAAGGAACCATGCCCAAATGAATCAGTGCTATATCCTGGTTTCCCAGATCTTAAGTAAAGTTTAAAAAAAGTAAAGCCATTCTCCTTTTGTTCAATGTTACATGATGCATGAGCATCTCATCCCACTTCCATTCTGGGACTGACCCTTTTACTTGGTTACATCAAGTCTGACCTAAGAGCAGTAGTATTTCAAAAAAACCTCATCTTCGCACGGATAGTGTCAAATACCAGAGACAAACATTTCAGGGGGAATCTTAATTTTGTAAAGCATTTCAACTAGATAGGTCTTTAAAAATGCATAGTCTAAGTCCAGACATGGCTAGGGATTTTTCCTCACTGCCTTTTTCAACATGCCACCCTTCTTTGTAATTTCTGCCTTTTCTTCAGCACCTCCTTCCCTGTCAGTATTTGTTCAACAACATTGGACAGTTAGGTGAGGCAGTAAGCAGATACATCACTGAATTTAAATTCTACTTCCAATATTTACTCAATGTGTGACATTGGGGAAGTCTCTTAACGGCTGTCTGACTCAGTTTCCTAATCTGTAAAGTGATAATATGAGCACCTATCTCATAGTGTTGTGTGAGGATAGAATATAATAATATTTGTAAAGGGCTTTGCAAAGCTTTGAGTTATCATATAAATCCAAGATATTTTATTACTTTAAATCCATCTGTTTTTCTAAAGGTGAGTCATGATTACAGCAATAGCAATAGATACAGAAAAATAACTTTGACAACACCCATTCCTACTAAAAAAATACTAGGAAATATGGGAATCGACAGAGCCCTTCTTAAAATCATAAGTAGTATCTATCTAAAACCAAGAGTAAGCATTATCTATAATGAGGATAAACTTGAAGCCTTCCCAATAAGATCAGGAGTGAAATAAGCATGTCCATAATCACCGCTTT
Organism: Potorous gilbertii; assembly: GCA_028658325.1. Taxonomy (NCBI): domain Eukaryota; kingdom Metazoa; phylum Chordata; class Mammalia; order Diprotodontia; family Potoroidae; genus Potorous; species Potorous gilbertii. The sequence goes on along the minus strand of CM053774.1, from coordinate 122,959,282 downwards.
TATTCAATATTGTACTAGGAATACTGGCTATGATGTTAGGATAAGAAAAAGAAATTAAAGAACTAAAAAAAAAGCAATAAGGGAACAAAAAAAGGATGACTCTTTGCAGATAATATGATGGCTCACTTAGAGAGTGAACTAGAACCCTAGACAATGAACTAAAAAGTGAGGTGAAACAATTAACAACTTTAGCAAAGTTGCAGGATATAAAATAAACTCACATAAATCATCAGTATTTCTATAAACCACAAACAAAACATTTAAAATAACTACAGATAATTCAAGATTCTTGGAAGTGTATCTGCTAACTCAACCCCAGGGAGAGTTGTTGATGTTGTTACTAGAGAAGGAAATGGCAAACCACTTCAGTATCTTTGCCAAGGAAACCCCATATGGGATCGTGAGGAGTTGGACATGACTGCACAACAAAAGAAACTGGAGAAATAAGTAATTGCTCTTGGGTAGGACAAGTCGATATGATAAAAATAATAATCCTACTTAATTTACTTATTCAGAGTCACATCAACCAAATTACCAAAGAATTATTTTATAGAGCTAGAAAAAATAGTAACAAAATCCATCTGGAAAATAAAAAGTCAATAATAAATATTTCATTCAGTGAAAAAAATGTCAAGGAAGGCAGCCTGGTAATTACAAAGTGGTAATCCTCAAAAATCATTAAAAAGAATCTGGTACTGGTTAAGAAATAGAGTGGCAGATGAGTGGAATAGTTTTAGGTACACAATACACTGTAGTACATGAATATAGTAATCTAGTGTCTGATGCACCCAAAGATCCAAGCTTCAGAGATAACAATTCAACATTTGACAAAAGTTTCTGGGAAAACTGGAAAGCAGATTGGCAGAAACCTGGTATAGACCAACATCTCACATCATATACAAAGATAAAATTAAAATCAATAAACAATTTAGATAAAAAGGATAACACCATAAGTAAATTGTGGAGCATAAAAAAAATGTATCTGTTAGACCTATGGTTAAGGGAAGAATTTATGACCCAACAAGAGATGGAGAGCATCACAAGTTGTAAAATGTATAATTTTGATTACATGAAATTAAAAAAAGCTTTTACAGAAACAAAACTGATGGAACCAAATTTAGAAGAAAAACATAAACAGGGAATTTGTAGCCAGTTTCTCTGAAAAAGGTTTAATTTCTCAAATATATGGGAAACTGAGCCAAAATTACAAAAAAAATAAAAGTCATTCCCAATTTGATAAATGATCAAAGACTATAAAGTCAGTTTTCAGAAAAAGAAATCAAAGCTATCAATTTTTCACATGAAAATGCTCTAAATAGTGACAAGAGAAATGCAAATTAAAGCAACTGTGATATACTACCTGCACCTATCAGATTGACTAACATGACAGAAATGGAAAATGACAAATCCTAGAGGGGATGTGGAAAAAGTAAGACATTAAGGCACTGTTGGTGGAGTTGTGAATTAGTCCAACCACTCTGGAGAACAATTAGGAACTATGCAATAGAGCTATAAAACTGTGTATTCCTTTTGACCCAGTAATCATCTCTACTAGATCTGTTCACCAAATAGATCAAAGAAAAAGGAAGAGCACCTACTTATACAGAAATAATTATAGTAACTCTTTTGGTGGTGACAAAAATTGGAAATTGAGGGGATGCCCATCAACTGGAGAACAGCCAAACAAGTTGGAGCATATAATTATGATGGAATACTATTGTACTACAAGGAATGATGAGCAAAATGGTTTCAGAAAAAAACCTGTGAATATTTATATGAACTCATACTAAGTTTATATGAACTCATAAAAAGTGAGCAGAACCAGAAGAACATTGTACAGAGTAACATCTATTTTGTAAGAAGGATCAATTGTGAAAGATTTGGATACCCTGGTCAAGACAATGATCCAAGACAATTCAAAGGTCCATGGTGAAAATGCCATCCACCTCTAGAGAGAGAACTGAAGAAATCTGAGTACAGATTTAAATATACTTTAAAAACTTTATTTTTAATTTTTTTATTTTGTGTTTTCTTTTGAAACACAGCAAATATGGAAATAAATTTTGCATGACTTTACCAGTATAGTAAATATCAGTATAGAAGGGATAGGAGGAAAAGAGTGATTCTGAAAATCAAATTTGGGGGAGGGTGGAGCCAAGATGGCAGAGTAGAAAATGCATATACTCTAGCGCTTCCCCCACAGCCCACAAAATACTTGTAAAAAATGACTCTTAACAAATTCTAGAGCAGCAGAAGCTACAGAAAAACAGAGCAAAAGAGGTTTCCAGCCAAAGATAACCTGGAAGGCTGGCAGGAAAAATCTATCTCATGGGACACTGAGCAGAGCAGAGCCCAGCCACATGGCACTGGGAGAAACAGGACCTGAACAGATCTCCGGGGCAGAATTGCCAGCAGGGAGGGTCCCAGATCCCTCAACCCACAAGCGACAAAGAAATCTCCAAAGGTCAGTGTGGGAGGGCTTTCCCAGATGGGAGAGAGGGAAATAGGGTTTCCACAGCATTTGTTCCAGGTGGCAGCAGCAGCAGGCAGTTACGTGGAAGCGGCTTAGGTCCATTGTCCAGACAGCCAAACTTAAAGCCTCTAGAGAAAGTGAGCAGCTGATCTGAACCTCAGCCTTGAGCACAGTACTGGGGAGAGGAGGAGCACTAGGACCCTCTCTTGACAAAGGATTCAGAAGTCAAGCAACTGGCTGGGAAAATCCCCCAAAAAAGGGGGGAAAATAAGACCACAGAAGGTCACTTTCTTGGTGAATAAGTGTCTCCTCCCATCTTTTTGGATGAGGAAGAACAAAGCATACTGTCAGAGGAAGTCAAGGCCTCTGCCTCCAGTACCTCCCAAATGAATATTAAATAGGCTCAGGCCATAGAAGAGCTTGAAAAGCAAATCAGCAGCCAGCTAAAGGAGAACCAAAAAAATGCTGAGGAAAATAACACTTGTTAAAAGAGACTAACTCAATTGGAAAAAGAGGTCCAAAAAGTCAATGAGGAGAAGGAGGCTTTAAAAATCAGAATTAGTCAAATGGAAAAGAAGGTTCAAAAGTTCACTGAAGAAAATAGTTCTTTAAAAGAGAGAATCAAGTTCAGGGAAGCTAATGACTTTGAGATAAACCAAGAAGCTAGAAAACAAAATCAAAAGTTTGAAAAAATAGAAGATAATGTGAATATCTCATTGGAAAAACAACTGACCTGGATAATAGATCCAGGAGAGACAATTTAAAAATTATGGGACTACCTGAAAGCCATGACCAAAAACAGAGCCTAGACATTGTCTTCCGTGAAATTATCAAGGAAAACTACCCTGATATTCCAGAACCAGAGAGAAAAATAAATATTGAAAGAATCCACCAATCACATCCTGAAAGAAACCTGAAACAAGAAAGTCCTAGGAATATTATGGCCAAATTTCAGAGTTACCAGGTCAAGGAGGAAAATATTGCAAGCAACTAGAAAGAAACAATTCGGGTATTGTGGAAATACAATTATGATAACACAGGATCTGGCAGTTTCTACATTAAGGGATCAAAGGGCTTGGAATAGGATATTCCAGAAGTCAAAGGAACTGGGATTAAAACCAAAAATCACCTACCCAGCAAATGTGAGTATAATACTTCAAGGGAATAAATGGTCTTTCAATGAAATAGAGGACTTTCAAGCATTTGTGATGAAAAGACCAGAACTGAATAGAAAATTTGACTTTCAAACACAAAAATCAAGAGAAGTATGAAAAGGTAAACAGGAAAGAGAAATCATAAAAGGCTTTCTAAAGGTGAACTGTTTACATGTCTATATGGAAAATAATATTTGTAACTCTTGAGACTTTTCTCAATATTTGGGTAGGTGGAGGGATTAACACACACACACACACACACATAGACAGAGAGCACAGGTTGACTTGAATCAGAAGAGATGATATCCATAAAAAATTAAATTAAATTAAAATTAAGGGGTGAGGGAGGAAAATAGTGGGAGGAGAAAGGAATAAATGGAATAGGGCAGGCTATAACTCATAAAATAGATAAGAAAAATCTTGTCCAATGTAGGAGAGAAGGGAGAAGGGAAAAAGTAAAGCTTACCTTCTTTGCATATGCTTAAGGAGGGAATAACATGCTCACTAAATTTAGTATGAAAATCTATCTCACATTACAGGAAAGTAGGGGAGAAGGGGACAAGTGGGGTAAGGGGGATGATAGAAAGAAGGGCAAATAGAAGAAGAGAGTAACTAGATGTAAACACTTTTGGGAAGGGACAAGGTCAAATGAGAGAATAAAAAAAGGGAGGACAGGGTAGGATAGAGGGCAATATAGTTAGTATTATACAACATGATTACTATGAAAGTCTTTTGCAAAATGACACATACGTGGCCTGCATTGAATTGCTTGCCTTCTCAGTGGGAATGGGGAGGGAAGGAGAGAAGTTGGAATTCAAAGTATTAGAAATGAGTGTTGAGAATTATTATTGCATATAACAGGGAAATAAGGAACACAGGCAATGGAGTATAGAAATTTATCTTGCCCTGTAAGAAAAGATAAAAGATGGGGACGAGGAAAGGGAGGTGTGTTATAGAAGGGAGGGTATATTGAGGGAAGAGATAATCAGAATGCAAGGTATTATGGAGTGGGAAGAGATGGAAAGAAAAATTGGAACTCAAAATTTTGTGGAAATGAATGTCAAAATCTAAAAATAAATAAATATAATAAAAAAGAAACTCAAATTTTTTTAAATGACTGGTTTTATTAATTTACCTTTTAATGAAGTAAACTAAAGCAATTTAAAAAATAAAGATCAGTCATCTAAGCCTAGACTCCACAGCCATTGCTCTGAACCTTCTCTACATTCAGCTTTACCAGTATTACTTTTAAAAGTATTACTTCCAACAGATTCCTACAGATCTATAATTTTGCAATCTCAACACTAAAAGCAAGTGACTTAAGCAACTTTCGTTCATACAACTTCTCTATAACCATAACCATTTTTAAGAAGTCAATTAATAAGTGATAAGTGATAAAAATAGTTTTGACAAGGTTCCAGGGGACAAAAAAGTTGATTATGAAAATCTGAACAACTTTTGAGTGGAGGGATGAATCAGTTCCCTGAGAAAGGAGATGAGGGGAGGGTACTCCCCTTGAAATCTTCCCTGGTCAGACCACATCTGGGGCACTTGATTCAGTTTTGTTTTCCAAGTATCTTTAAAGTTATTGATAACTGCAGAATGTCTAGAGGATAATGTCAACTTGGATGGTGAAAAGATGAGACTGTGTCATTCGATGGACAACTGAAGGAAGCAGTAGCTTTTGAGGGAAGCCAGAGAGGAGGTTTTCTTCTCAAATATTACACAAAGGGGGGGGAGGGGGAGCAGAGCCAAGATGGTGGAATACAAAGATGTACATACACTAGCTCTTCCTCCACAGCCCATAAAATACCTGAAAAGGAAGACCCTCAACAAATTCTAGAGCAGCAGAAGCTACAGAACAACAGAGTGGAGAAGATTTGCAGCCCAAGGTGACCTGGAAGGCCAACAGGAAAGGTCTGTCACACCAGACACATAGTGGAGCCTAGCCCAGTCTCGGCCACATGGCATTGTTTTGGGAGGAGGACTGAGCAGGCCTCAGGGGCAGAATCCCCAGTGGCAGTAGCAGTGGTTTGCAGATCTCTCAACTCAGAGGCTCCAAAGGTCAGTGACAGAGTTTTTTCAGCTTATCAAGAAGGGAGCAGGGTCTTCCTATAGCTCTGGCCTCAGGTGGTGGCAACAGAGGATGCATCAAGCAGCAGCTCCCACAGCAGCCACATGCATTGTTGGATCGTAAAGCCCATGGGGGAACTGAGCAGCTGATCAGTACCTGTGTGGAGGCCCTGCCCCCACTTAATTCTCCTGAGGTAATTGAGTAGCTTATCTGAATCTCAGCCCCCAGTGCTAGCTTGGTGGAACTGGAGACCAGAAGGTTGTGGAGAGGAAACTACTACTCAGATTCTGGGCACAAAACTTTCTTGTTGCTCCCAGACCAGTGTACCTGCTTGATTGTACCACTTTGGAGGAACTGAGATCTTACAGATCCCCAGAGTATACACTACTCTTGACAAAGGACCCAAAAGTCAAATAACTCATTGGGAAAATCCCAAAAAAAGGGGAAAAAAATAAGACTATAGAGGGCTACTTTCTTGGTGAACAGATATCTTCTCCCATCCTTTTAGATAAAGAACAATGCTTACCATCAGGGAAAGACATAAAAGTCAAGGCTTCTGTATCCCAAACATCCAAAATAAATATTCAATGGTCTCAGGCCATGGAAGAACTCAAAAAGGATTTTGAAAATCAAGTAACAGAGGTGGAGGAAAGATTGGGAAGAGAAATGAGAGAGTTGCAAAAAAAATCATGAAAAACAGGTCAACTTGCTAAATGCTCTACGCATCTCTAAATCTTGAAGGGGGAAGGTAGGACCTAAGAAGACAACAAGTCCAAGGATATGAGACCACACTTGGAGGTGCTTTGGAGCAATAAAAAAGTAGTTTTAAAAAGTTATAAAAGTAAAGAAAGCTTCCCTTGCCTCTTCTCTGTTTTCCTCAGGTTGCATGTTAAGCTTCTTTCTTTTGTTGTTGTTCAGTCATTTTCAGTTTTGTTTAAATCTTCATGACCTCATTTGGGATTTTCTTGGCAAAGAAACTGAAGTGGTTTCCCATTTTCTTCTACAGCTCATGAGGAAATGGAGGCAAACAGGATTAATCGACTTGTCCAAGGTCACACAGCTAGTGTCTGAGGCTACAGTTGAGCTTAGGTCTTCCAGACTCTAGGACTGGCATACTGCCATTGTACTATATGGATGCCCCCCCACATAGATCTTTCTACCTCCTCCCAAAATAACTCCAGTATATGCCTTATGGACTCACTCATTTCTAACTTTACTCTTTCCCTGATTTGGGGGGAAGAAAATATTAAAATGGTAGCCTAGAAATATAATTAATTACCCAGGCAGGCTTTTTGTGAGCTTTGTCCTTAACAGGAAGTTGCTGGAGGAGCAGATAAACGGAAAGCACTTCTTAATGACAGTCATAATTTTCTTATGAGTAGCACATGAGATACACATGTAGCTTCATGCATAGTTTTCTCTAGTTAATCTAATTATCAAAACATTTGGTTAAATGATCTGGCATTCCAATGATTTTTCCTTTTCCTATGTTAAACTCTTATCCATTTTCTCCACTGTAAGACAATCAATGAAAGAAAAACTGATGAGGGGGAGGGAAGGAGAGAGACAGAGGGAGAGAGAGAGAGAGAGAGAGAGAGAGAGAGAGAGAGAGAGAGAGATACAAGAGAGAAAGATTGGGGGAGAGAGAAAGGAAGGAGGGAAGGAAGGAGAAGGAGAGACAGAGAGGGGGGAGAGAGGATGGAGGAAGGGAAGGAGAGAGGGAAGGAGGGAAGAAAGAAGAGAGGGAGAGAAAAAGAGAGACAGACAGACAGAGAGATCTTATTAAGTGATTATTACATTCCAGGTGCTATGTTAACTGATGGGAATACAAATATAAGCAAAAGACCATTCCTGCCTCAAAGAGTTTACATTTCTAACTTGCCTGACCTCATTCCCCAAAAGATAAATTGATGGTATATAAACACTCACATATTTACATGCACACACACATATATACATACACAAATCTTTACACATACATAAATATGCACACTCATATTGCACATATATATTCTGTTTCTGATCAAATATCTCAATAGTAATTTATTCATTCCTAATTTTGCCTTCCTAAGATTAAGGCAAGGAATGTTTTGTTTTTGTCTTCCTAGATACCTTGCCTAATGGCATGTTTTGCACATCATAGACATTAATAAAAGCTTACTGAATTGGATTTAAAAGTGGAGTATTAAAAGAAATCATTTCTGGTCTCAAACAAAAATCTTTTCCTCCCTTCAAACATTCATTTCAACAAACTTATTATAACCCTAATGTCACTGTGTGGCCAAAAGCATTCAGGGTGAGCGTGTGTGTGTGTGTGTGTGTGTGTGTGTGTGTGTGTGTGTGTGTACCTGTCTGACTACAACTGATTAATCACTCTGGTTAATCTATACATCAGTTTACCTCTCTGTGAATGGAAAGTTAGGAGGAATTCCAAATGCTTTCCACCTGCCTTGTCTAGATCTGTTAGAGGCTGAAATGAAAGATGCCATAATCAGCTCGAAGGATGGCTCCTCCTTATGTATTTAATATGGGAAAGGACACTATACTCAGAGTAACATCTTCAGGTCTGCAAATGTGACAAACTTCCTTCTCCCAGCTCCTCTGCTTTCCCCAATGCCTTTATTTGTGGCCATATCTTATTGGGGTCAAGGAAACAGAAGTTGAAGAGAGAGAATACAGGATAGAAATTCAACGAGCAGCTGTGGAAATCAATATACTCATTTCCATTTGGCTAAATAAAATAGGCAGGGTCCAAATTCTACAGAACAGCCCTCCCCGAACGGAATGCAACATCTATCTGAGTGATTCAGGATTCCCCACAGGCAAGAGAAGGGCTTCTGAAACACTGAGATTCCAGGCTCCCCAGAACTCCACGGGCAAGAAGGCTTTAAGGAAGTTCATTTTAGAAACTTAATTTCTACACTCTTGTATTTATTCAAGAAATCCTGGAAATCCACGCCCCCTTCCACTCCCTCATCTGATGGTTTTAATCAGAAAAGTACTTCTGTGGTGAGTAGGGCTTTTTTTTTTAATTATGAGTCTGTTTCTACTCAGATTTCATTGCCACAGATACAGTATCTGTCACTCTTCTACTTCGTTAACATGCTGATTTTCCGAAAGGACATACCTTGCTAAAAAAAAAAAAAAAAAAAAAGATGATTTTTTTTTAAGAGAGATTCTGAAGTCTTTTTTTTTTTTTGGTGGGTGGCAATTTTCCAATTTTGTTTTTTCCAAAGAGGGAAAAGAAAAGATTGAAGAAGCCAGTCTGGAGGAGTCATTGCTGATTTGCTTAAAATAGTGGTGGGGAACTTTCAGCCTTGAGGCCACATGTAGTCCTCTAGGTCTTTAAGTGTGGTCCTTTGACTGAATCCATACTTTTTCAACATGAAGTATGGATTCGAAAGCCGCACTTGAGGAGCTAGACTACACCACTCCAGCTTAAATTCTTTCCCTTGTGACCTGTACTCTGATTCACCAATGACCTTCCCCTTTCATATGTTCCCAAGAAAAACAGAAAACCAAGCCCCTTAGATTCCCTTGAGCTGTGGCATGTGTTTCATCCCTTTATTCAGAGTTTTATCTTCCTTTAAAGATAACCAAGTATCAAGATCAAATCTGGATATCAGTTTCCTCATAAATAAAGTGCTGTTATTGGATTAGATGCCTCTCATGTCCTTTCCAGCTGCTGATCAATGGTCCTATGAGCCTGTTTTAAAAAAAAAAAAAAGTTTAAACCCACAGAGAAGCCATGTGGGAAATTCTTCTTGCTACTCTGGCCCAGTGAGTAGATGAAGATGACTGCCCAAAAAGCCAAGGACCAAAGTCTAAGAAGACAATGAGTTACTATCAAGTTAAATTTAGGTTTGGCATGTGACCCCTAGACTCCTAAAGGATATAGATCTTAGAAACATGGAAAATGGATACAAATGCCATAACTGACATGGAAAAGTAAGACCTGAGATGCAGCAAGTCACACCTCTGATGGAGATAAAACAAGTCCCCAAGCCCAAGAGCCTTAGGCGTAGCATTGCTTCCATCCTGGGACCTTCTATCATTGTTATGGCAAGCAATACCTGTTGCGATGCTACTGGCAAGCACTCCTCTAGGTGCTACAGTTACACAAGACCCACAAAGGAAAATTGTTGCCACTGACAACATCCTTGGTACAGTTGGGTGGTCCAATATCAGAAACTGACAATATTTTATCAGTGGCTATGATACTAACGTAGAAAAAAATAACATCTTTGTCTCCATATCCTACTTGTCCAGGGACTTTTCCATCTGCCTAGTTGAAACTTCTGTGTGTTGTCCTCCCATTGGAATGGGAACTCCTTGAGATCAGAGACTGTCCTTTTCTATTTATATTCACAGTCCTTAAAAGAGCATAGTAAGCTCTTGATAAATGTTTCTGTCATTCATTCATTCACTTTCTAAAAGTGAATATTCCTGAAATAAAGAAAGAAGCCAGGATACCATGGAAATATTTTTGTATAACTGCACATGTGTAATCCATATCAAATCGTTTGCCTTCCTAAGTAGGGGTCAAGCAGAGAGAAGTAGGAAGAGAACTTGGAATTGAAAACTCTTTTTAAAATGTTAAAAACTCTTTTTATATATAACTAGAAGAATAAAATATTAATTTTTTTAAAAAGTCCAGAAGTCTCCATCACTGGCTTGCTGCTCTCTTTGTGGTCTTACATTTCTGTTGTTGGAGTTTTCTATCCATGGGATAGCAGTGGGTCTTGTACAACTGGAATAATATGTTCCCTGCAGAAGCATTCACATTTTTATACCTTTATAATTGATACCAATTGATCAACAAACTGCACCCTAAGATATACTTTCAATTAATTTGACTTCATATGTGGAAGTTTTGCACATGTCTTATCTTTCTTTTCTGTTGTGGTATTTTATTTCTCACAAAATAAACCACTTAGAAAACAATTCCTGCTGGATCATGATTTCAATAAAACTCCGCATTCCTGAAGATGAAAACCATTCTCTCCTTCTAACCACCACCTCCATGTCATCCTCCACTCGTTGGATGGCTTCACCACACATATCCAGTCTCTTATTGAGTATTACTGTTGTTACCTGCGCTATATTTCTGATGTATGTCCTTTTTCACATTCACACAGCCTTACGTTATAGACCTTCACCTTCTTATGCCCAGACGATTGCAATAGCCTTCTAATTCTTCTTCCCACTCCAACCTATTCTTATCAGTTGTCAAACTGATTTTCCTAAAGCTCAGGTTTGATTATGTCACACATGATGTATGTATGTATACAGAGAGAAACAGAGAAAGAAGAGGAAGAGAGGGGAGAGGGAGGGAGGGAGACATAGAAAGACAGAAAGAGAGGAGAGAGAAGACGAGAGAGAGAGAGAGAGAGAGAGAGAGAGAGTCCATTGAGTAAATTCCAGAGGCTCCTTATTATCTACAATATTAAGGAAAAAGTCTTCTGCTTGGCATGTAAAGCCTTTCTCTCCACCCTTCCTACCCATTCAGTCTTCTACCTTCCCTAGTCCACAATTCAAGTAAGCTGGCCAATTTGTTGTTCCTCACACATGACACCACTTCTTCCCACTGCACACATTTACCCTGGCTGTTTCTAAATCCTCAAATGTTCTTCCTTCTCACGTAGGCCTCCTAGTTCCTTTATCAAGGCTCAGTTCAAATCCTCCCTTCTGCAAGAGGCCTTCCCTGGTCCACTGCACTGCTAGTCCTTTCCTTATCAGATTATCTTACATTTCCACTGTATTTATCTTCTATTTAAATAATTGTCTATGTATTGTCTATTCCATTAGAATGTTCCTTGAGAGTTGGAGCCAGGCCTTGCTTTGTATCCCCAGCACTTGGCACAGCACCTGGTACTTACTAAATATTTAACAAATGCTTGTAGACTGGCTGACTAATCCAACCTTCTCATTTTACAAAAGAAAAAACTCAGGCCTAGAAACAGAAGATCATAAATAGTAACTGGCAGAACCTAGCTTTGATTCTGCTTTATTTTTTGTCCAGACCTATGAATTAAGTGTCACCAAGTATTTCTTGTAAAGAAACTGCTTTTAGCAACACATATTGATAACTGCTCTACCACTTGCTATCTTAGGGAGTTGTCTGGCATGCACTACACCATGTTTTGTAGGAATTCAGTAGCTAAGAACTTCAAAGTGTGACATGGAAGGTGACATTACAGACATCCACAAAAGCCAAGATCTGTTCACGATGGCCCCTAAAGGTTAAAAGAATTGCCCAGTCAGTATGTATGAAAGCCAGGACCTGAAGCCAAGTCTTCCTGAATCTGATGTCAGCCTTCTGTCCATTGTAATACCGTACTGCATCTCCTTTGAATAACTTCTGGTATTACTTACTTTCATCAGATTTGTTAAGTAAAATGTTTGTAATCAATCACTATTGTCATTCATATTAATCTTGTATCATGGGTTGAATCGAAGGTTGTGATATATGTGATGTGTGTACCAGGGCTCCCCTGAAAAATTCTAGGGACATGGAGGTGACTAGTTGCTTAAGAGCTCATAATTGGAAATGATGAGGCAGTCATATTGGTCAATGAGCAGAAAAGGCCTGTGACTCAATGAAGCTTTAAGAAGAACTGAACCACCCATGGTTGCTCTCTTCTCTTTCCAGATGCAGACACTCTCAGAACTATTTGTGTCTCCTGTGAAGAATACAGATAAAGCCACCATGAGTCACATCCTGGCCACATAGCGGCTGTGAACACATGGCTGTTCATGCACATGTCCTACTTGGTGAAATATGAGACTGACTATCAGAACCCTAGATACATCTTCTGCTTGAGTTTCTTTACCAGATCACAGCTGATCACAAAGTAACTCCCAAAACAATGAGGGAAGAAGGCCCTCTAGGTCCTCTTTCTTCTAGTTCTGAGTTGGAAGAGAAAGGCCATATATAACCTGTGGTACATGTACCAAGGGATCAGAAGGATTTTTCTTCACCCCATGAAGCAGAACTAGGAGCAATTTGTGAGAGTCACATCAGGGCAGATTTTATTCAAAGTTAAAAATGATTCCTATAATAATAACTATCTAAAGGAGGAGTATACTACTTTTAGGCAGAGGCTGATGCACCACTAGTAATGGACATTTTAAAGAAGATTCCCACCAACTGGACTTAAGGTCCCTTCCAACTTTGAAACGTTGTGGGAGTCAGGAAAAGTCTTGGAGTTTCTTTCCAGTTCTGAGATAGGATAAGGGCCAGAGGCCATCTCTAAGGTAGCATAGTACCATGGAAAGTGTTCAGGATTGGGAATCAGAGGGCTTGGGGTTGAATCTTGGCTCAGTGTTTTTGTTTGCTTGTTTTTACTACCTGAGTGAGCAAATTCCGCTCCCTCAGCCTCAGTTTTCTCCTTGATAAAAGGAAAAGATACATCCTGAAGAAAGAGATCATGGATAAATATGCAGTCCAAAGATCCATGGTTTCAGACATGGTCAATATGACAATTGATTTTGCTTGATTATGTACATTTCTTACACAATTTCATTTTTCTTTTTTTCCCAACTTGGGAGGTAAAATGAGAAAGAAAGAGAAAATAACATGAAGCACTAAACTAAATGAAACTAAATGACCTTTTAGCTCCCTTCTGGCTCTATATCTATGAGTCTAGGACATGAGCATGTAATCCTCAGTAATATATCTTATTTCCTTCCTTCAACATTCACCTTCATTTAATCAGCCTGTTCCTGCTTGCTCTCTGATCCTAACTTTAAAGGTGATTCTAAATGCCAGTGGGCATTTCAGTAATGGATGATTAGGGGAGAGGAACTTGCCCCATCTGGGTTATAATTTGATCCTGAAAAATGGTTCCTGGAACCATCCAGTAGTGACACCAGAGTACACATATCAGCTACTATACTTGGTATTTAATTCAGTAGCTATAAACCTCAAAGTGTCACAGCATGGGAGATATCATTGGAGACATCCAAGGAGACTAAGACCTGGTAGCAACTGGCCAGTCCCAAAGTAGAGCCAACTGTAAACAGAATAAGTAAAAGTATTTTTAAAAATCCCATTAAACTTGTATAGCCTTCATGCTGTACTGGTTACCCTTGAGATGTTAAGAGAAAGCAAGGGAGACAATTAGACCCTGAAACAAATTTATGTAGAGACACTGACAAGAGCTAAAGGGGATGGACCATAAACGCATCTTTGGAAAGAAATGCTCTCACAGATGTGCTCCCATGTACAAAATGATTTTGGAGTATTAAAGCTTTCAGATTTGTTTTCTTCTTTCTTCATGCTGGGTATGTGTATGAAAGGAGAAGATTTTTCAGTAATAGACTATAATTTTCATACTCTTTAAAGCTCATAAGCCTTTCACTCTCAATGACCCTGAGGGTAGGTAACAAAACTACTCTAATTTGGCTGGTGAAGAAACAAGGCTCTCAAAGAGATATGGCATTTTTTTTTAGTAGATGAAAAGTTTATTTTAAAATGGACAACTTTTAGCAAAGAAAAAATGCACTACTTTCCATTTTCTACAGAAATACAATAATTTTTGGCTGTGCTTAGTAGACTCCATGGTTAAAATATGCAAAACCAAATTAAGTGGAAAAAGGTTATCCCCTTTCACTCTTCTGACACTCACAATCATTTAAATTGTACATTAAGTACTGGGAGACAGCTAAATGGTAAGATTAGAACTCCAGGACTGGTTGTTAATACATATTATTATATAAGAGGAAAATAAAATATGTATCCATACATAATTAACATGGAGTATTACAACTTATGGAAACAGTATTAGTTAGTGTACACAATTTTAAAACGGTGGCAGGGTCTTAGTCTAATCATACTCCAGAGTATCATGGCATTTCACATTGGCATGGAATTTCCTCTTCCCTATAAAACAAATCTCATAAAACTGTGGCCACTTGCTCTAAAGTATATGTGTAATAAATTGGATGAAGATGAAGGAAAAATGAGATAATGCCATAAGTCTGCCCCTATCCTCCATCGTTAACTTCTCCCAATTTTTTTTTCAGAATTATCATGACCAACACATAATAAATAAAACCCAATATTAACCTTGAAATTTGGTATCAGTTGTTAGAGTTTTGGAGGTGGGGGAGGGCAACACTTTTTCTCATATGTTTTGGAGCTGTCAGAGCTTCCAGGCCAACAATCTTCTCTTTACAGCAACTGGGAGAGGGGTCAGAGATTGACATCCATACAGTTGCTTAAATTACCAATTGTCATGTCCTCCAGTATACCTTCCTTGGTTTTCTTGTTTTTTAACCACAGATAACACCCCCAAACAGAGGTTATCTGATTGTATTAACTAAAATCATAGACTCATAGATTGGGAGCTAAAAGGGACCTCAGAGGTCATAGAATCCAAGCCCGCTTCTTGTTTAATACCTGAAGAAACTAAGGCCTAGAAAGGCTTAATGATTTACTCAGTCACACACCCAGTAAGTGTCAGAGATCTAAGATCTAATAATCTTCTCACTATAATAATAGGTGATAGATGATTGAGAGATAGTTAGACAGACAGATAGATAGATAGATGGATGGATAGATACATATGCATATATATGTGTCTGCGTATGTTGTGGTTTAGTCATTTCAGTCATGTTCAACTCTTCATGGTTCCATTTGGGGTTTTCTTGGCAAAAATCCTAGAGTGACTTGTCATTTCCTTTTCTAGTTCATTTTATAGATGAAAAAACTGAAGCATATAGAGTTAAGTAACTTGCCCAGTTTGTTAGTGCCTGAGACCAGATTTGAACTCAGGAAGATGAGTCTTCCTCTATGCACTGCACCTCTATGCACTGCACCACTTAGAGAAGTATTTTTGGATAGCTTTCTTATTGTCCTTTGATCTTAAAATCCTTGGCATGGGTTTACTTATATAAGAGGAAGTAATAAATTTATTTAAGATGCATAAATAAACCTATACAAAGGATTATAAGATCAAAGGACAATAAGAAAGGTACAAAAAAACCACAGCTTAAACCAGGAGTCATGCCACTTTATGCCTGAGTCCTTGCCCCACTGAGAAGAATATTTCATGGACTTATTTCTTCCAATATTCAAAGAACAGGAAGAAACCCACTGGCAGTAGAAAGAGCAGTGAATTTGACACCACAGACCTGAGTTCAAATCCTGTGACTCCCATTTACTAGCTGTGTGATTTTTTGGGCTAGCCCCTTCCTTCTCTGGGTTTTGTTTCATTATCTATAAAGTATGAGGTGGAAGGATGGGATCCGGGATTAAACTCCAAGAGAGTCAAAATCCCTTCCAATTCAAATATTCTATGACTCGATGAACCTGGTTGCTCATGGCTGAGTCAGACCAAGGATTCTCAATCATATAATCCCAAAGAATATATGAGAGAAAAAGCAAAAGCTACATGCCCAATTTGCTCATTTCTCAAAACAGTTGGGGAGATTAGACACAGTCTCCCTATCTTCATACTGAATATGCCAGCCCAGCAATAATCTCTTCCTCTCTTTGCTTGTCTTGTGTACATCTTGCCACTAGCATAGAAATATAGCAAAAAGAATTTATGGGATATAAACTAAGATGACATCAGTAAATCCAGTGAGGTACCCAAGTCGCAGTTCTCTCTCCTAAGCACAGTAGTCGGAAAGAATGTAAAGAGAAAAATCAAAGGCTGCAGTTGGAAGAAGCCCAACAGGGGAGAATCAAGAAACAGGACATACCTCACGTGAGGGTGGAGGAAGGAAACTGCATGAGACCCACAGCTTTTTGTAGCAATGTGATGATATGCATTGAGACCAAGTTTTTCAAGAAAACCAAGAGACAGCTTTCTAAGAACCTCATTAGACACATGCACAAAGCTAGAAGTCAACATAGCATGAGAAGAATAGAATACTTAAAATGGACAGGACCCAGAAATTGATCAGCTAGTTCAAAGGAGGATGTTGGAGCTTAGACATGAAAAGATCATTGACCCAAAGGCTCACAGTCAATGAGCAGCACTGAGGAAGTGAAACCAAGCCTTCAAAAGCCACACCACTTTCCACTTGTCACCATGCTGCCCTTGTGGAGTGGTAGCAGGTCTGATGTCTTTTATCTGGAATTCCAAGGCTAGCTGGATATGGAGAAAGGAAAAAAGCTGATGACCATCTGGCCATTCTCATGGGAGTTACCATGGGAATGCGAGATGCAGATGTAACTATGGAAGCCAAGCAGGTATTTGACTGAGGGTTCACAATACCTGCAGTTTTGACATCAGTGTAGGCAGAAGAGGTTGAGGGCAGGGGGAGCAGTGCAGTTATGTCTTCTTGCCAGACCACAAAAGTATGAGAAAGAAGCTTTGATAGTCATATGGCTTGGGCTGGTGAGTCACCCACCCACAGCAGGCACCTGACAGCTCCATCTCACCTCCTTTATCTGTGGTGGGTAAAGCCTTTCTCTTCAACTGTTCTGTTCAAATTATTTCCTTCAGTCTTCCTTTCCTTCCCAGAGAGGGAGGAGCAAAACAGAGATAAACTTATTCTCTTCTCTATTGCATTGCAAATGAACTGTTTCTTGATTGTTGACAGTAGGTTACCTAAGTAGGTCTCTTAATTTGGTACTCATACCTCCCAGGTTGGGTCACCTGAGAGTGACTGCCATTCTTATTTCTAGAATATCCTGTGGTTCCAAGCTCCTCAATCCCAACAACGTGTTTCCCCTTAAGAGTCAACCAGTAGGCACAATTAACTCAAAGCAAAAACATTTATTAAAATGGAATAGGCAGGGGCAGAGCCAAGATGATGAAGTAGAAAGATGCACATATATTAGCTCTTCCCATACAGTCCATAAAATACCTGTAAAGAAAGACTCTTAACAAATTCTAGAGCAGCAGAAGTGGAGAACAGAGTGGAGGACATTTCCAGCCCAGGGTAACCTGAAAGGCCGATGGGAAACGTCTGCCGCAGCAGATCACTGGGTGGAGCCCAGCCCAACCTTGGCTGCATGGTATGGCTCTCGGAGGAGGATGTGAGCAGGCCTCGGGGGTGGAATCCCCAGTCTCAGTAGCAGTGGTTCGCAGATCCTTCAACCCACATGTGCCAAAGGTCAGTGACAGGGTTTTTTCAGCTGGCAGAGAAAGGAGAAAGGCCTTCCCATAGCTGCATTCTCATCAGGCAGGTGGCAGAAGTTTCCACAACAGCCCATATCCATTGCTGGATCAAAAGCCCCTGGGGGCACTGAGCAGGGCACTGTATAGAGGCCTTACAGCAGCTGATAAAGATCTCACACTGAATGGTGGCCCTGCCCCTGCAGCTTGTCTGAATCTCAGCCCCCAGGGCTGGCTTGGTGGAACTGGAGGCCAGATGGTTGTGGAGAGGAAACTCTACTAAGATTCTGGACAGAAAACTCTCTTCTTACTCCCATACCAGTGTACATGCCTGATTGTGCTACTTTGGAGGAACTGAGATCTTACAGATCTCCAGAGTATACACTACTCTTGACAAAGGACTCAAAAGTCAAGTAACTGGTTGGAAAAATGCCCAAAAAGGGAAAAAAATAAGACTATAGAAGGCTACTTTCTTGGTGAACAGATATCTTCTCTCATCCTTTCAGATGAGGAAGAACAATGCTTACCATTAGACAAAGACATAAAAGTCAAGGCCTCTGTATCCCAAACATCCAAAATAAATATTCAATGGTCTCAGGCCATGGAAGAGCTCAAAAAGAATTTTGAAAGTCAAGTAAGAGAGGTGGAGGAAAAATTGGGAAGAGAAATGAGAGAGATGCAAAAAAAAAACATAAAAAGCAAGTCAACAACTTGCTAAAGGAGATCCAAAGAAATTTTGAAGAAAATAATACCTTTAAAAACAGGCTAAGTCAATTGGCTAAAGAAGTTCAAAAAGTCAATGAGGAGAAGAATGCTTTAAAAAACAGAATTAGCCAAATGGAAAAGGAGGTTCAAAAACTCACTAAAGAAAATAATTCTTTAAAAATTAGAATGGAACAGGTGGAGACTAATGACTTTCTGAAAAACCAAGAAATCACAAAACAAAACCAAAAGAGTGAAAAAAAATAGAAGATAATGTGAAATGTCTCATTGGAAAAATAGCTGACCTGGAGAACAGATCCAGGAGAGACAATTTAAAATTATGGGACTAACTGAAAGTCATGACAAGAAAAAAAGCCCAGATATCATCTTTCATGAAATTATCAAGGAAATTTGCCCTGATATTCTAGAACCAGGGGGCAAAAGAAATATTGAAAAAATCCACCAATCACCTCCTGAAAGAGATCCAAAAAGAGAAACTCCCAGGAACATTATACCCAAATTCCAGAGTTCCCAGGTCAGGAGAAAATATTGCAAGCAGCTAGAAAGAAACAATTTCAGTATTGTGGAAATTCAATCAGGATAACCCAAGATCTAGCAGCTTCTACATTAAGGGATGGAAGGCTGTGGAATAGGATATTCCAGAAGTCAAAGGAAATAGGACTAAAACCAAGAATCACCTACCCAGGAAAACTGAGTATAATACTTCAGGGGGAAAAAATGGTCTTTCAATGAAATAGAGGACTTTCAAGTATTCTTGATGAAAAGACCAGAACTGAAAAGAAAATTTGACTTTCAAACACAAGAATGAAGAGAAGCATGAAAAGGTAAACAGGAAGGAGACAGCATAAGGGACTTACTAACATTGAACTATTTACATTCCTACATGGAAAGACAATATTTGTAACTCTTGAAACTTTTTTTCAGTATCTGCTCAGATTACACACACACACACACACACACACACACACACACACACACACACACAGAGAGCATGGGGTGAATAGAATAGTATGGAATCATATCTTTAAATAATGAAATTGAGCAGTAAGAGAGAAATATATTGGGAGGAGAAAGGGAGATATGGAATGGGGCAAATTATCTCTCATAAAAGGGGCAAGTAAAAGTCTTTTCAGTAGAGGGGGAAAAGGAGGCAGGTAAGAGAGAAAACATGAAGCTTACTCTCATCACATTCGACTAAAGGAAGGAATAAAATGCACACTCATTTTTGTATGAAAACCTATCTTAAAATACAGGAAAGTGGGGGAGAAGGGGATAAGCAGGGTGGGGGGTGATGGAAGCGGGGGCAATGGGAGGAGGGAGCAATTGGAAGTCAACACGCTTGGGGAGGGACAAGGTCAAAAGAGAGATTAGAAGAAATGGGAGGCGGGATAGGATGGAGGGAAATACAGTCAGTCTTACACAGCATGACTATTATGGAAGTCATTTGCATAACTACACAGATATGGCCTATATTGAATTGCTTGCCTTCCCAATGGGGATGGGTGGGGAGGGAGGAAGGAAGAGAAGTTGGAACTCAAAGTTTTAAGAACAACTGTTGAATATTGTTCTTACATACAACTGGGAAATAAGAAATACAGGCAATGGGGTATAGAAATTTATCTTGCCCCACAGGGCAAAAGAGAAGATGGGGACAAGGGAAGGGAGGGATGTTAGAAGGGAGGGTTGTTTGGAGATAACAGTAATTACAATGCTCAGAGTTTGGGGGTGGGGGAGGGGAGAGATAGGGAGAAAATTTGGAACTCAAAATTTTGTGGAAATGAATGTTGAAAACAAATAAAAAAAGATATAAATGGCAAATAAAATAAAATAAAACGGAATAGAAAAAATAGACATTACACAACTTTTCCCCCGTAAACTTTAGGCTCAATCTACCACTAAAACACACAATCCTGAACAGTATGGGAACAAGCTTAGAGTAAAATGGTAGTGAGCCATATGTTTGGGAAACATAAGTTGTTAAGATTATTCACTTTTCCACACTGTTTGGCTTTGAGGTCTTTTTTTCCCTCATGTACTCCTCATAATGTTCAATTGTTGATTGTCAGAGAATGCTCTCTCTTTAACCCATAATAAGTTCTTTTCTTTGCTGCCAGGGATCTTGTTCCTTGAAGTTGCCTCTAGCCTTGAATGACTACTCCTTTGTATCCATGTCAGCAGTATGTGCCTTTGCTTCTTCAAATGTGTTTTAAACTCTCAAAAATGAACTTTCCAACTGCTAGATGAGACACCTCCTATGGGGGATTAATTCAGTTGCTAGATGCCATTGTCAATGGTGAAGAAAGAAAAATTGCCTTTTACCTCCCACCCCACAAGAGGTGAAGAAAGGAAGTTTCCTATGACTCTTAGTGCTTGATTTTACTTGCCTAAAATGCCAGGTGCTTTATTGTCTCCAGGTCTTAAGTATTAAAACCAAAAACATGGATAATTCCTTCTCGTTCAATGTCATTGCTCTCTTTTAACTCAATTAAAGAGTTGATACTTTTAATTTTTTAAATTTAATTTAATTGCCACCATGTGACAAGGTTGGCATTATTGCAGCTAGTCAATGAACTGGGAGTTTTCCCAGCACTAAACCCAGATATAATCCAATTATATTGCCACACATGAGCAACCATAACACATGGGATCTCATCCTCCAGCAGAGGGAGCCCTATTACCCATGGAAATGCTTTAGACAGCTCTCCTCATACATCTAAAGAGAACTTAGTGGTCAGCTCTGCCTCTTCTCTTTTATTCTCAGTGTCTAGTTGAGTCTTATCAAAGTTTCAAGTCATTTTATATGGTCTAGTATTTATGAGGATAGAGAAGGATTGTGGAAGTCAAACAGGAAAATACAAGAGACTATGTCTTCCTTTCCTGCCCCCCTACTCCAGTCATAAGACTTAGATTTACTGATGAGTGAGTGGACACAGACCTTGAGCCCTAAGACAGGTTAGCAGTGAATGATATTTCCTGCCCTAACTCATGTACAAGAACCAGAACTCAGGGTTTAGAAAGTGCCATACTGAGATCTTGAGAGCTTCTACTTGTGTGCCAGTGGACAGGATTATAACCCAGACTAAACCTCAGAGCTGAAAATGTGTTGGCTCTCCCTAAGGCATGTGTCTTCTAAAAAAGCTGTAATCCTTCCCTAAGGAAGCTAACAGCATCAGCAGCTGAAACAGATGTCCTGAAAGGAGGTGAAGTACCATAGCCACAGAGTTCCTGAGCAGCAGCAACAGCAGATGGTCCAGTGGGAGCAAAATGGCAAAGGATTTTTTTTAGAATATACCAAGGAGCTACAGGACTAGAGATGAGGATTCATGAGGTGCCAAGCATTTCTTTGTGGTGAAGCAAATGACTTCACCTCTCATTGTCACTTGAGCCATCAAAACTATACAAATTCCAAAGGAAAGTGGAGCCTATCAGAGAGAAATACTGATGCACACCTCAGGACTAAAGAAGATGCATCACTTTCTTCTTTACTGCTGCACCCCAAGGACCATCTGCCTTACAGCTTAAGCCTCCTATATGTGTTGTCTCCCTCACAAGCTCCTTGAGACTAAGGACTATCTAACTTTACTATTGTGTCTCCAACACTTAGCAGAATGCTTTGCAGACAGTAAGTGCCCAATAAATGCCTATTCATTCTCTTGTGCTGGGGAATGAGTGGAGTGCTATAAGTTCCATCACTGAATAGATCCCTGAGGAATATGGGATCACCTTTGATATGGTCAAACTTGGGGGAGTCCCAATACCAAGATGGTCTTATAAGAGCTATGTCAGTTTTCTTGACTAGCTACTTGACCTAACCACAAGTCCTTTAGGGACCTTTGTCTTGTACCACCAAGGACACTTCTCAGTTGGACAGGAGATAAATTGCAAGGTTCCCCAGGGGCTCACATATGAGCCCCAGAGTATAAGGTGATTATGTCTCCCAGATCACATTCACTGGAAAATGTGTCAAATACTTAAGTGGTCATGGAGAAAGTTAAACTATCACACTGCACTTGTAACGGAAACATTCCTAATTCCATAATCATGACTGAAAAGCATTGAGTTTAGATAAAAGAGAAGACTTGGATAGTACTTATACCAACTTCCATTTCTCTAGTGCTTGACAGGGATGTTAGCTAAGAGGAGAAATCTAAATCAATCCTCTTATTTTTCTTGATTTCTCACCACCACCACTTCTGACAAACTGGAGAGAATGTGTGTGTTGCGTAGAGGAGGTGAGCAGGGTTTTCATTCATACTCCTGAAAAAGACTGACAGTGGTACCTCCAGTTCTTTGGGAGACATGAGACAGATGTCTCAGAAAGGAGAAAATGAACCCTCCATATATGAGTAAATATCATCAGACCTCACTAGAGAAAAAGCCGCTAGCTAAAATCTTAAATCAAGCTATAACGAGGTCCCACCCCTCAAAGGAAGATTTCTTAGCAGTAGAAGTGGGCATTGGTATCTGATTACTAGGATATAAGCATAAGCTTACTGAAAAAACACCAAGTGAGTCTCAATAAAGATACATTCAAATAAACATAAATTTGTGGGATTTGGGAGATTGGGTTTTGCTGTGTTCATCAATCCAGGAAATACTTCAAATGTTCATCCTGCTTTGTTTCCTCATGATCTAATGTCTGGTTCTGTGGCCCAGAGTTGAGAAGGGGCATGTAGGGCACTAAAGAAAGACTTGCAACCATGAGGCTGTGCTGAGAAAATACAATTTATTTGCGCCATGAAGTGGTTAGACATTACTCATCACCTAATATACAAGGAAAGAAAAAAAACTTGCAATGGTATAAAGTTGACATTTTTCTCTGAGAGGCTGATGGCTGAATAAACAAGCAGATTCACAGAACAGTCACATCTACCCCTGGCAAGGAGGGTTTCTATTCCACCTTTCAAGTGGAGATCTAGCCTTATCCAAAAGAAAAATGAATAAATAATGCAAAAGTAATATTTGGAGAGGTCAAAGGAAAGTGACTCTTCTTTGTCACCAGTAAGATGGGTGTGAAATTTCTCCCCAAACATATTGATTGAGTATCGCTCAATCAAGAATGCGAAGTGCAGACTTGAATCTGAAAAGGCTGCTATCAGAATAACAAGGTGTGGTCTCATTTTCCTCAAAGAAGAAGTTTCCCACAGCCTCATTATTTTGTACACATCTCACCAGAGTGACACTACATGAGTACAGCTTTATTAAGTTAAAGCATCATCTGTGCCAGCTCATAGCCCAGATTTGTCTAGCTAGCATCTCCTTTACTTATTTACTTCAGAATCAGATATAGAGTCAAAACGGATCTTGTAAAGCCTCTAATTTTATAAAAAAGGAAAGTGAGATCCAGGGAGAGGAAGTGAAATAAATCAAAAGCTCAATCTAGCAATCAATAAACATTTATTAAGCATCTATTACTTAGCACCACATACTGTACTAACCATTGAGATTGCAAAAAGAGGAAAAAGTCTTTCCCTCCCCTCAAGGAGCTAACGATCTAATGGGAGGAACCAACAAACAAATATATACACAACTAGTAAGGACTTTAGGAGCCATCTGATCCAACTACCTCACGACCCCTCACGACCTCCTCCCTGTCCTCCAATTTAAAATTGTGAATGTAGTATGGAGTAGTAGAAAAACACTGGATGGGAGTGGGTACCCATCAACTGGTAAATGACCCAAGACTTGTGTCATAAGAATGTTAGGAAATATTATTGCATCGTAAGAAATGATAAATACAAAGAATTCAGATAAACTGTAAGGACAAATATAAACTTATGCAGGTGAAGTAAGCAATTAAGAAAACATCTTACATGTTAACTATAACAAAATGGAAAACAATGCTAAAAGACATTGGAACTCTGGTCGTTGTGACATCAGAGGACTGATAGTGAAGTAGGCTGATTCTCTTCTCAGCAGAGAGATGGTGGACCACGGGTTCCAAATGAAGTATACATTTTCAGATATTACTAATGTGTTAACTTATTTTGCTTGACTATACTTGTTTATTACAAAAAAGTTAACAATTGGTGAAGAGGGTAGAGCTATTGAGGAACTAGGAGGAGATGAAGAAAGGACTATCAGGCTTTTTAAGAAGAAATAAAATGAAATTTTAAAATCTATATTTCAGTGGCAGCTCAACCATGAGTTTGCTGTGTGACCTTGTTGAAGTCACATTCTCTTTCTGAACCTCAGGTCCTTATCTGTAAAATGAATAGGTCCAATCAGAAACCCCCAAGAGCCTTTTGAACTCTAAAGGTTGAAATTCACCAGGTCCAGAGCTCTCAAAGTGTGCTAGAAGCTTCCAGAAATCCATCATGGGCCAATTATTTTTGCACATAACTCGGATCCCTTTTCTAGAGGATTTGATCTTTAATTCTACTTTTGCTGTGCTTTTCATGAATTCTCACTGTGTCTTAGATTCTATGCAGGAATGTGTTTATGTGTCTAGTGTTACTTTGAGAGAGATAGAAACAGAGATAGATAGATTGAAACGGACAAAGAGAAAGAGACAGAAAAGGATGGATAGACAGATGAACAAGGAAAGAGACAGAAAACAGACACAGAGAAAAGTGAGAGAGGAGAGACGGAGAGAATATATTCTTAACATTCAAGTGGTACAGTGGATAGACACTAGACTGTAAATCAGAAAGACATGAGTATGAATTCTGCTTCAGGTACTTCTGAACCATGTGACCTGGGAAAGTCAGCTAACCTCTCGAAGCCTCAGCCTCCTTGAGAGGCAAAATCCTATAGTGGACAAGCTGTAGATTGAGTATCAGGAAGATGTGGGTTTCAAATTCTATTTCAGATATTTAGGAGGTCTATAACCCTAACATGTTACCTAACCTGTCTGTGACTCAGTTTCCTTGTCTATCAAATGAAGAGACTGGATTTGAGGACTTTTAATGTCCCTTTGAATTCTAAATTTATTATCCCACACATGTTATTGAACCAAAATTCACCCTGGAACAAAGATTTTTTTTTAAACAAAAATATCATAACCCTTTGCTTCTTGGAAGAACTGCTGTGAGAAAGTTATAGGAAGGTCTCTTTGAAGCCAAGGAGATATTTTTGACCATATTTCATAAGGAGTCTGACATTTTAATTCGACATTGAAAGGACATTGGGAAAGAAGAAAGAAAGAGCACTTATTAAGTGCCTATTATGTGCCAAGTACTTTAAGAAACATTATCTCATGTAAGACTCCCAATACCACTGGGAGATAGGTGTTACTATCCCCAATGTACAGTGAAGGAAAGTGAAGCAGACAGGTTTAGTAGTTTGCCTAGTCACTGAGCTAGTTAAGGGTCCCAGCCTAGATTTAAAGTTGCTCTCCCTGACTCCAGGGCTCAGCATTCTATCTACTTTGCTATCGGACTTCCTCTAGGAAGAAGAATATGGAAAATACATATTGGCAGGCTATGAGGGGCTGATGAGAAAGAAACCACTGAGTCATGCTGGGTTGGGCTACACTGAGCACCTAACTCCTTAATCTCTCCTCTCTCCTCACACAGTTTTCTACTAACTGCACAAACTATTCACTTGCTGGTGCCTGACTCATTGAACTATCAAGGAAAGGATAAAGAAGGAAACTTCCTTCCCAAAAAGTAAGACAATCAATCCATAAGCATTTATTAAGCCCCTACCACGTGCCAGACACTCTGCTCAGTGCTGGGGATACAAATAAAGTCACAAGACATTCCATTCCCTGGAGGAGCTCAGTTTTATCTCTAAGATTAAACCCCAGAGTTTCACTGCTCTTTTCTCTTCCACTGGTGCCGTATGTGACATCACCCTCAGCAAGGCGACAGATTCAACAAACACTTATTAAGCTCCTGCTATGAGCCAGGAATTCCATGAGGCACTGGAGAGCCAAAGTCCAAAAAACCTCTGCTCCCACACATACACCACCGCAGAGCTCACATGCTACAAGGAGAAGACAATGGTCACTTAATTAAAGACATACAAACTTATCCCAGGAAATTTTATCTGGAGGAAAAGGTTTTATGTTGGAGGCATCACCTGAGCTTTATTTTGAAGGAAGGTAAGAAACCTAAGAGGTTAAGGAGATGAAGAAGTACATTCTAGGCATGGGGAACAAACTATACCAAGACATACAGTTGAATCATCATAGAAGGATCTGCTATCAGGCTAATCTGACAGGAACAAAGAAGAGGCTAATATTCTTGTGAGAGGACTGAAAAAGTAGGGAAAACTAGATTGTGGAGATTTCTTTTTTACAGTAAAGAAAAATTTATGTGAACTTAGCAATCATCAACAAACATGACTATTTTTATATACAATGAAAAATGGGAAAAGTAGAATATATATGAAGCCACAGCTTAATTTTTTAAAGTATATATTAAATTTAACATTGTTATATGAACACTGCCCTACTTATCTATGTGTCTTTCTCAACTTTTTTCTCTTTTGTATATTTTTAATGCTTCATTAGTGCTTCTTTTCTTTTTATTTATATATCATTTTTTAAATTTATTTATTTAACGTTTTTACATTCATTTTCACAAAATTTTGGGTTCCAAATTTTCTCCCCATTTGTCCCCTCCCCACACCCCAATACACCCAGCATTCTAATTTCCCCTGTCAGCAATCTGTCCTCTCTTCTATCATCCCTCCTTTCCCTTGTCCCCATCTTCTCTTTTGTCCTGTGGGGCAAGATAACTTTTTATTCCTCATTACCTGTATTTCTTATTTCCTAGTAGCAAGAACAATACTCAACAGTTGGTCCTAAAACTTTGAGTTCCAACTTCTCCCCATCCCTCCCTCCTCACCCTGTCCCTTTGGGAAGGCAGGCAATTCAATATAGGCCATATCTGTGTAGTTTTGCAAATAACTTCCATAATAGTCATGTTGTGTAAGACTAACTATATTTCCCTCCATCCTATCTTGCCCCCCATTTCTTTTATTCTCTCTTTTGATCCTGTCCCTCCCCAAGAGTGTTGATTTCAAATTGCTCCCTCTTCCCATTGCCCTCCCTTCCATCACCCTCCCCCACCCTGCTTATCCCCTTCTCCCCAACTTTCCTGTATTGTAAGACAGGTGTTCATACCAAAATGAGTGTGCATTTTATTCCTTCCTTTAGTTGAATGTGATGAGAGTAAACTTCATGTTTTTCTCTCACCTCTCCTCTTTTTCCTCTCCTGCCTGCCTCTTCAACGACAGATAATTTGCCCCATTCCATTTCTCCTTCTCTCTTCCCAATACATTTCTCTCTCACCACTTAACTTCAATTTTTTAAATTATGATCCCATCCCATTCAATTCACTCTGTGCTCTCTGTCCCTGTGTGGACATGCACTTGTGTGTGCTTGTGAGTGTGTGTATGTATAATCCCACCAACTACCCAGACACTGAAAAGTTTCAAGAGTTACAAATATTGTCTTTCCATGTAGGAATATAAATAATTCAACTTTAGAAAGTCCCTTATGATTTCTCTTTACTGTTTACTTTTCATGCTTCTCTTCATTCTTGTGTTTGAAAGTCAAATTTTCTTTTCAGCTCTGGTCTTTTCACCAAGAATACTTGAAAGTCCCCTATTTTATTGAAAGACCATTTTTCCCCTGTAGTATTATACTCAGTTTTGTTGGGTAGGTGATTCTTGGTTTTAGTCCTAGTTCCTTTGACTACTGGAATATCCTATTCCACAGCCTTCCATCCCTTAATGTAGAAGCTGCTAGATCTTGGGTTATCCGGATTGTATTTCCACAATACTTGAATTGTTTCTTTCTAGCTGCTTGCAATATTTTCTCCTTTACCTGGGAACTCTGGAATTTGGCCACAATGTTCCTAGGAGTTTCTCTTTTTGGATCTCTTTAAAGCAGTGATTGGTGGATCCCTTGAATACTGATTTTGCCCTCTGGTTCTAGAATATCAAG
>CM053774.1:122887341-122924024 GCA_028658325.1 Potorous gilbertii | reverse complement strand
AAAATAACCTTCTATGGTCTTAGTTTTTTTTCCCTTTTCTGGGCATTTTCCCAGCCAGTTACTTGACTTCTGAGAGTCCTCTCCACCCTGGTCTAGGTCTGCCCAGCTAGTGCTTGGGGTCTGAGATTCAAATGCTGCTCCCCAGCCTCAGGGCTTTCAGCAGCAGGCCTGGTTGTTATTCAATGGGAGCTTATCTGCTGGTGCTCAGGTGGGGGCAGGGCTGCCTTCCAGGCCCAGTTCCCTCAGGGGGTTTATGCAGTGACCTTCTGTAATGGAGCTGCTGCCGAGCTCCCGCCTGCTCTGGGAGCCTCTGACCACCCACTGCCTCTGCTGCTGCCTCCCAAGGGGGCCTGAGTCCCAGAGACACCCTGCTCCCCTCTCAGCCCGTCTCTCTCACTGACCTGCGAGTCTGTTGGTGGAGGGACCTTCGAAGCCGCTGGAGATTCCGTCCCTGATGCCTGTTCAGATCTGCTCACTCTTCTTCGTGCTGCTTGGCCAGGGCAGGGCAGGGGAGGGCTCCGCTCCCATCCGGGGCGTGATGGACCTTTGGGATTGGTTTTTCAGGGCTCTCTGGATTGGAAATCTCCTTCACTGTGTTGCTGTGCAGTTTCCACTGTTCCAGAATTTGTTGGGAGTCTTTTTAGAGGAAATCCATGGGCTGTGGGTTTGGAGCTACCAAATGTGTCTTTCTACTCCGCCATCTTGGCTCTGCCCCCTCCCAACATCTTTTCATTCCAATAAAGTTCAGATTAAAAATTGCTTCCTCTAACACCATTTCTAGATTACAGTGTTCACTCAATTTTTACAAGACAAGACAATTTTACTATAATTTAGAAGCACACTAATAACTCAAATAGTGGACTTTAGGTGCCATTAATTACATTCCGAAACCGCCACATATAAAAATTTTTAACAGAAGACTGGGCTTACTAAATGTAGGGGCTGGTTGGTTTGTGATATCATACTGCTGTGGCCCATCCCCTACTCTTGGGGAGGTTAAATTAAATTCCCTACTACTCTTTAGCATTATCTTCCCTTGATCTAATCTGGAATGAAAAGAGTTAACAGAATCTAATAAAATGTTTTTGACTGTCCTAATTATTCATTGCAGCCCTAGCTCAACAGTCAGATTTGGGACTACAGGGTAAAAAAAAAATCTTAATGGTTCTAACTTTTGCTCAAGTAAATTTCACTTCTGTGTCCTAAAAACTTCGGTGAAAGAGAAAGCTGTGAATCTGTCAGGTGAAGTGAGGGAGACTCTGGAAAACAATCCAGTGGCACCTAGTCTCCTCCTTTCTCCTGGAGAGTTCAAAGCTTTGTTTCTGAGGTATCTCTTTTCATTTTCAGATTTATGCATTTTCTCAATTTGCCTTAGTGCCAAATAATACAACAAATTCTGACCTGTCTTAAACATCCAATTAGGAGTGACATGTTTCACTTAAAATACGAACAATAACTACCTTTTGATTGTTTCCCATTAAATAAAAATTTTTTCTTTTAGGTGAGGCATGAGATAAATAAAATAATAGTCAGTCTGCCTTTCTGATATGAAGGGAAAAGTTTCCCTGATTTCTTGTCTTTCTCCCCCACCTTCGCAACCTGGCCAGGGTTAGCAGGGAGAAAGAGGAAGAGAATTTTACCAACAATTTTCCAACAATGTCTGAAACTTTTATGCTTACCTTAAACTTTGTACTCATGTTGTACTCCTAAGGGGTTTTGATTAAAGCCCTTTTAAAACTGCACTTACATTATTCCTAACCTGAAATTGCCTTTATCAATCATATAAACTAAATAATATAAGATTTGTTTCTCTCTTTCTCTCTCTTTCATTCTCCTCCTTGATGCTACAGCCATCAGAGAGAGAAGAAGAGGGGGAGGGAGAGAGATAACTGCATTCCAAAGTCCTGCTGCAATGAGGCTGACTGCAACAACAGATATACAGACAACACAGACAATAAAAAAGAACCCAAAAACTGAGAAAAGATTGTCAAAAACCCTCTGCACAAACTGTGGGATTTCTAAGGCACAATTTTATCACATATACTTGTTCCCCGACAACATTCTGCCTGGCAATGTCTAAAGTGCTTTTCTGGGGGAACCAGGGAGAACACTAATGTACTACATCTAAAAAGTCTGAGATCTATCTTGTTGTGCAGTATAAACCTGTCAGCTCCCATGCAAAAGTTTCTTTGTCCTTTCCTTGAACTGTGTTGGTCCCATGTTGCTGGGCTTCAGAGATGCTTTCACTTTCTCCAGAACACCAACACACTCTACCCATTAAACCTGCTGAAATGAACTGTCAGTGCCTAAGTCTTCCCCTTACCATATACTCCAGCGTGGAACACCTTCAGAAGGGCACCACTACACTGGAGGACCAGAGGTATCAGGTCTGGTCTATGATCACCTCAGGTCCCTGTTTAGGGTGCCACTTGCTGCGAACAGTCTGCATTCGTGAAGTGCTTTGGTGCACGGTGAAAAAGAAAGTCATGGGGCAGGAAGGATGCAAGAAAGCAGTCTGTTTATTAATCTGAGGGTGAGGGTTTATACGGATTTTCTACAGGCAAGGTTATTCCCATGAGAACATTTTTAGTTTATTTCTAATACTTCCTAGTCTAGTTCCTCTGGCGAAGCAGTCTTGGGGACACTGGCAGGGTGAGAATGTTCTCATCCTTGCATATCAGGAGTACAAATCTCAAGTAAAACCTGGACAGTACTTCACATTCTGGACCCCATCAGTACTAGTTCCCTGCACAGAGTCATGGAGTCCAGAACTGAATGACATCTTAGAGATCAAAGAGTGAGGCATAAATTTAGAACTGGAAGCCACCTAGGAAATTATCTAGTTCAACTCCCTTCATTTTCATGCCACTCGTAGGCTAGGCTCCCCAAAGATTCTGTGCTCACAAGGACTTAGTTCAATGCTAGAGTCATAACCCATCAGTTTCTCTTGCTGACTCATGCCTACACTACAAGTAAAACTCAAGGAGATCTCTTGAACACAGTTTAGGAATGACTCATGTCTTCTTCATTAGATGTTCCTCAGACTTAATGGATACTACGGGACATGAAGGATGAGTAGGAACATGTGTTTTAGTCATTTTTCCGTCACATCCAATTCTTCATGACCCCATGTAGAGTTTTCTTGGCAGAGAATCCGAAGTGTTTGTCATTTCCTTTTCCAGATAATTTTATCAATAAGGAGACTGAGGCAAATAGGGCTAAGTGACTTTTCCAGAGTCACACAGCTAGTATCTGAGGTCATATTTGAACTCAGCAAGAGGAGTCTTTTTTACTCCAGGCCCAGTGCTCTATCCACTGTGCCACTTTGGCATCCCAATGGAAACACAAAAAATCTTAAAATACCCAAATAGCCCATTATACTCACAAGACTCTCTTAGAAGGTAAAGGACCATTGTGAGACTGCTGAACAAATAAAACTAGCCATGGACTATTCAAGCAACTCCCAGCTACAACTTCAAGGTTGAAAAGTTTCGGGTTTTCTGAAATCATATGGTGTGCTTTAGGCTCAAGGGAACCCTTTTGGAATTTCTTTTCTTCACTGAGAAGCTCTATGTTAAATCTCCTTTTGGGGGACTGGTACCCAGTTTTCAAAGGCAGGAACCCTTGATCTCAGAATTAGTCATGATGTAATCCTCAAGGCTGAAAATGTCCATTCTCAAGATTGTAAGTCTCTTATCTGTGCTCATAAAAATAAATAGAAAGACCTAAGAAGGCATATAGTAAATAGAAGTCCAGAAACTTCAGTCTTGGGCTCACCTAGGCAAGTTTAGGCCATAAGCTACGTGCCCCCTTGCCAGGCATTATCTCTCACTCTTAGTGATAAGAGGGATCATCCTGTAGAAATCTCCTGATCCTGCCTGCTCCAACCTCCTACCCCAACCTGCCTGAGCTGAGCTCCAGCCTGGATATCCAAAGGAGAATAATCTTAAGAAAAGAAAAACTGTGTAAAAACGGGCAGTATCATTCCTTCTTAGAGAACATGGGAGGAAGGGGACCAAAGGAGAGAGTTCACTTGAACTAGAGTCCATTTTTCTATGCCAATTAAACAATCATCTGGAGGTAGCTGCAGACACCAGGAATGAAAGAGAGGAGCTCTCTGTGTCTTCTCAGAAGGACCAATGCATTGGCATTTCCATGTCAAGATTGCTTCTTGGTCACTTCTGGTCTTCTACAACTGCTACGACCAGCTGTGGTGGACTCTACTAGCATGACCTCTATTGGGACTCCAGCATCTCATGAACTCACATAATCGCTGAGGGGAGGGGGACAGGAGGAAGGAATGAGGAAAATACAGAACTTCTCTCTTCTCCTACAAGCAGTTCTCTCTCAGGGATTTGACTGGAGAACTTCCAATGGTATCCAGGCCTACAACTGGACTGCTAGAGCTCCCCCATTTGTCTTCTATGCACACCGACATAGATACCATAGGGTATCATTTTGATTTTCTTTCACCAATTTCAATATATTTCTCCAGGCATCATCTACTTTCATTCTAAGCCCCTGAGATGTTTTCAAATTGATTTTAGTTTTGATTGATTCAATTGAGATATCTGGACTTTGGGGATAGACTGAGTTGGGGCTGTACCTCGATCCTAACAAAGGAGAAATCAGTCTGAGAAAAGCTGATCACCTCACACTACTGGAACACAAAACAAAATATAAAATAATTACAATTTTGTGGTAGACCTTATAATGCTTTGTTAATGCCTTTTTAAAAATCCAACACTACTCATTCACTCTCTCTTCCTCTCTTTCTCTCTCTCTTTCTTCCTCTCTCTTCTCTCTTCCTCTCTCTCATTTCTCTCTCTCTTCTCTCTCTGTCTTCTCTGTCTCTCCGTCTCTCTCTGTCTCTCCGTCTCTCTCTGTCTCTCCGTCTCTCTCTGTCTCTCCCTGTGTGTCTCTCTCTCTTTCTCTCTCTCTCTCTCTCTCTCTCTCTCTCTCTCTCTCTCTCTCTCTCTCTCTTTCTCTCTCTCTCTCTCCCCTCCCCCAAGGTAGCTAAACTGTATATAGTGCCCAAGTTTGCAAAGTGCTTTGCAGATATTATTTCATTTGATCATCACAACAGCTTGCTCCAGTAGAGGCTATTATCATCTCTGTTTCAGAGGTTAAGTGACTGGCTTAGGGTCCTTTGCTAGTAAGTGTCAGAAATGGGATTTAAACTCAAGTCTTCCTCTGCACTACCTAGATTAAATGGACATCAAGGGTAAAACTACATAAATCTCTGAAATCTCTTGCCTGGATTGTGGTAATTCCCTGCATTCAGCCTCTTCCCTCTACATGCCCCTTCCATGCAATTACCATAATTATATTAGTAAAGCGTGGGTCTGGCCATGGTACCACCTATTTCAAAGTCTTTGGTGACTTCTCATTGCCTCTAGTC
Source organism: Potorous gilbertii (assembly GCA_028658325.1). Lineage (NCBI taxonomy): Eukaryota > Metazoa > Chordata > Mammalia > Diprotodontia > Potoroidae > Potorous > Potorous gilbertii. The sequence continues at coordinate 122,918,623 of CM053774.1, read as the reverse complement.
TTCAGTCATGAATTTACAAGACTCTCCAACATGGCTCCTCCCATTGCAGTCTTGCTTCTTATGATTTCTTCCACTCACTCTCTATTCCCACCCAATGGACTTGCTAGCTCTTCCCCCAGCATGATAGTCTCTCCCCTCCATGGCTTTGCCAAGTTGGCTCCTCCTGTTCGGTGATATATTCCCTCTTCACTTCTGCCTCTTAAAATCCTTAGCTTCCTTCAACCACCTCCTCCATGAAACTTTGATTTCTCCTCCTACCCCAATTATTAGTACCGTGTCCCTCTTGAAATTCCTTTGTGTTACTCCAACAAAATGGAACCTCTTTGAGGGCTGGAACTTTTCCAAGAGTAAACATGCATTAAATGTTTATTGTGTGCCAGACATGGTGCTAATTACCAGGGATACAAAAAAAAGACAAAAACATGATCACTGCCCTGAAGGAGCTGATATTCCAATTTCCATTTGTGTTGTTATATCACCAGTATATAACATGATGCTTTCCATATTTTGGGCCCAACTCATTTGTACCTTTTGTCAAATTGAAATGAATTGAGAGTGGAAAATATCCCAAGCATTGATCATATTTCTATTAGAAGAAAGTTGTAAATTCTACATAGCACAAGATTAGCTTCAGGGTCCTTTCTCACAGCAATTCAGATGATGTTTTTGACTGCTCTTTTAAAAAACTGCTTTCTTCCAAATTTAAAATATGTAACCTAATGTTCCTGCAAAAAAAAAGCTACCATCTCAGCAATTCAAGTGTAAAACATTCCTCGTCTTATAGCATCATGGGAAAAATTCCCTTAGGAAAGATGAATAGTTTGGCGGTACTTTTACTCCAGGACAAAAAGTCCAGTTAAACATAGAACTCATTTCCTTATGTTTATCCATAAGTAAGTCAATGGTATCATAGAATTAAGGGATGGAAGGGGCTTTAGAAAGCAAGTTGACCAATCCTCTCATTTTAACATGGAACTTAGACCCTGAGAAATAAGTAATTTGCCGAAGATCACAAAACTTGAATCACATAGACCTCTGATTCTAGGTAAACAAAATGTCTTAGAGAGGCTCAGCTCTCCTATGAATACTCCAATGTACTCTGACAAATCTCTTGAAGGAGTAAATAATGATAAAGAAAAGTAAAGAAAGATAGCAAGAAGCTCCTGACAAAAAAAAAAAAGACTGCCAGAAGCATGTGGACATTTTGAGCACAGACAAAGCAGAGGAAAAGGAAGCAAGCGCTAGTCACTGAGGCCTAAGGCCAGCAGGCTCTCTGGGAATTGTGAGGGATAGAGGCATCCCCAACAGAGAGAGAGTCCGGGTAATACATGCACACCTGGGCCCTTCTAAGGGGCCTGAAACCTCTATTCCTGTCTGAGACACAACAAGAGACAGGAACAGCACAGAGACCAGGCAATCCCAGCAAACAGAGCCTTGCTGGGAGCCATGCAGAAAGTCACAGAGTAGCCCAATATAGGTATCTACTAGAAGCCTTTCAAGGCCACAGCAGAGGCTTGAATCAACTCCCAAGAAGAGATTTTGCAAGGATAAGTCCAAGAGAGGCCCAAGGTCAAAATGCATATTGGGCCAAAAGGAGATGCACCCAGAAGCCAGAAATTCTGGCAAGGGGCACGATCTACCTACTTGTAGCTACCCAATCTAGATCTTCAGCAGCAGTGACAGCAGTATTGAGACTCCAGAAAGGGTAGGACTAAGAAGAACCTGTCCAATCTACCCAAAAGAGAGGAGTCTGACCCTAGCACAAAGGCTCAACCCAGAAACTGAGACTAGAACCTCAAATCGTATCAAAGAAAAACAGAATATGATGAAAAAATACTGAGGTCCAAAGGTAGACAGAATAAAAGAGTAAAGAACAAAAAAGCCCTAGAGTAAAGAATTTAGCCACAAAGACAAGTGTGGTTGGTGTAGAAATACATTAAATTCAACAAATTAACAATTGGAGAAAAAGAGAAGAGTTGAGGAGGGTAGATCTGGGGCAGGAATCATCACAGGCAAGACAAATTTCATTTTTGGAGGGGTATCAATAAAGGACAGATCAAAAAGATACAGAGACAGCTCTCTTTGTGGTGGCCAAAAACTGGAAATCAAGGGAATGCCCATCAATTGGGGAATGACTGAACAAGTTATGATATATGAATGTAATGGAATACTATTGTGCTATAAGAAATGATGAACAGGAAGACTTCAGAGAGGCCTGGAAGGACTTATATGAACTGATGCTGAGTGAAAGGAGCAGAACCAGGAAAACTTTGTACCCAGCAACAACCACAGTGTGCGAGGTAGATTCAGTCCTTCACATCAATGCAAAGACCTAAAAAATTCCCAATGGACTCGAGACAAAATGCCTTCCACATCCAGAGAAAGAAATATGGAATTGGATCGCAGAATGAAGTAGATCATTTTCTCTTGTATTATGTTTTGTTTTATGGTTTCTCCCATTCATTTTAATTCTTCTATGCAACATGAGCAAGGTGAAAATGTATTTAATAGGAATATATGTGTAGAACCTATATAAGATTGCACACCGTCTCAGGGAGGGAGGGAGGAAGAAAAGGGGAAGGAAGGGAAAAAATCTAAGATATATGGAAGTTATTGTAATCAAAATGACAAACAAAATAATTTTTTAAAAAAGAAAGAGTTAGAACCAGAGATTGAGGTCTTTGTCTCAATGAAGGAGAGGAAATGGAATGAGAACAGACTCTTTCAATTATACATTACCGTGGTTCGTCAGATTTCTTATTCTCCACCTCTTTTTGCAAAGAGGGAGTAGGGAAACAAAAGGGAAAAGCAAAAGAGAATAGAGTAGAGGAGAATACACAACTAATAATCAAAACTGAGTGTGAATAGAATGAACTCATCCACGACGTGGAGAATGGTAGCAAAATGGGTTAGACAGAAGAATCCAACATTGTGCTGTTCACAGGGAGGAGGGAGAACACTTGCAACATAAATATTTATGAAGAGAGTAGTAGCGGCATCAATAATAGCAGTACTAGTAGTAGTGCTAGTACTAGTAGCTGTGGTAGTAGTAGTAGTGGTGGTGGTGGTAGTAGTAGTAGTAGCAGTAGTAGCAGTAGTAGTAGCAGTAGCAGCAGTAGTAATAGTGGTGGTAGTAGTAGTAGTAGTAGTAGTAGTAGTAGTTGTAAGACGATATAAAATAAACCCACAGTTGTCTTTTTATGGATTATCAACAAAGCTAAGTAAGAAGAGAGAGAAAAGGGATTTTCTTTCAAGATCACTATATGTAAAAATTTATGAAAGTCTACCTACTAATACACACACACACGCACACACACACACACACGAATTATATAAACACAACAACAAAATTCTCTTGCTTGGGCCATTCCAACCTAATAAAAATGACAATACTATTTAACTTAACGTGTAGATTCAGTCATATTAAAGATTCAGCCATATGGAATTTAAGTATATAGGACCCAGAAACAATCAAATAGAGTAGTATAGTATTCAATAAAGCCATGGACTTGAAATATTGAAGTGAGGACTCATTTCAACAGAAACTGTCAAGAAAACTAAAAATAGTCTGATAGAAAGTATGTTTAGATCAACCCTTTACAATGTATATCTCAATAAGCTTTAAAAAGATACTTGACCTAGATATAAAAGGTCATATAATAACATTCTGGTAAAGAATCAGTAACAGTCTTTAAAAACTTATTAAACTGTGTATATCTTTTCACTCAACAATTCCACTACTGGACACTACAGAGAACAAGGAAAAAGTGAAAGGATACATATGTACAAAGATACTTATAGCAGTATTTTTCACTGTGAAAAATAACTGGAAATTTCCTTCACTGATGAATGATACTATGATATATTAGTATAATAGAATATCAATTTGGCACAAGTGATAACAGGAACAGATCCAGAGAAAATTGGACACACTTTTGTGAACTGATCAAGAATAAGTAAGAAACCCTGGAGAATCATTTTTAGAATGACTACAACATTGTAAAAGAAAACAGTGTTCAAAGATTTAACACATCTGATCCATGCATTGAGTAATCAAGGCTACAGAAGTCTGATGATGAATCATGCATCCCACCTCTTGGCAGATACGTCAGAAGAGCATAATGATACATGCATTTTTAGACACATCTTCTATGGATTTGTTTTATTTATCCTTATTTATTACAAGAGATAGCTTTCATTTCTTTTGAGGGAAGAAGGATTATGGGGGAGTTTGCAGGGAATAGCGATAGTGAAATCAAAAAAGAAAAGAGAAAAGAGAATCAATGAAACATTGAAATCAAACTGCATATAAAGGAGCAGAAGAAAGTTAAGAAACACAGCTAAGCAGGGCAGCAGAGGAACTACTGAACTAAAATACAGATATATAATTTATACATATATATGTGTAATATGTGTGCAGATTTTTGTGTATGCTCATATGTATGTGTGTATGCATAAAACCTGCAAACTTCACTACCTGGGAGCAGTGTAGTGAGATAAATAAAGGATGGCAGAAAGAGTAATTCTTTTGGGCTCTGTGCTATCAGGGAAAGAGACTTCATGGAATTAGACAGAGGACTGGGCTTTGAATCGGATCTGTAAGATTTCGATTTGAATATACTTTTAACTGTGTTATGTGACACAAGAAAAATAACTTAATATTTCAATACCTTGAGGCATCTGTTGATCAGCAGTGGTAGAGGGAGTTTTATTACCAGGAGATACCCACACCAAATAAACTATATCTAGATTTTAAAAAATAGTCTCATATACTGGTTAAAAAAACAATTTTTAAAAATCCATGATGTGTAAGTTGGAAATAGCTACATGATACTTAATTTTTAAAAAGATTTGGGCATTTACATTTACTATTAGCTTATTGTTAAATAACAGTGGGAGCATGGCATTCAAATGCTAATCGTCATAGGCTACACTAACAGAAGAAGAGTATCCAGGACCAGGACATATATTTATGTTCATCTTCTGTACTCTGCTCAGTCACGTTGCATCTCAAATATTGAATTCAGTTTTAAAGAAGACTGACAAACTAGAGGAAATCCAGAGGAGGGCAAGAGTCTGCTGAAGGATCTTAAGATTATGTCACATGATGGTTGATTTAAAAATGATGATTAACATAGTGATTCATTGTTTGCAAAGTGCTCTAAAATATTTCATTTTATCCTCACAAGAAGTCTAAGAGGTAGATACAATTGTTATTCCCGTTTTAGAGGTAAGAAAAATGAAGCAGAAGTTAAATGGCTTTCCCAAGGGTCACACTTCTCATAAAGACCAGGAATCAAATTTGAACTCAGCTCTTTCTGACTCAAGCCAGTTCTCTACACAATGCATTACCCAACTGGTTGAAGGAAATAGAGGTATTTAGCCTAAAGAAGAGGAAATCAAGAGGGGAAATGATAGCCGTCTTACAGTCATTGAATGGTTACCTTGAAGGAAAACGCATTAAAGTCATCCTGCTCGACTGAAGAGCTAGGGAAAATGTTTCTGAGTGCACGGAGGCAAATTCTGTCTTGATGGCAGGGAAATTTTTCTTACAATTATCTTTCTTTGAAAATAGCCTGAGATGCTTCAGTGAATAGTGACTTCCCCCTCACTGAAGATCTTCAAATAAAAGTTACATTTCTATGTTTTTTTTTTCATTTCAGACCACTTATTAGACATCAGGAAGCTTCTTAATTTCAACTTCATTTATGTCCCTAGAGAAGGTATTGCGTTTTCCTAAATTAATTTTTTGTATCAACAAAAATCTTCCTTCCTTCCCTCTGAAATTAAGAAAAAAATAAAACTAAAACCTTTGTTACAAACACGCATAGGCAAGCAAAACAAACTTCCCCATTGGCTGTCTGAAGGGGAAAGCCATTTCATCATAAACTCTTAGTTGTTCACCTCACCATGAGGAAGTGGGCAGCATGTTTATCATGAGTTATCTGGAGTCATGATTGGTTATTATGCTGACTGGAGTTCTTAAGACTTTCAAAGTTGTTGGTCTTTAACATATTGTTGGCATCGTATAAATCATTCTCCTGGCTCTACTCACTTCATTCCATATCAGCTCATATGTCTTCCCAGATTTCTCTAGAGCCATTCCTTTCTTCATTTCTTACAATACAATAGCATTCCATCCTATTTAACACCATAGCTTGTTCAGTCATTCCCAATTGATTGTCACCCTTTCAGCTTCCAATTTTTTCCTCCTCAAAAATAGCTGTAAACATTTTTACATCTTTATTTGGAGTTTTATTTGTTTATGAATAATCCCTTCCTTAATCTACTTTCTTCCTTATTCTCTCTTCTCCATTTTCTCTTCTGTTTCCCTACTGAGTGAAATGTATTTTTGTAGCCAGATGTATGTGTGTGTATTTTTCCTTCCTTCGACCAGTTCAGGTGAGAGTAAGGTTCAAGTATAAGTTACTCTTCTCATTCCTTTTCTGCCCTCTTCCCTTTCTTGCTGATTACATGAGATAATTTCCTTTAACCTTCTTCTTTCCAGTCTTCCTCTTTCCCTCCCTTTATATTCTTTTAAGTTCATCAAGATAGAATGAGGATTCACAATTATATCACATTTCCAAGCACTTGGAATGCATTTCATTTGATTTGTTTCTAAGTGTTTTCTAATCATCCCTTGAATAACATGTCCTTCAATTTTACTTGAAATTGAATTGAAAAGTTTCATATGAATATACATGTATAATCTATATCAAATTGCTTGCCTTCTCAAGAAGAGAGGAGGAAGGGAAGGGAAGGAGGGAGAGAATTTGGAGTTTGATATTTTTTTTTAATGTCAAAAAAAATTTTGTTTACATTTAATCAACAAAAAATAAGAAAAAGAAACTTAAAAAAACCAATAAGTGATTCACATAAAAAGAGAAGCAGGAAGTGATTATGAAAATGGCCAGGAAAACTGACCCAGGCCTGACACATACTTTGTCACTTCTAACCTCTGATCATGCTGTCTCCATTCCAATAAGTTCTATTTGAGGGAAGGCAGTGGAGTGGGGGGAGGCAAAAAAAAGATAAAACTGCATTTGAGCTGATTGGCCTATGGTGTGCGGAATCCATTCTCTTCCTTGTTTTGAAAATGGTCAATATTTCCCCTTTTGGTGCATCTTGAAACTTTCATCAGCACCTGAGACCTCCTTGTCCTGGAACAGCCTAAGATCCCAGCAAACTGCTCACCCTGGCACAATTCTTCACAAAGACTGCCCTCCTTCTTCCATTGGTGAGAGTCTCTGGTAGCCTGCACTTTGTAGAAGGACCCAAGTCAATCTGCCTTCATTGTCCTCCTGGCCTTCTTCCTGTCTGGATTTCAGAAATATGTTCTCTGCAACCAGGTACCTTCATTCTCCACTCCACTCCCATTTTTCAGATCTCCTTTATGTGAATGTATTTGTTAGCACTTAACCCAATGTCTGGCATATAGCAAACTACAGACAAGTGTCCCCTTCTTTCCTTCTTTCCTTCTTTCTTTCCTCTCTCCCCACTTCCTTCCATCTCCCAATCAAAGAGAATTTTACAGACATCTCACATGTCTATTATTTCATTACTCTGAAATATAGTTTATCTACCATTAGTGACTTGAATGTATCAGGGGCATCTACGTGGTCTCTTACCACCTTCCTATTAATCTTTTGTTTCAACTCCTTACTGTGCATGTTTGTGCTGTTCTTTCTAGTCCAAAGAACATCTCGATGGTAGAAAAAACAGAATCAAAATAAAAAATAAGCAACTCTATTTTTGTTCCATTGTCCATTGTCCATGTACCATCCACCTCCATCTGGGATCTTACACCTTCTTACTCACAAATATGTCATGGATGCGTATGTCAAATGTTTTTCTGAAATAAAGAGAACCTTTTCCCCTGATCTACCAGCTTAGGAGTCCTATCAAAAAAAATGATAATATTCAATTTGGCAATACTTTTAAATTGTTTTCTCCTCTTTATCACCATATTCTTTTCTAAAGACTTAAACACCATCTGATTAGCAATCTGTTTTAGAATCTTGCCAGGAATTATAACATCAAGTTGGGATTCTCATCCCTAGAATTCACTTTTATCCTATTTCTGAATTTGGCACACCATTCGACTTTGATCTCCTTATATCTTTCCTACAGAATTTTCCATGAATTCTTGAGTTATCAGGACAATAATTCTGAGCTGGCATTTCTAATTTCCAGTACTGGCATTCAATAAACCTATATTTATTACACCAACTAACAGATTTATTAAGAATGTTCTCATTCAGTCATTTCAGTTGTGTCCAATTCTATATGACCCCATTTGGGGTTTTCCTGGCAAAAATACTAGAGTAGTTTGCCATTTTCTTCTCCAGCTCTTTTTTCAGATGAGGAAAGTGAGGAAAACAGGGATACGTGACTTGCCGAGGGTTACATAGGTAGCAAGTGTCTTAGGCCAGATTTTAACTTAGATCCTTCTGACTCCAGGCCCAGCACTCTCCCCATTATATCACCTAGCTTGACTTTATCAAAACATAATAATATAAAAATAATTCTGGACATCCAAGGGATTGGATATGTATTCTGCATTATTCATCACATCTACAGAACGTAAAACATTTATAATTTATGTAATTCCAATTTTATTGTACTTGATCAAGACTGAGAGAAACATGTTACCTTTGTATGAACTCATTTACCAGTGTAGGGGTTCTTAACCTTTCTTAGTATCATAGACTCCCTTGCAGTCTAGTGATACCTATACAACCTTCCTCAGAATAGTATGATTAAATGCACAAAATAAAAACACATAGGAGTACAAGAAAACAAGTTATGCTGAAATAGTTATCAAACATTTTAAGTGAATTCACAGACCCCTCAAATCTATCCACAGGGATCTGTGGAACCTAGATTAAGAACCCTAGGCACTACAGCTATTGTCTGTGATAAAGGGCTCATTTCTAAAATATATAGAATTGAGTCAAATTTACAAGAATACAAGTCATTCCTCAATTGATAAATGGTCAGTTTTCAGATGAAGAAATCAGATGAAAAAAGCTCTAAATCACTATTGATTAGAGAGATACAAACCAAAACAACTCTGAGGTATCACATCACACCTATCAGGTTAACATGACAAAACAGGAAAATGATAAATGTTGGAGAAGATGTGGGAGAGTTGGAACACTAATTCATTGTTGATGGAGCTGTGAGCTGATCCAACCATTCTGGAGAGCAATTTGGAATTATGCACAAAGGGCTATAAAAATGTGCATACCTTTGACCCAGCAAGAGTAAAGGACCTCCATGTACAAAAATATTTATAGAAACTCTTTTAGTGGTGGCCAAGAACTGCAAATCAAGGAGATGTCCATCAATTGGGGAATGACTGAACAAGCTGTGGTATACATATGAATGTGGTGGAATACTATTGTTCTATATGAAATGACAAATAACTTTTTTTTACTTGTTTATCTAGTCTTTGCCTGATCTACTTTTCTGTTTTGTAACTAGTAGCAAAATGTTTACATGGTCACTTTTTGATGACATCCTTTGAGGTCTATTAATGCTGCAATTAGCGTAGGGCAGCTGGGTGGTGAGGTGGGTGGAGTTCTGGGCCTCGAGCCAGGAAGACCTGCGTTCAGATTTCACTTCAGACATTTGCTGGCTGTGTGACCCTGGGTAAATCACTTAACCAAAGAAGGGATCAATCAAAGAGCATTTTTGAGAAGACAAACATGCTGATTCATTCTCTGATTAATGATTTGTGCAACAATTTAGTATTTCAATTTGTAACTTTGCAAGATAAATTAACAAACTTTCCACTTTTTTTTGAACCAGAAAAAAAAAAAGAAATGACAAACAGTTTTGACGGAACTTCAGAAAAGCTGGAAAGACTTATATGAACTGATACTGAGTGAAGTATGCAGAACCATGAGAATATTATACACATTAACAGCCACAGTGCGGGAGAACTGTTTTTGATAGACTTAGCCCTTCACAGCAAGGCAAGGTCCTAAAATATTTCCAAAGGACTCATGAAGCAAAATGCCATCCACATGCAGAGAAAGAACTACGTAGCTGGAAAACGGAAGGAAGCAAACTATTTTCTCTTTAATTCTGTTCTGTTCTGTTTTGTTTTCTTTTTCTCATGGTTTCTCCCATTCATTTTAGTTCTTCTATGCAAGATGACTAATGTGTTTAATAAGAATGTATGTGTAGAACCTATATAAGATTACGTGCCACTTTGGGGAAGGAGTAGGAAGGGAAGAGGAAAAAATTTGAAATTTATGGAAGTGATTCTTGAAAACCGAAAACAAATAAACTAATAAATTAGGCGGGGGTAGAGGGAAGAACCCTAGGTACAAGAGTTTTACTCTAAAGTTCCATCACAATATGAAAATAACCATAGGTTCTCAAAAGCAATGCCATTGAAGTTCAAACTGGCAGACCCAGTAAATGTGTGTATGTCTGTCATTCAAGGATCCACCTAGATAAATTCATGGTGAATCATCAGCAAAAGGTTGACCATTCTAATTCAGAAGACAGAAGAGCGAGGGTTGGAGGTGGGGAAATTTCATTTTGATAACAGGATCAAAATCCTCAGGCTAGGACCACTGTGCCAGTTATAATCTTCTACCTTGTAGGAGCCAGCTGGTGGTTGAGTAAAAAGGCAGACTGTGCCAAGATTTTCTCACCTATTCCGAGAGGTCTTAAACTACTTAAAGTATAACTGCCATTGGTTATGTCTAGTAAGTTTTTTGGTAGAATTTATCCAAGGTATCAACAGTGAACTATAGTCATTGCTGATGGATGAAACATGCTCTGGTGTATCCCTTCAACAAATGTCTCCTCTCTCCATATCAGAGAGTTTCTTAGGTAATCCTTTCTTGAACTCTGTGTTCAAACCCAAACACTGATGACTCATCCACTGGGCTAACACATCAGGTCTCTTATGATCAGGCATAAAGGTAACAAGATGAAGATTAGTTCATTCATTCATTTGTTACTTCAACTACCATTTATTCAACAAACTAGGAAATAATTTATCTGGACCTGTAGAACTAACTCATTTAAATTATCTTGCTAAGTCTCTTATCATCCTTTTCTCTACTTTGGACTGTAATTCCCTGTCAATTTTAATTCCTCAATTTAGTTTAATAAGTCATCTCAATAAACATTTATTGAACACTACCATGTGGCTGGCACCATGCTAAGGGCTAAGGATACAGATGAGAAAAAGGAAAACAGTCCTTCACTCAAGAAGCTTACACTCTAATGACAGAAGCAAAAACATAAAAGGAAGCTGAAAAAGAGCAAGGGTGGGGGAACTTAGGGGCATCAGCCAAATTTTGAATATGGACAAATTATGCCCAATCTGTGGTTGAGTCTTCTAAACTCTTATTGGTCTGAGCAGCCACAGTATGATACGCTGGACATGGATTACAGCATCATGATGTTACATCAGTCCTCTTCAAACACAAAGGATAACAATGAGTTAGCAAGCCAGCACCGGGACAAATTTGTGGAGTGGAAACAAAGCAGAACCGGTGATGGAAAAATGAAGCGCTCCCGGAAAAGTTCTGAGGGGCTGAATGCAACACCTGCAACATGATATCTTACGAATTGCCAAAAAACATTGCCAATGCAAAAAAAAAAAACACCACCTGGATATGGAGAAAAAGAATTTATCACCTGGATTATCATACTTCCTTGTAAAATCTTAAACAGTCTTTAGATCACAAAAATGAAGTTAAATTAAGCAATCAATGAATAAATAAGCATTGATTAAGCATTTGTTTTTATTACCAAAACAAAAAAAAAAGCCAAAATCCTCCCTGCTCTCAGAAAGGTTGTGTTCTGCAGAATATCTTCTCATATATTTTTATAATGAGAAGGAGATGTGAGTTGGTAGTTACTGAGATTCTCTTTCACTTTTTTAATATATTATCAGTGATTTTGATGTCAAACTTAAAGAAACAAGAGTCACTAAACCATACGTAAGATTCTCTGAAGACTGTATAATGATTCAGAAAAATATATATTAACATTATCTATGCTCTATTGTATATTTATTTATTTTGTTATATATTTCACTGTTACGAATTAATCTGGTTTGGGCTGTATCTGAAAGTGTTGTAGGCAACACTGGGGATTGCGCCTCTGAGCTACAGAATCCCAAGAGTATTCATAGGTTAAGTTGGTAAGACAACAAGTAGACAGACATAAAATGAAATAGTCATGTTAACATTTTCATAGCAATCTATTTCGTCATCAGTTACAGAGGAGATACTATAGTCAAATTCTAATGTCAAAATCTTCAATGTGTTCCATCTCTGAATGGAAATGGAAGGTTAAACTTACCTGAAACAATGAAAAGTGAAATGATTAGAACCAAGAGACCACTGTATATGATGACAGCAATATTGTTCAAAAAACAACTGTGAACACCTAAGTTGTTCTGAGGTACATGAATATTCACACCAGCTGCAAAGAAAGATGCTACCTATATTCCTCAAAAGAAAGAATGGATATATGGAGCTACATATTGTATAGTTTCATATAAATATCTGTGGCAAATGTTTGCCTTCTCTAGTTGGGGGTTGGGAAGGAAACAATATAATCTATATACCTCTAGAACTTAAATAAAGCCCAAAATTTTTTTTTACAATATTTTAAAAGAGAAATGGGTATCTTAAAATTGGTCAGACAATAGTGTAAATAGAAAGAACGTAAAATATACCTGAAATTAAACATGACATGGTAACAGTGATCAAAAAGATTACCTCTAGAGGAGAGTTTAAAAAATGAATTATTGTCCCTTCTTCAGCAAAATAGAAGATTATATGCATGTAACAGTGTGTATACTATCAGTTGGTGTGCTCATTCATTTTGCAGAACTGGTTTTTTTTCTCCTCTTGCAATCTTTGTTGCAATGATGACTTCCTTGGTAGGGAACTGAGAATGGATATACATACTTATTACCCATATATACATACCCATACACACATATGTATGTACATATGTATAGTACATGATATACATGTATACATTCAGAAATTAAAGTAAAAAGAAAAAATCTAACATAAAATCATGAGACTCACTTGCACCAGATCAAGTATACAGAAAAAAAAGTTCCGTGCTAAGGGCAGCACAATCTTAAGAATGGAATCTCTACTATAGTGAAAATATGCTCAATAGGAAAGTATATGTCGAACCTATACAGAATTGTATGCTGTCATGGGGAGGGAGGAGGGTAGGGGGGGAAGGTGTGGGGGTATAAAATCTTAATTTTAAGGAAGTGATTGTAGAACATTTATAAATAAATAAAATAAAAATTAAAAAAATAAAATAAATAAATAAATAAAAAATAAAAAAAAAAGAATGGAATCTCTAAGGTGGGGTAAGATACAAAAAGAATAAAATCACTGAAAATATCTCCAAAAGGTGATAGAGGAACTCAGTAATTACCAACCAAGATCAATTTCCTAATCCTTATGAAATATTTATAAGCATTATCTATGGGTGTTGTGAGGGGATGCTTGATGAAAATAGAACAAAATTAGGCTTTCATGAAACAATTCTTTACTGCAGAGCCCGTATTTACCATCACATAATTGATTGAAAAGTGCAAAGAATGCAGGATCCTGCTGCGTTTATTACTTGCTGATTTTAAGAAGGCATTTGCCTCAGTGAAGCAAAATGTAGTCTTAAAGACTCTCTTGCAAGAAAAGAATCTCTCATGCCTATATTAAAATCTTATAAGAGCCCTTGACAAATAGTGTCACTAAGATCATGCTGTTCACAATACTTAGGTTATTAACATGAGGTGAGGCTTAAAAAGAGGAATTTTATGCTTGCCAGAAGATGTTTTCCACTGTTTGGGAAGTAATCCAATATGTGATTCAAATCTCTTAGAAGTCATTAGAAAATAATGTCACAAAGTCTATATACCTCTGAAAATTCATGATATTATATCTAGGTTCTTAAAATATCCCTCAGTGGGATGGAGTATAGTGTCCAAATCAAATCAACTTCAAAAATGCAGCCATCTAACTTTACAAACCTTCTCATCACAAAATCAATTCTTGCTGAGATTCCCTAGTCACATAGGTGTGGCTGAGGCTGCCACAGATACTAGATACCAGGGAAAGAGATATACATAGATGTTTTTCGGCCTGTCTTGTTAGTCAGCCCACTGGAGAGCAGACACAAGATTTACCCATGACAGGGAATTTTTTTTCCCTTAGAAAACCCAAACAATATAGTGCCTTTCCTATTCCCTCTCATTTCTCCCACTCTCTCCAACTTATTATCATTTTGTGACTACTCCAGACTAGGAAAGTGCACAAGGTGAGGTCAAAGAATTATATTGGCTTCAGACCAAATGATGGGCCTTCCTTCTCATCAAATATTCTTGTCACACACACACACACACACACACACACACACACACACACACACACACACCCCAAACTCAGCTGTGAGCAGCTTGGTATTGTTCACCATCTCAGTGCTGAACCAGATTGCTACCTTCCCCTTCACATTATCTATTGACCATGGTGCTGAATTTTCTCTGGCAATCATTCTGGCACTCATTGTTTTAAATAGTCTCATCTTTACTACTCTACTACCAAGACACAAGTTTGATGTATGAAATTTCTGCCTTATCATTCTGGGGCTCCAGTCTCCATGAAACTTTTCTGCAGCCTCCAGAACATGTATCCTCCCCTTTCTCACTCAATTTTCCATCACTACTTCATGTGTTGTCTTCCCCCATTAGAATACTTGAAGGCAAGAATCAACTTGCCTGCTTGAATTTGTGTGCTTAGCTTGTAGCTCAGGGCCTGATACATAGCAAACCCTTAATAAATGCTTAACCTATCTATCTACCTACCTACCTACCCATTTGTCTATCTCCATGTATCATCTATCTATATCTCTATGTATCTATCTATATCTATCTTCTGTTTGTCTGCCATCACATGAATTAAGTCTCTAGAACCTGGCACAGTTTTATGAATGAATGAAATAAAATGAAATGAAATTCTTCTCTTCCTTCAAGGTCTTCTTTGAGGAAGCATTGTCACCTACAACCTTTTGTTCCATTTTTAACCTCTCTTGTGTGTTCATCACATTCTAACATATAAAGATACACATATGGATTAGAACTGTGATTTCATTAGTAAAAGGAGTTCCCAGGTAAAGAAACTCCCTATGCCAATGTTGTTGGCACCTTCGCTGAAATGTATAGTCTAGAGAGTTATGGAGATTACTGAGAAATCAAATTAGTTTCCCAGGGTCACAACGATAGTGTATGACATAGGACTTGAACTCAGCCCTTCTTGCCTCTGAGACCAACTCTCTAACCATTATGCAACATGACCATTCATTCTAACATGTATTATACTTATTTGTCCACATATTTTGCCCAGTCTACTAGACTACATGCTCTTTGAAGTATGGTACTTTCATTTTGTCTGCTTTTAGTAGTTGTTTGGTGAATTCTTGTTAAATTGAATTGAACTTCTGGTTTCACTCACCTGAAAGTATCCTCCATACAATTTTCAAGAAACTCTGAATTGCTAAATCTGATCATCTTTTCTCAATTCTCGTCCTCCTTGAACTCTTTGTGGCTTTTGATGCTGTTGATGGGATGCTCCCCCTAAATATTATCTCTTCCTTTGACTTCTATGATCCTACATTTCCCTGGTTCAACCTCCTACTTTCTAACTAATGGTGGTAAAATACAAATGGTCTTTGCACCAATGAGCAGTTTAGGAACATTATAAGCACTATTAATTTTTCTAAGTCCAATTTAGCTTACTCACTACTGTTCAGTTCTAGGTTCAATAATTACCAAAACTTGATCCAACCTCTATGACACCTCTCTGCCCATCTCCTTGCATCCACTCACATAGTCACTATTTTTGGTTCAGACCTTCATCACCTTTCACCTAGACTGCTATAATAGTGTCCCAATTAATATCTCTGTTTATAGTGTCCCAATTAATATCTCTGTTTCCAGTCTCTATTTTCTCCTAAACATCCTCCACACAGCTACCAAAATTATCTTCCTAATGAACAGTTTCTGTCTTGTTAATTCCAGCCTAAAAACCTTTAGTAGCTCTCCATTGCCTTCTGCACATGTGGCTCTGTCCATCTCTAGAGTTTAAACACATGTAACAGCTGTTATAAAGCTTAGACTGGTCACAAAGACCCTGGGAAATGAATTTCTCTCAACGTGGGAAGAGAAGCCAATTATGATCCAAGCTAGATTTGATTTTCACCAAATAGGAATATCTCTTGAGACAGAAAGCATGAGCACCCAAGAAGAGAATAGAGAAGTATCGGGGCCATTCCCCAGATAGATGCAACTATCCATCTGCAATTAATTTCCTCAAACTAAAACCTCCAAGCGAGCCCATAAGAGGTAAAAGCTGAACCAGCAAGTGGAAGCCATAACATTTTGGGGGTTTTGTTCTGTTTAAAATCATGAGCACTACCTCAAATCACTAAAGTACTGAGAGAAAAACTGAGAGAAGAAAGCACAAGGAGTTACCGGACAGATGCAACCTATACATCTTCCTAATTATATCTTTTAGTTATGTTCATGACTGATCTAATCTTATTCCTCATAACTTCCTGTGGTTGAATCTGTTCTTATATTTCTTGTGTCTCATTGTGTAGAAAAAAACGTGGGACAGCCCCGGGAGCCACCCAGTGGAGAGTGTCATTTCTTAGCAAAGGGCTATGACTTGGAAACTATTTGCTCTCTGACAGGGGTCATAATCACAGGTCATTCATATGTTTCATAATTACATTTCCAATTGCAGAATTACCATTGACTTGGGGCTTTTTAAATCTGCCTTATCAGACAAGAACCTAACATGGTGAGCCCTGGGGTAAGGCACAAAAGACACAAAAGCAACATATCAACTGGGCTGGAGATAGGATAGTCGCCTCTGCCCCATCATTCAATTTCACTAAAAGCAGCCAGACAAAAGAATACGATCATCCCAATCCTTTTATCTCCTTCATCTCTACTTTTCATAATACTCATCTTTCAAGGCTCAACTCAGAAACCATTTCCACCTTGAAGCCTTCCCGTTTCCACTTAGTTGTCAATGCTTTCTGCCTCCTTCATTTTCCTTATATTTCGTTTGGGGCATGCTACACCCTACCAACCCACTCCCAATGAGCTGTAAGCTCTTTGATAGCAGGAAAGGCTCCATTTTTATTTCTGTATTTCCAGGAGCAATCACAGTATCTTATGTCTAGCAGTTGTTGAACAAATGTCTGTTGAATTGATTTGAGAACATTTGCTTTTCCCTGAGTATCACTGAGGTCACAGGGATAAGCTAAGAACTCAACTCAAGCTAGCTAAATCTCTGTGGGAATAAACTCATAAGAAAATTTTTCCAAGACTCAAATAACTAGTATAGAAGTAAAATAGATCTGAGGCAATTCCTAGTCCTTAGGCAGAGACAGTTGGAAAGGGAGCACGGAAAAATAATATTATGTAAGAATATGTAATGTAAAATGTATTCCTAATTTGAATATTTTGTTCCCTGTTCAAGTGTCTAACATAAAATCAGCTGCACCATTCTCTGGATGTATGAAAATAGAAATTATTCATGACATCTAGAAGTACTGTACTCCCTACTCTACGACTTTCTAATTATAATACAAAAACAAAACAAAAAACTCTTTCTTCCTGAGACTAGTTGATGAGCTCATCAATGCTTTGAGTCAGTTCTGAAGATGAATACAAGAGGCATAGCTCATCAGATAATACTGCACCTTATCAATTAAAATCTTCCCCTTGGGTTATTTCAAAAACATGGCAAGACCCATATATAATGATGCAAAGTGAAGTGAGAAGAACTGGGAGACTACTGTGCACAGTGATAGCAATGTTGCAATGATGCTCACCTGTGAAAGATTTGGTTACTTTGATCAATACAAGGACACAAGACAATTCTATAGGACTTATAATGAAAAATTACTGTCCACCTCCAGAGAGAGAATTGATGAGCTCTGAGTGCAAATGGAAGTATACTTTTTTTGAAATATGGCTAATATGGAAATTTTCTTGCATGATTTCACATGTATTATTGAAATCATTTTGGTTGCCCTTTCAGTAGGTGAGAGAGGGTAGGATGGAGGGAAAGAATACAGAATTTAAAATCTAAAAAGAAAAGAACACTTAAAATAAATAAATGACAGATTTTTTTTAAATCAGTTCTTCCTCATCAGGGAAAGACAACATCCTAGGATGCTGATCTGAGACAAATGCTAAACTCAAAGAACACTGCAAGCTAACTATGGCTATAGCAAATGAAAACTTGTCCATACAATGCCATCCTTCCAGAAGATTAGTTCAAATTGTTCTAAAGGTAAAATTTCATTGTAATCTTATCACTCTTGTAAGTGCACCTAGGATCAGTGAAAAAATGTTTTTTAAAGAACTTACTATGTACCAGATACTGTGCAAATCTCTGGGGATATAAAGAACTTGGTTCCTGTCACCAGGGACTTCACATCCTAACAGAATGTGAGTTAGTAATTGATACTAATAATTCACATTTATATAGTAATTTGAGACTACAAACTTTACAAGTAGTATGTTGTTTGATGCTCAGACCAGCCCTCGAAGGTAGGGGATATGAATGTCCTACTTTACAGATAAAGGAACTGAGGTAGACAGGTGAAATGACTTGCCCAAGATCATGCAACTAAAAGCACCTGAGACTAAATTTTAGTGCATATCTTCCTAATTTCAGGTCCAGTGCTATCTTACATAAAAGCAAAAGCTAAGAAATAGAAAGGTTTAGTTTCTTCATGTTTGTTGCTTGTCTTAGCATTTGAGAGAGAAGAGACACTAAAGAACATCTAGTTTACCCCTCATTTTATAAATGAGGAAGTGACAGGTCATAGCCAAGATCATGTAGGTTTTGAGTGGCAAAGGTGGCTTGCAAATTCAGCTCTTTTTCTACTATGTAATTAATGTCTTGAACAGAATTGGGTTACCAGTCTAATACTTTATCTATCGAACTATGCTCTCTCTACTGACAAAGCAGGGGAAAATATTTTTTTTCAATCCTGGAATGTAAAGCTACAAAAACTTTTGTCTCCTGTGTAATACCAGTTAGAAAAAAAAATCTATATCCTAGTCACAAACTGTGTTCCTAACCTCAACCAGTCACCTTAAATGTCCTTTTAGAAGTGGCATTTGGTGAAGAGACTTTGCTTATTAGCATGTAAGCTTCTGGAGGGCAGAGACCATTTCCCTTTTGTCTTTGTATGCTCAATCAGAGGTGCCACACATGGCACCTAGCAAACTCTAAAATGTTTGCTAAATGTATTTAAACAGAAATACAAATCCATTGTGTTTCATGTTACAAAGACCTAGAGTGCGCATTTAGGCAATCCCTGATAAGACATTCTCTGCCACCACTCAGATTTGAAAATAGAGGAAAAATATATTCTCACTTAGTTCTTATATTTGGTCATTATCTGAAGTACTATAGAAGTATTATATTGATCATTCATTCATTAGTAATTTCAATACTTTGATAGAGATGTTATTCCATCAGTGTGAGCAGTGCCCAGACTTCTCTAGGAAAGAAGTCAGATAAAGGATTTGGGGAATCCACCAAAAATTCTCATTAATGCTCTTTCTTCCCCTTCTCATT
This sequence comes from Potorous gilbertii, assembly GCA_028658325.1. NCBI lineage: Eukaryota > Metazoa > Chordata > Mammalia > Diprotodontia > Potoroidae > Potorous > Potorous gilbertii. The sequence continues at coordinate 122,898,953 of CM053774.1, read as the reverse complement.
TGATCTCTAATTTTCCAGAAGAGGCACGATTAGCACTCAGAAAAAGTTCCAAGTTGTCTAAGCGTGGCAAGAACTAGTAAGCCAACTGACTGCAAATAAAAAATAGACTGATTTGGAAAGCAATAGTGACTTCAAATCCTACTTAGTTTTGTTGTCTGAATTCACTGCCAACAGCAAGAAATATGGTTTAGAAAGCATACTACTGACAACAGTGAGGAATTACTCACATAGTTTTCATTTTTTTAATTTATGGAATAAAACAAGTATTTACATAACACAATACAACAAAAAGATGATTGAACATGAAACTGCACATCTATTATGTACAACTTTCTATTCCTTTCAAACATATGACAAAATCATGTAAATTTCTTTTTTTCTTCCCTTCTCTCCACCCTAGACACCCATCCATCAGACATAAATAGGCATATGTGCATGTAAAATTATTCTGCACATACCTCTTGGTATGGTATTGGTTCTTTTTCTGGATCCAAATAGCATCTCTCTTCATATTTTCTTTTTAGTTAATTTGTGTATTTAAGTCAAAATAATTTATTTGCTCAAAGTTGTTCTTAAAACAATATTACTCTTAGTACACACAATGTACTCTTGGTTCTCCTCATTTCAGTCTTTGTTATTTCATGCAAGGCTCTCCATGTTTTTTCTAGAGTCACTGAGCACATTATTTCTTATAGCACAGTAGTATTCCATAACAATCATGTACCACAACATTTCAGCCATTCCCCAATCTGATGGGCATCCCTGCAATTTGCAGTTCTTTGTCACCACAAAGAGAGCTGCCATAAACATTTTAGAATATATAGGTTCTTTTATCCTTTTTTTCCTGATCATCTTTGGAAATAGACTTGGTAGTGATATGGTTGAGTCAAAGGGTATAGGTAGCTTAATAACTCTTTAGGCATAATTCCAGATTGACCTCCAAAATGGTTGGATAAGTACAGTAATTAGCATCCCAGTTTTTCCACATCATTTCTCACATTTGTCAATTTGCTATTCTAAATTTTAGCCAATCTGGTAAGTGTTAAATGATGTGTCAAGGTTGTTTCAATCTACATTTCTCTAATAAATAGTGATTTATAGCATTTTATATGACTGTAAATTGTTTTGATTTCTTCATTGGAAAAATGCCTATTCATATCTTTTAGTCTTAGGAGACCATGTGGTAGTTTGGGCAAAGTACAATACTGAGAGACTGAGAGTCAAAAGAGTTGAGTTGTATTAACAGCTTCATTGCTTGAGACCTCCACTCTCCTACTTCAAAATGAGGAGACTAGCCAAAAGTCCCTTCAGTCCTAATGTTTTCTGGCTCTATTATACTGAAATCCACTCCTCCACAGAGTTAGTGAAAAATGATCAGATTATCGATTTAAAAATGGAAAAGTCTCCAGAGGACATCAAGTCTAAGCTCCTTGTTTTACCAACGAGGAAACAGATGAAAGTAGATAAAGTGACTTGACAAAGGTCACGCATAGCTTCATGGAAACACAGATTTAGAGCTGTAAGGATACCTAGTTCATCTAGTACAAGTCCCTTGTTTTATGAATGAGGAAACTGAGGCAAAGAGCGAAGTGATCATACAGAAAGTATCAGAGTGGAATGTGAACTCAGCTCCTCAGTCTCAAGAGCCAGTATTCTTTTCACTGTATTATGCTGTGTCTTCTATAAGTTGGTGGGGTGGAGAAATCACAAGACTCCTTTCAAAATACCGGTGTGATGGTGTAGGACATTAAGTCCAGGTAAAAGTCTCTTCTTGATTATCTGAGTGGTCCCACTGTAGGAAAGTTGTGGGGGAAGGATGAGATAGAGTCAAGCAGAATTTACATACTTTAGACTATTCCATCTAGTGTTGTTTTCCTTCTAAGACAAGCACGGTGTTTTTAATGTTGTAGTTGCTTTTCCCTTTGGGTTGTTTGTTTTTTGTTTTATTTTGTTGCTTGCTTGCTTGCTTGGTTTGATGGTTGTTTTTAGAAAGGAAGGAGGTTCTACCTTTCTTGGCATAGGTTATTTGTACTGTAGCCACACCCTTCTCTTAGGATTTGGATTTCTCAGACTATCAAGCAAGACTGATAAAATTCTGCAATAAGACTAAAATACAACATAAGCCATTCTGGAAAGCCAAAAGAAAGTTAGTTACAGTTACTTAAAGGTCAAAGATTCTTCAAACCCTGAGTGGTGTGGGGGGAGGAGAGAAGATGGAAGGAAACATTTAAATCTCTAAATGTTTCTATATCTTCTAGTCCAAAAATAAGGTTTCTGATGAGCTGCTTTTGAGTTTGCAAGCTAGGATTTTTAGCATCTTATCTGAGAATCAATCTACCAAGATGACCCTTACTTTTATAGATACTATTTGAAAATGTTCTTAAAAGAAATAGAGAATGACAAATGCTTGGAGGCACAGTGCCCATGGTAGGCTTACGCCAATACAATAAAAGTTATGATAATGCCTAAGTTAATTTACAGATTTGGTGATATACCAATCAAACTACCAATGTATTACTTTATGGATAGACAAAAGAACTACAAGATTCACTTAGAGAGATGAGTTTGGAGGAAGCAGAGTATTCTAAGAGGTGAAAGACAGATCAGAAATTATATAAAACAAACTGCATATGTTTTGAGGTTGGAGATAGTATTTTCAGTTTGGGATACAGTTAGTAGCCAGTTCAGCTAAAATGCATAGCATATGAGGGTAACTGACAGACCTCAAACCCATCAGTGAGTTAGGGGGATGTCTACTTCAAGAGTGTGAAGACTTCCCTCAGTGGAACGGGAGGATGGAAACAATTCGTTCCAACAGCCATGAAGGCAGCTAAAGCAGATACTGTGGAGTGCTAAGAGCTTGGTCAGACATCAAAGATGCTAAGGACATCCACTGCATTCCAAGCCATCACCAGTTTCCTTGATTTTTGTCTTGCGACTGAACTTCAATGGCTCTGGAAGAGAAGGTGAAACTAATGACTTTGTGCAATTCTTAACTCACTTAAATTCACTTTGTGTGCAATCAAGACATCATCAATTTGTCCTATTGAAAAATGAAGGACAAAGCACAATAGCATATGAAGGGGAAAAATGTGAAGTATAAAAATGTTCCTGGGGTTAGATTGCAAAGGCCCTTAAATGCCAAGATGATGAGCTGGTATTTCATTCTAGAGGGAATAGGGAAACATCCTTGAGCAAAGGGGTGACGTAGCCAGAATTGTACTTTAGAAAGATTATTTTTTAGCTGTGTAAAGGATGGGTCAGAGAGGGAAAAGACTAAAGGATATTCAATTAAGAATGTAATAATCCTAGTGAAAGTTGATGAGAACCTAAAGCATGGAGTGGGGTGTAGTAACCGTATAATGGAAAGGACAAGAATAAATTCAATACATGTTGTAAAAATAGAGTTGATTAATTGTGGCAGGATTAATTGGGGTACAGTATTCACCTGATCAGAGGGAAGGGAATTACAGTTCAAGTGCACAACCTGGAAGCATTTATTGGACAAGTATGGCACATGCACCCACAGGGACAGTAAAGTCTAGTCTGCTGCTCCAAAGATGGGGGTGGGGGTTAGAGAGTGGTTTATATGATTTACAACAAAGGTGGGCAGAAAAATAGGAAAAGTGGAGAGTACCCAGAGCCAGGATGTTTGTGCGAGCTCTTTCTGATTGGGGCTAGTATGAACCAGTTTGAGACAGCCCTGTGGTTGCTGCACAGCAAGGGTGTGCTGGCTTCACCCAGTGGACACCTCAAAGGATCAATGGCATGTCAAACTTGAGCAACACTTATTTCCCTTCCTTATTGGCTGATTTTGATTCCCAGGTGATTTCAGCCTCTGCTGGATAATAAAAGAGCTCAGATAAATCAAGGTGATTAGTAAATTCATTATTCATTCCATTTCTACAGAGTCAGCAGGGGCCAGTATCTCCCACTGCATCCTCTACCATCCCCAGTCATCCTGATGAATATCTGGCCCCTGCAACCAATGGCTCTGGAGGAGAAAATGAAACTGGTGACCTTGTACAGCCCTGCCTCACTCAAAACAAAGTCAACTGCACGTCATGTCATCACTTCCCTAATGTCATGGTCCTCTTCAAGAATGAAGGACAAATTCAACAGAGTCAGCAAGACTTGTCACCTGACTGGTTGTGGTGAGATAGAGGGAAGACTTACAGATAACTGCATGGTTGTAAACCTGGGTGTCTATAAAAATGATACTCAAAATAGAGAGGTTTGAAGGAGGGATGACTTGTGGAGAAGATAATGGGTTCCATTTTAGTCATGTTGAGTTTGAGATACCTATGGGATGTGCAGTCGGAGATATTCAACCAGCAGCTAGTGTGGGACTGAATTTCAAGAGAGATATTAGCAATGTCTATACAGCTATGAGCATGATGTCAATCAAATTAGGATCTTTTGCTGTTGTTTTACCAAAAATGCCTCTGATTGAATAATGTGACTGGGGAGGATCTTTCTCACCCATTAATGGGTCTGCCAATTAAGGAAAGTTTGATTAGGGAAGGTTTGTAGGAACACTCAGCTTTTGTTGATGAGGTACTGGTTCTCAAGGATTGGGATGCCCTCTGGCTCTAAAAAAGGTATATTCTGAGGGTGAGGTGTTATTTTGGGGCTTGGCTTTTGCAAGAAGGTTTGAGTGCCAGATGAGGCCTCTGGGAAGCTGATAAGGAGCACCCCCCTCCCAGCTTTGAGAGCCTAGATGTCGTGCTTCCCTCTCTAGTATGGTCAGGCAGCTGTACCTGTCTGTTGAATTATGGTCAGACAGAAGAAGCCATGCCTGTTGATTACTTTGTGGTTCAGGTTGTTGACTCTTCTGAACTAGGTGAATGATGTATGCGCTTGATTAAAGAATTGATACGTATGTTTAGTTAAAGTGATTGTTAACCCCTCAAAAGTTGCCTTTCCTTTTACGAATGCAAATCTAAGAACTTATCATGACGGGTCCCCTGTGTATGTTGGGGTGCTTACTGATACAAAGAGTCATCTGCATAGAGATGATGACTGAATCCCCTAATGGTGATAATATCATCAAGAGAAGATATGAGAGAAAAGGACACAGAGCCTTTAGATAAAATCATATTTAGGGGATGGCACATGGATCAAACATAGAAAGTTAAGGATTGGACAGATAAGCAGGAAAGAAAGTGATTGGATGAATGAAAGTAATGATGAACAAATGAATAAGTGAGTCAAGGAAAGAATTTATTGAAAGCTTACTATTTATAAAGTACCAGGAATATAAATAGAAAAACAAAATAGTCCCTGCTCTCAAACTAAATGGTAATGAGGAAGACAGCATGTATAGAAGATTTCCACTGCAAGTCAGGCAGAAAAATCCCATGGTCCATGGGGTATAGCATCAAAGTCAATGACAATGACTCCTTTCAAATTTTATTGTCAATTAATGAAATAAAATGGGCATTTCCAGAATATAGTCCAACTAAAAATGATTGTGCATGAAACTGCAAATCTACTATGTACAACTTGGTATTCCTTTCAAAAATATAACAAAATTATCATGTAATTTTTTTTCTTCCTTTCCCCCTCACCATTAGACACAAACAGGTATGTGTGTCTATGTTATTCTATATAAATTTCTATTCATCAGTTCTTTCTCTGGATCCAGATAGTATCTTTCTTCATATTTCCTTTTTAGTTAATTTGTGTATTTAAGTCAAAACAATTTATTTGCTGAAAGTTGTTCTTAAAACAATGTTGGTCTTACTACACACAATGTACTCTTTGCTCTCATTTCAGGCTTCATTATTTCGTGCAGGTCTCTCCATGTTTTTCTCTAAAGTCACTGAGCTCATTATTTCTTATAGCACAGTAGTGTGCCATGACAATCATGTACCGCAACCTGTTCAGTCATTCCCCAATCTGATGGGCATCTCTGCAGTTTCCATTTCTTGGCCACCACAGAGAACTGCTATAAACATTTTAGAACATACATGTTCTTTTCCTTTTTCCCTAATCAACTTTGGAAATAGACCGAAGAGTGGTACTGCTGGGCCAAAAGGTATAGGTGGTAACTCTTTGGGCATAATGCCATATTGGTCTCCAAAATAGTTGGATCAGTTTATCATTCTTCCAACAGAGGATGAGTGTCCCAATTTTTCTGCATCCTCTCCAACATTTATCATTTCCCCCATCATTTTAGCCAGTCTGGTAGGTGTAAAATGATATCTCAAGGTGGTTTCAATCTGCATTTCTCTAACCAATAATGACAGAGAATTTTGTATGAGTATAAATTGTTTTGATTTCTTCATTGGAAAACTTCATAACCTTTGATCATTTATCAACTGGGGAATGATCCATATTCTCATAGATTTGACAAAGTTCTGTATACATTTTAAATGAACCTTTATCTGATAAACTGTGTATAAAATAATTTCCCCAATATTCTGCTTTCCTTCTAATCGACTATATTTTTCTGATCTGTGCAAAAACTTTTAATTTAATGTATTGGAAATCATCCATTTTACACCTAGTTTTGCTCTCTATCTCTTGTTTACTCACAAGTTGTTCACCTCTCCATCAGCCCGATAATGGATATCACGTCTCTTTTTTGATGTTATTTCCACTGATAAAATCCTATCATTCTAATACTGAACCAGTTGATAATGCCAAGAACTTATGTAGTGACAACTTTTCTGTGTCTTCAGTCATTGTGGCTTCAGTATTCAAAGAAGCAGCTGCTAGGTGACATACCACAGGTGATGATTCCCTGATGTATCGGTACGATCTGGACTGGAAGCAGGACCTGTGGTCTGGGTACTGTCACTCTCAGGACTTTGGGGCTTACCTACTAGCTGGTGGCAGTTGGTGTTGTTGGTGGGAGTTCCCATGATGGACTCCTACTCCCTTCATTCATGCTTGTTCTTCACAGGCTGGAAGCAATGACAGAGACTTAAGGTCCACTGCTGTTCCCAAGGTTCTTGGATTCAGGATCCTGGGTTGTTTGCATTCAGGTCACAGGGGATGGTTGAGGAGATGTTTTGACTCACCTAGAAAAACTTGTCTCCTGTCTCTTCTTCAGGATACCTTGCTGCTTCACCTTAATGTGAGTATCTGCCTCCTGAGATGATCTCCAATTTACTCCATACATTATCTTGTTTGTACATGGTGGATTGTACGTTGCCTCCCCATTAGTCTAAGCACCTTAAGACAAGGAACTATTTTCGTCTTTCTCCGCATCTTTAGCATTTAGCTCTTATTTCCACCATAATGTCCACCTTTATAATTTTCTTTTATTGAGGTTCTCCTATGTCACTGTAGAAGATTTGCAACTGCCCCATTATTACTCATTTGAGTCCAGTTACTGCTGTATCATTTTTTCTTTGGTGGGAGAGGATTGGAGATTTTGCCTCAGTTTCCCTTCCTCCTTAAGTTTACTCATCGTACTGGTGCCCCTTTTATGACTTGCTAACTTTTTTGTCATGGTATCATGGGAAAACATATTTATAGATATAAAGGACCTCAGAGAGCATCTAGTTCAAGTCCTTCACTTTTCAGATGAGGAAACTGAAGTCCAGAAAGTTTGAATGAGTTGCCCAAGGTCACACAGGTAGTGAGCATCATAGGTAAGATTTACATGGTTTTTTTTTGAAGTTTATATCCTTTATTCTCTTTTGGGGGGGGGGATGTGTATGCTTTTATTTTATTTCATGAATGTCTTGCTGTTTTGAAGTGACAAAAGAAGGTTGGATCAGACCAAACCAACTGCTCAGCCATCCCATAAGGAGTCTATTCAACAGGATCTAGCAGCCCAAGTTTTTAGACCAAAAGGAAGACATACACAGGTCCTTCCTACTCTGGCCCCATAGGATTGTTAGTCTTCAATCTGGCTGCCTCAAAATATTCACCTATCCTTGTAGTCATCATTCTAACAGAGAACCTGGAGTCCTGCCTTGTGCCACATGGCCTTTAAAGCTGAGTGACTGGGAAAATGGTACCAACCTTGACAAGGTCAAAGAAAGGCTAAGTGGGGGGTAGGATTGATCAAGAGTGCATGAACTCACAATTTAAGATATATTGAATTTGAAATGTCAAGGAGACACCCAGGGCAAGCATTTAGAGTCCAGTATGCATTAAGAGATACAGAGCAAAATCATGAACATTTGTTTTCAGAGTGGAATTCCCTTCAGATTTATTATCCTGTTCAGTTTCTGTTCCTGAAGGAAAATACAAGATTTCCCCTAACAGCAACTTGAAGAGCTGGTTTTCTTTCAGGGATAATATTGGTCAAACACATGGAAAATAAATAAGGTTTCTCTTCTGTGGCCCCAACACAAGGTGATGAGTAGTTTTCTGTTGCCCTGCTGTTTTTCTAAATAATCAATGTTATTGGCAGAGACATGTAATGAACTCAGGATATGTTGACTACCTATAGTCTTCAGCATTATTTCTCAGCAAGTCTTCTAGGAATGTCCTAAAGATAGTTTTCATTTAAAATACTCAGTAGCCGAGTTCCTAAGCCAAGAAAAAGCATGACCTGCTTGGTCACAGTAAAAAAGAATTGAATGCCCTAGTACCATGTTTTCCTTCCTCAGTCAGCATGAATTGCCCATACTGCCTGCTTCCAGCCAGGGCTCAGCAGCCCTCATTGAAGAGGCTCCAGCAGAGATGGCACCTGGACACTCCCTCTGAAGGTGCTGATGCAACAGCAGCCACAGCTACTGAAGACCCAGAAATGAAAGTTTCCCCATCAAAGGCCTTAGCACCATCTCATGGGTACTCAATGCGCCAAACCAGATATGATTTTATCAACAAACATGACATTAAAAGATATGCTTTCCACTACCCACTAGGGACCATGAGGCATTTCTATCTGTTTTACAGATGACCCCTTCACCTATGTTATGTTTTCCTCTTAGAACAGGAATCCTCTGAGAATACAGACTGTTACCAAGCGCTTAAAACAATAAGCTAACAGATGGTGGAGGGAGGAATCAGGAAAAGGGCACTCAATCAATGAATTCTAATAGTATCCTGCTAAAATAAGGTCAGCCTTTTTTAATGTTAAAAAATGGATCCTGGTATATGAACTTCTTTAACCAGAGCAATTTAGCCTCAAACCAGTCCTTGTAATTAGTTATCACATGCTGTAGGTCCTGCTTGGGATTGGGAAGGGCAATAGATTGAACAGTAGATCAAAGTTTTCAAAGATTTAGACAAGCTGGAATTCCTTGGCCAAAACGAGCAATATAACACATAATGGGAATCGATGTTCGAATTTTTTATCACAATTATAGGATGTAGAATATTTGTCTGAACAGTAATTCATGTGGAAAAAATGACAGGTAAGGGGTAGTTAAATAAACGCTTAGAGGTCACAAGGTGACACAGTGGATAGAGCACTCTGCCTGAAGAAAGATCTGAATTCAAATCCAGCCTCAGACATTTACTAGATATGTAACCATGGGCAAGTCATTTAAACACTTTTTGCCTCAATTTCCTTTCTTGTAAAATGGGGATCCTAATACCACCTGACTCCTAACGTTGTTGTGAGGATCAAATGAATTAATATTGGTAAAGCTTTTTGCAATCCTTAAAATGTTATATAAATGTGTTTGGTTTTCAATTTTGCATCTAAGAACAAAATCTGATTCTGTCAGTCTCTATCTATCTTATAGTGGTCAGATTAAGTGCTAGTCACACTAGTCAGACCATGGCTAAAGCATCATGCTCCATTTTGAGCCCCTTAACTTTACATTAGGAGTTGCCAAACTGGAATGCACTGGGATGGAAAAGGGCTGAAAACTCATTTCATGGCTATGCCCAAAGAGCAACCAAACTGCGCATACCCTTTGATCCAGTAATACCACCACTAGGTCTGTATCCTAAAGAGATCACAAAAGATTGGGAAAGGTCCCACTGGACAAAAATATTTGTATTGATTCTTTTTGTAGTGGCAAAGAATTAGAAACTGAGGGAATGCCCTTCAGTTAGGGAATGGTTGAAAAAGTTGTGGTATATGAATGTAATGAAATACTGTTGTGCTATAAAATAATAAATAGGTGGATTTCAGAAAAAGCTGAGAAGACTTACATGAACTGATGCTGAGTTGCTGAGTGAAGTGAGCAGAATCAGAACACTGTACACAGTAACAGCAACATTGTAACAGTAACAGCAACATTGTAACGATATTAACTGTGGTAGACATATCTCTTCTCAGTCATACAATGATCCACGACAATTCTGAAAGACTCATGATGGGAAATGCTAACCATATCCAGACAAAAACAATGGAGTCTGAACGCAGAAGGAAGCATACTATTTTCTTTTGTTTGTTTTGGTTTGGGTTATTTCCTTATCATGGTTTTTCCCTTTTGTTCTGATTCTTCTTTCTCAACCTAATGTGGAAACGTGTTTATTGTGACTGTACATGTATAACTTAGATAGCTTGTTGTCTTAAGGAGGGGAGAAGAAAAATTTGGAACTCAAAATTTTATGAAAATGAATGTTGAAAACTATATGTGTAATGTGGTGGGGAAAATTATTAAGGAAAATCATTTCATGTGAGGAACAATTGAAAGAACTTTGATTAGCTTAATAATAATATCCAACATTTGCATAGGGCTTTAAAGTTTAGGAAGCATTTTACAAATATCTTATAATATCTGCACAACAATGTTGAGAAACAGGTCTTATTCTTATCTTTGTTTTACAGATGAGTTAACGGATGCCTGTAGAAGTCAAGTGCCTTGCCCAGGTCCCACAGCTAGTGTTACTGTTCAGTCATTTCAGTTCTGTCTGATTCTTCATAACCCTATTTGGGGTTTTCTTGGTGAAAGTGGTTTGCCATTTCCTTTTCCAGCTCATTTCACACATGAGGAAACTGAGGCAAACAGGGTTATGTGACTTGCCCAAGGCCACACAGTTAGTAAGTGTCTGACCTCAGATTTGGACTGAGAAAAATGAGTCTTTCTGCCTCAACCCTGGCACTCTGTCCACTGTACCATCTAGCTGCCCTACCAAGCTAGTCAGGAAGGCCAAATTTGAATGCAGGTCTTGATGCCTCTAAGTACACAGCTCTATCCATTGTATCACTTAGCTAGCTTTAATAAAACTTACTAGAGCAAGTCTTCAAATATGTAAGAGACTGTTGTGTAGGAGGAGCAGACTTCTGATTGTATCCAGAGGGGAGCACTAGGTTTAGAGTCAAAATCTCTGAAGATAAACAACTACTCTCAGCACAAGCTGCAGTCAATCGGATTTACTTTCCAGAGAAATAAACCTTAGAATTCCACCCCCGAGCCCCCACTCCAATCCAGTAGAGACTTGCTTTGGATAGAAAGTGATATCATGTAGCCTCAAAGAGTCATCCCATGTATAGGATTCCATAAAAACCCAGCCACTGGCCAAGTAGTGAAGACCACTTCCTGGGACTTCATGATATCCATTTGAATACTTGACTGAACTAGACTAATATGAACAACCACTTTTATAGGATTAGTGAGCATAGATCTTGGATTTGAAGGCATCTCTGAGAGCATCTACTCTGACTCCCCCATTTTGCAGATGAAGACACTGAGACTAACACAAAGGTGAAGCAAATTCTTCAAGACACACAGCAAGTCAGTGGCAGA
>CM053774.1:122874841-122882341 GCA_028658325.1 Potorous gilbertii | reverse complement strand
GGATCTGAGGGTTCAAAGACAAAAAAATAATAACACCCATTACAGTCACACACATACACACATATATACTTATATACATGCTGGCAAGCCTGATCTTGGAGAGCAATAGTGGAGAAGGGCAATGAACAGGGCTCTTCCTATATGCTCCCACCCTGATATTAGTTCATTATCCAACTGGGGTTCACAGGATAAGGCTTCACTCTATTCTGAAAAGTCATAGCACAATAATCTATAATTTTCTCTATTTTTTTAGCTCTGAATGCACAGCCAGAGACAGTGCACTGACAAAACAGTGTTAAATATCTCTCCTCCATTTCTCTCTCTCTCTCTCTCTCTCTCTCTCTCTCTCTCTCTCTCTCTCTCTCTCTCTCTCTCTCTCTCTCTCTCTCCCCTCCCCTCCTCCAGGGATGCCACCTTTCAAATGCTTCCTCCCAATTGCATTCCCAACAAGGACATGCAGACTAGCAAATATCCACCATTATTCTTATTCACACCCAAACTTCTTGAAAAAGTTTCCTATCTCCACTGTCTCCACTTTCTCTCCTTGCTCACTTCTCATCCTTCAGAATCTGACTTCTGACCACATCACTCAGTGAAAACTTCTTCAGTTACCAGTGGTGTTTAAAGTGATGAATATGATACTGCACTCTCAGCCTGTCTGTCACATTTTATAGAGCTGACCACCCTGTTCTCCTGCAAACTCTTGCCTTTTTGTCTTTTCACAACATTGCTCACCTCTGGCTTGCCTCCTGCTGCTCTGACTGCTCCTTCTCAGTTTCCTCTGTTGGCTCATCATCTGCATCACTTCCCCTAATTATGGGTGGTCATCAATATTCCATCCTGCACCCTACTCTCTTCATACTTTGTACTTTCTTTGGCAACCTCACTAGTTCCCATGGGTTCAACTATGCTCTATACAGATGTCTCTGGTGCATATATTATCTTCATACATATATAGATATATTTATGCATATGTATGTATGTATATGCAGTTCGATTTTCCCTTCTAAACTTCAATCCTGTATCACCAATAACCATGTTGGACATTTGCCATATTGTCATTTAGATAGTTACCATAATTGGACATTTCAAATTAAATGTCTCAGAGACATCTAAAACTCAGCATGTTCGAAACTAAACTTATCTTTCTTCTTAATAAACCCTCTTAACTTCTCTTCCAAACTTCCAACCTGATGTCAAAGGCACTCAATTCTCCATGTGTCTCAAGTTTGTAACCTTGGCATTATGCTAGATCACTTACTACATCCCTACACTCTCACATTTCAAATCTTTCCCTGTTTGCTGCCTATTTCTCTGTCTATGAACATAACCATGCCTCCCTGATTCTCAACAAAGCTTTCACTTCATCTTCTTAACCCTGTTAGATTTTGACCCATATGTCCCATATCTCTCCTCTATTTATTTGACTCAATTCTTTGAGAAAACCATCTATGATCCATGCTCTGCTCCCATTCTTTTTAATGCTCTACTGTCTGGCTTTCGTTCTCATCATTGAACTGAAACTTGTTTTCTCCAAAGTTACTGCTAATCTTTGGGTTGCCTATTATAACAGCATTTTCTCAATCATCACCCTTCTTGGCCTCACTACAGCCTTTGAATCTGCCAGTACCCCTCTTTTCTTTGATAATCTCATTTCTTTAAATCATCATGTCAATACCCTATCCTGATTCTCCTCCTTCTTTTCAGCCTACTTCTCAATCTCCTTTGATGACTCTTTATCTGGCTCATGTTGGTGGGCATTCCCCAGTGTTCTGTCCTCTATACAATTTCACTTGGTCTAGCTTCAATTATCATATCTATGCCGATGATTCTCAAATCTACTTGTCCAGTCCTAACCACCCTCCTAGCCTCCAGGCATACATTCCCAACAGTCAATAAGACTTCTCAAATTAAGTCCCAGAGATATCTTAACCTTAACAAGACCAAAAGCAAAATTCCCTGTTATTGCCAAGGGAATTAGCATCCTCCCAGTCACCCAGGCTTGAAATCAAATGTGGTCTTGGACTCTTCATTCTCTCACACCCCCATATCTAATCTCTTGCCAAGTCTTGTCAATTTTACCCTTGTAACATCTCTCAAATATGTACCCCCTCTCTTCTCTAACACTGCCACCTCCCTAGTACAAGTCTCATCATCCCACATCTGGACTGTCAAAAGCCTTCTAATTTATCTCCCTGCCTCAAGTTTCTCCCCACTCATCTGTTCTCTGCCCAGGTATCAAGGTGATCCTCTGAAAGTGCTGGTCTGGACATGTCACCCTCTCATTCAAACTCCAGTGATTCTCTATCATCACCAAGATTAAATATAAAATCCTCTATTTGTTGTTCAAAGCCTTATGCAACATGGCCCCTGTACCTTCTCAATCTTCTTACACCTAACACACCTCCCTCATGTAGTCCAGCCCAGTGACTCTAGCCTCCTTCTGGTTTCTCAAAAAAGACATTCCATCTCCAGACTAGAGTTTATTTGATTAATATTAAAATGTTTGGAATGTTCTCCCTCTTCATCCTACCTTCTGACTTTCCGGGTTTCCTTCAAGTTCCAACTAAAATCTTTCCTTTTAAAAGTAGTCTTTCCTGCTCCCCCTAATTCTAATGCTTTTCCTCTGTTGATTATTTTATCCTGTATATTGTATCCATTTATTCTGTATATAGCTTTTAAAAATACTTCCTATGTAGTCCATGATTGTTTGCATGCTATCTCAATCAATGAGTTGCCTGAGCTTATGGACTACCTTGCCTGTCTTTGTATGTTCAGTGCATCTCACAGTGCCAGGAACATAGCAGGTGCTTCATTTTTGCTTGTCTGTCCTCCATTTCCAACGAGAACTAATGATGTCACGGGTAGTGTCTTGACTTGCATGTGATTGTATTGAAGTGAGCAGTCTTACACAAAGTCATCAGTCTCAGTCCCTTTTCCCGAGTCATCAAAGTCCTATGGCAGAATAAAATTCAAGATGACTGGTGATGGCCTGGGATGCATCTTCAATGCCTGGCCAAGATGCTGAATAAATATTTATTGACTGACTGACCCAAAAGGAAAAGGAGAAGCCTAACACCAGTAAAGTTGGAAACAGCCCTAAAGAAACTTGAGATGTCAAAAGAGACTAGTGACTGAAAGCTGGAGGTGCCAAATAAATTGTGTGAATATTTGAGAACTATATATTTATAGTGACTATACAGTTTGAAATACCATTTTTATCATTTTATAAAATGCAGAATCTTGTTTTCCTTTTTTTTAAAGCTACATTGTCAGTGCACAGAACACTTTTCCTGTTGTTTTGGAAGGATGGGGAAAATGTTACATTATACAGAATTTAAACAAGTCTGTCTATATGCAAACCACGTGTACACAGCCAAGCAATTTTGCCAAGGCGGGAACCTGAAAACAAGCTAGATTAAGACAGATATTCAATAAATTTGGGAAGAAGCTAAAACACAAGGCACCTTAAAATACAGGCTTGGATGGACTCAAAACAAGTCCTAGATATTGTAGCTCAAAGCAAGAATGCTTTAGATGGATAGAGGACCGGAGGAACCCAAAATATCTTGCAGCCTTCTCCAGCATTCCTAGAGAATTACTAGGTTCATGAGATATTCTGGGGGCAGATAACTTTTAACCACACAGGGTTGTATTTAAAGAGTACAAGAGTTTTTTCCAAACAATATAAGAAGTCCTTTTTCCTACACTTAGCTTTATTTAATATTAACATCTACTATTAATATTTAATATTAATATTTAATTTAATATTTCACCGCAATGTTTTATTTGCTATATTTAATATTAATTTTAGCATTTAACCTCAATTCAATATTAATCATTCTGTTCAATATTTATATTATTTAAACTTGATTCATTTCTGTCAGTTAATCTTGCAGTTCTTGTAGGCAGGGACATTTTTTTCAGACTCTTTCTGCATAAAATCTCTTCTTTCCTCCATTCCTTTGCTTATCCCAAGTCTACTATCATTGTGGTCAGTATTTTTTTTTAACTTGTATCTCGGGGCTCGTTTTCTGGACAGGAGCCTTGTGCTTGAGTCAAGACTGTTCGCTCACTCCTAGATTTGGTGTCTAACCTTAGTCCCACCTTAGGTAGGAATTCCTAAGGTGGATCTCAGTCTCCTAGTGTGTTTCAACATAGGTTTTGCCCTTAACCCATTCAATACCTCTTTCTCTTTGTATGGTCCTGAATATAGAATTGCTTTTGTTCATATTCATCCACACGGGGCAGTTAGGTAACACAGTGGATAAAGTGCTAGACCTGGAAGGAGATAGTCCTAAGTTCCAATCCTTCTTCAGGCATTTATTTACTAGTTAAGTGACCCTGGGCCAGTCATTTAACCCCCGTTTGCCTCAGTTGCCTCATCTGTAAAATCAGGTTAATAATCACACTTGCTTCACAAGGTTGAGGATTCATGAGGATGAAATGAGGTAATGACTGTACCGCTTTCAGCACCGTGCCTGATCCATAAGTGCTATACAAACATCAGCTCTCAGCAGGAGCATTCCTTTGAATGTCCCTAATAGGTACATCTGATTGTTCAGGGAAGAGACGCCTTGCTTTCCTTTCCCTTTCTCCTGCTTGGCTTGGGCAATGCTTATTTGGGCCCTGGTCTTACTTTGTCTCTTGCTGTGTCAGAAAGGTTTACTTGGAACCTCCTCTGGACCTTGCTCCAGAAATAGCTCAGGAGTGGATAGCCTGGGACCTGGGCTGAAAGCTGCTCTGGTCCTGTCTCCTCTACTTTGTCTGATCTGCCTCCTACCTACCTAGACTTTTCCCTGCTCAGAAAGTCAGAAGGATTCAGACACATTTTTGGTACAGTTCTAGGCTGGATAGAGAAACTTAGAGCAACTTCTTTCTGTTTCTCTCCCTCCCTCCATATCTCTCTCCCCATATCACTCTTTCTGTCTGTGTGTGTGTATCTCTCCATCTCTCTCTGTCTCTTTCTCTCTGTTTCTCTCCCTCTCTTTCATTACCATGCCTTTTTTCTTGTGCTTTTTCAGAGCACTCCAGGGTGGAAGAGTCCACACTATTCTTGTTTCTGACACAGCACCACCTTCCCACAAATTTATTTATTCCTCTTTTTGTTTTTAAATGTTTTTATGTAAGTGGTCTTTTATTTTCACTAATTTTACTGATATATGAATCAATTCTACATCCTTGCTAGTAATCCAGTGTAGTCATCATGTATCTTTTTAATATGTTATCGCCTCTTTGCTCATATTTTGTTCTATAGTCTTATATCAGTGTTCAGTAGACATGTGGGCATATGGGCCTTACTTCTCTCAATCTATCCCTAGTTTAGGTAGCAGGATTACTTTTGTCTCATATTAGAATTGAATGTTGCATAAAATTCTTGTAAATCAATCTCATCCTGGGTTATTTTTTTTTATTTGAAAATTCTTTTCCCAAGATTGGGTTATTTAAAATTTATATTTCCTGCTGTAGTACTCCAAGTATTTTAAACTTCTGCAAATTGGCATATAATTATACAAAATTGTTTCTAAATGTTTCTTTTATTTTCTCAGTGGTTGCTATGTATTTTCCTTTCTCTATTTCTTCTTTGGCTTTCTTTTTTTTTTAACTAAATTAGTTAATACTTTTATGTTTTGTTATTTTTTCTAAGTAGCTCCGAATTTTGTTTATGAATTCACTGTGTGGGGTTTTTTTCCAATTTTGTTTATTTTTTCTTTGGTCTTCAGAACTTATATTTTATATTGGGTAGAAGTTTTTTGAGTTATTCCTTTTCTAAATTTTTTAGAATTTATAATGCTCAATTCATCCATTTGTGTCTGTCCAATTTTTTGTACATTGCCTCTCCCATCCTCTATTAGAATGTGAGTTCCTTGGGGGAAAGGACCATGTTTTTGGTCCTTTTTTTGGGATGTTTAGTACAGTACCTGACACATAACAAGTGCTTAATAAATACTTGTTGACTGACTAAATGAGCACTCAATCATTGTTTTACTGCTTCAAAAATTGCTTCCAAATTACATTACAACATAGACTAACATCTCACACTATACAGTAAAATAAGGTCAAAATGGATACATGATTTACACATGAAGGGTGAAAGCGTAAGTAAATCAGGAGAGCAAGGGACAGTTTGCCAGTAGAGTTGATGACCAAACAAGAGAGAGAAAACATTATGAAATACAAAATGAATAATTTTGATTACATTAAATTTAAAAGTTCAAAGCTTCTACACCCAAACTTCCAAGAAAAACATGGGATGTCTTAGGGATGGAAGAGCTCAAAAAGGATTTTTAAAATCAAGTAAGAGATATAGAGGAAAAATTAGAAACAGAAATGAGAGTGATGCAAGAAAATCATGAAAAATTACTCAACAGCTTGGTAAAGGAGGCACAAAAATATCGAATTAAATACTGTTCGAAAAAATAGGCCAAATAGTAAAAGAGGTACAAAATCTTGCTGAAGAAACTAATTCCTTAAAAATTAGAATTGAGTAAGTGGAAGCTAATGACTCAATGAGACATCAAGAAACAATAAAACAAAACCAAAAGAATGGAAAAATAGAAGAAAACATAAAATAGCTAATTGGAAAAACAACTGACCTGGTAATAGATACAAGAGATATAGCATAAAGATTATTGGACTTCCTCAAAGTCATAATCAAAAAAAAAGGGAGTCTAGACCTCATCTTTCAATACATTATCAGGGATAATTGTCCTGATATCCTAGAACAAGAAGGTGAAATAGAGAAGATTTGGGGTTTGGGGGTGGAAGGAAGCATGATTCATCTTCAAGAATTTCAATGACTGGGGGCGGAGCCAAGATGGCGGAGTAGAAAGACTCACATTTGCTAGCTCCGCATCCACAGCCCATAGATTCCCTGTAAAAAGAACTCCTGACAAATTCTGGAACAGTGGAAGCTGCACAGAAACACAGTGAAGGAGATTTCCGTTGCAGAGAGCCCTGAAAAACCCACCGCAAAGGTATGCCGGACGGGAGCGGTGTCCTCCCCTCCCCCGCCCTGGCCAGGCGGCACTGAGAGGAGCGAGCAGAGCCCAGCAGGCTTCAGGGACCTGAATCTCCGGCAGCTGCGAAGGTCCCTCCACCCACAGACGCACAGGTCAGTGAGAGAGAAGGGCTGAGAGGGGAGCGGGGTATCTCCGGGACTCGGACCCCCAGCAGCCGTGGCAGAGGTGAGGCGGAGGCAGCTTGGCCAGAGACTCCCGGGAGGGGCAGGGGCTCAGGGGCGTCTCCATTGCAAGAGATCTCTGCATAAACCCCCTGAGGGAACTGAGCCTGAGAGGCGGCCCTGCCCCCACTTGAGAACCAGCAGATAAGCTCCCATTGAAGAGCAGTCAGGCCTGCCCCCAAAAGCCCTGAGGCTAGGGAGCAGCATTTGAATCTCAGACCCCAAGCACTAGTTCGGGCAGACCTAGGCTGGGGTGGAGAGGACTCTCAGAAGTCAAGTAACTGGCTGGGAAAATGCCCAGAAAAGGGAAAAAAAAC